>CP099851.1:9031534-9389108 GCA_030062745.1 Capitulum mitella | reverse complement strand
AAATGGACACTAAATAAAAAACGTCTTGAGAGGCAGACAGTAGCCATTAATCACATTACCCAAAAAATAACTTTTTAGTATCAATTCAGTACCCGGTTCACACAGATGGTCGCTAAGAGGTGGCATTCTGTAGTAAAAAGCCTCATTAAAATGAAGTTAGACAAACGGATATGCAAACGCCTGGAAAATTTCGCATTATTCACTGCTACAGTTGCAGTAACGATTCTGACATAGCAGTTTAGGGCTGTCACAAGACACCAGCCAAATTTACTTTGGATCAATGCAAGTAAACGTATTTACCAATGGCCAATAGTGCACCATAAATCATGAAGATATTAGCAATGCATGCATTGCTAATGCATGGATGTAAAATCATCTGGAAGATGACAGGGATAATCTTTCGCCTTAAATTACATAGATTATATAAGAAAAGTAGTCTAATGGTACTAACTTCTGTTCTGAGCAAAGATGGCCCGACTTTCCAGCAACGGTTGCCAAGCCCCATGGGCTCCGTAACATGCAGTATGACTCATCTGGGTTGTTGAAAACCCTTTTCCCTACAACATTGTCATCCACACCTTCTCTTCTCGTTATTTCCAGCTCTTGTCCTCAGACCCCCTTCTTTGCGACACGTCTAAATGCCACTCTTACCTACTTCTTTAGTCTCATAGCTCCTCAATGATCAGTCTGGTCGAAGGAGCTCTGTCTAAAACCTAGGACAGCTAAGAAAAATACGCGGTCAGTTACCAGAAACTCAACGGGCCTTTACGATACTCTTATGACAAGACAAGAAAATGCTGCTCATGTCGTACAGAGCCGTCATATTGTTTTGATGTCGTCAAAAGATTTAGATCTGCCATCTGTCAACCAGAGATCTAACATCTTGTGGTTCTTCGTTTCTATAACGTGTGAACAGTGACAGAATTATTCGACGTAATGTCATAAAGGCGTGCAACAAAGGCATATACCAAAGCCTTGCAGCATTTCGACTTCTTTCTGTCCTCCTGAAGCCTCCGAATAATTATCTATCGGCAGAATGTACTGATGACCACAGGATTAATGGTAGTTCATTGTAGACTAGTTTAGACTAGTTTAGACTAGTTTAGACCTGTTTCACCACAGGGAATAAAAAAACTCGTTGCTATTACTTGTGGTTTACATTACATTACATTACATTACAGTTACAAGTCCTCGTGATTGTTGGCAACATTTCATACCATCCTCCGAAGTATTACCTCTGAAAACTGCTCAAAACTTCCAGAATTTATAAAACAAACGTGGAATTCTGCCTGGACACAGGTGCCCTGACCGCATCCTGCTGGGTGCGCACGAAAATTAAGGATTTGCACGCGTTTCAGGATTCCAGTCTTAGTGTGAGTGGATTCGGATTTGGAATCGGAATCAAGATTCAAATAGATTTCAACAGATTCGAATTTTTCATCGAAATCTTGAAATTTTCAGTGTCGTGTAGTTCCTATTTTTAAATCGATTTCAGTGGCGTCTGGTGAACTGTTCTCAACGCTTCTGCCAGTGGCGCGTCTCTAATCCGGGCAAAAAATGGAGGGAGTCATTGATACCAGTTTGTGTAGGTGTCGGACTATTGGTTTTTGATGAGATATGGGGAAAGTATTTGTCAAGGTGGCGTGGTGCCGCGGCCTTGGCATGGTACCGCGAAAACCAGACGGTTACTGTTTGAGTCGCTGCAAAGATTGTCTTACTTTTGCTCCCACAGCAAACCAGTGAAACGTAGTGGTGACAGAGACAACCACTAACCGAGGTAATTGGGTCCAGCAATAACTAATACTGTGTAAGAAAACGCAGGAAGGCCAACTCAGCCCGATGCGGCATCGATATACACGTATTAGGTGCAATTTATTTGCAGAAAATTAGAGACTAGGGCATATTACAATACACTTATTTGCATAATTAAATAATGATTTTCAGGACTTGACTGTGGTTTTTGGATTCGTAATTGATTCCAGGGTTCGAACCCTCGTTTTTAGGATTCGAGAGGTCGCAAAATTCGAATCTGTTCCAGTGCATTCGAATTCTGCGAATCCAAATCCTCGGCTCTAGTGGACGTCTGCCAATGTGACCCTGCCCTGCCCGGAGGAAGTTTCCGACTCACCGGTAAGATGGCGCCTGATCGTAGTGGACGGGATTACTGTTGAATTGTGAAGGCACTGATATGGTGCGTCTGAGTGCGGTGTACGGCGTCAACATGTCCATACTGACCACAGACATGTCCTACAGTACCCGCGAGACACAGGCGGCTGACATGTGACCGACCGATGCCTAAATATTGTTCATTTTCGCTAAAAATAGTTGTGCTTTGGTTTTTCCGTGCTTTGGTTCCAATGAACCAAAGCACGGAAAACCTTCGGTCAGCTACAATTTTCGAAAATCTTTCAAAAACGTGCCACCCTACTGCACTGAGATGGGCGCAGGCACACTGCGTCAGGTACGGCGTACGGCAGGCGGGCTCCCTCCGGACCGCCTCACGGCCAAGGCCGGTGTCCGGCGGACCCTCGGTAAGCCTCGGTACCGACGGAGCTGTTAAAGCCTCGCGACTTATCGACGGGGGAAATTCCGGCGGCGAAGAATCATCGCCGCACGGCAGCGGCCGCCTGGTCCCTCGATGACCGACATCACCCTGGCCAGGGGTCACCAACTGTGGGGCCTTCGCCATTGACCAAGACGACCTTTTCAACCGTCGGCAGACGGACGGGTTGGCCATAGGCAGACGTGCGACAGCATCGCAGCGTCCGTGGGCACCCAGTCTACCAGAGCCGAAAAAGACGATCAGACACACGCCGACACTCCTCCAGGTCACGTCTAAGGTAACGGAATGATGTGAGTCCGACGAGATGACTCTGCCGATTGAGGGAACGCGGAAAACAAATTGGGCCGGAGTCAGGAGGTCGTCTCCGTCGCCGGGGGTCATTGGGCGGAGGTTCAAGTGTACGCTGGCTCGTACAGGGTCATAGACAGCTGCTCGTGAGACAGACACTGGTGCAGAGTGATCCTGAGTACCTTTTTCGTCACTCCAATTAGGCGCTCCCAGAACCCACCCTACCACGGCCGCCACAGGGTGGCCCACAGTAATCCGATTACTGTGGGAAAGGATGTGATGTGGGACATGGCATGTCCCACATCCTTTCCGCCAGGTGACAGCAGTAGACACGGCGTTGCTTCGACTACCTCTGACCCTGCTGTAGGCCATGTAGGACATGTACAAACACAGTCTCGATCAGCCTGAACTCTTGGAACAGCTCCTGGCGGTCCCATAGCACAACACTGTACATCTGATCGCAGTCAGATGTCAAAATGGGATGAAATGCAACATTCAACTGAAACAGGTAAAGGTCGTGCAGTGTTAAATGAAAGAAAAAAACAAATGAAAATCGTTCAGTAGCAGCAGAGAGTGATTATTGTTCCTAGTCAGAAAAAATGGCTGTCTGTCTTGATCTGGCTTCACTTTGACCCGATGAAGAGCAGACAGGGCGGATTTAATTATGACGAGATGTCATTTCAGCTCCGTGCTTGACGCAGTTAAGAATACCAACGAGTAATTATTGATCTTTGACAGGAAAAGTAATTCACCTTTATCTGACCTGACCTAAACTGACCTTTACCTGATGAAAGCCAGGTAATGCAAAACTGGTCATCAGAAGATTTCACTTCTGTCCTTTTTACGTGGATCAAAACGGTAGCGAGTAAGTATCGAACTTTCGCAGTATTTCACCTGACTTAGGCTTACCTTGACCCGGCATTTTGGACATTTTGGCATGTTTCTGATGCAAAGGATCGTGACCATTCGTTAGGCGTCCAGTGGAAAGCTCGAAGACCAGTATTCTAATGACATGATGTACAAACCGATGACAGTTTTTACGTCGTGTTATGCGTTTACGTGACATGTGACGTCATCACTCACGTGACCAGGGCTAACAGTATTTTCCGAGTCACAGAGCTCAGGGCTATCGACTGGTCGTAGACCGGTTCAGATCCGACGATTAGATCCTGAGGTAGCAGGGGTGCTCTTTTTGACTCCCTCCCCCAGGCGGTCGCGGGTACAAAACACGACGGCGGTGCCGGGTTAAGATTTTGACCAAAAATACCGAAAAAGGCCCTCATAAAAATACCGACGGCCTCCAAATCTGATTTTAAGAAATAAGGAAAAACTGTGCAAATTTGTAATCATACAGCGCATGGTAATTCCACTATTAATTTAGGAACGCTCGCAAAAGCCCGTCACGTGACCCGGCCTAACATACACACATACATACACACACACACACACACACACACACACACACATTGATCTAATCGTCTACCATACACACACACACACACACACACACACACATATATATATATATATATATATATATATATATATATATATATATATATATATATATATATGGAATGATGTGTCACGTCGGTTGTGTATCTGTTGAAACATCTTCTGGCGATAGTGTTTTAACTGTGACTACATGCGACCGTTTTTGTTTGTATTTTGATTCAGACAGAGACATGACAAACAATGGTACTCCTGAAGATGGAGCAAGTAGATCCGAGACGCAAGGAAATAAAACACGAACATATGCCACCTGGAGAGCCGCATGCCACTCGGCAACGGCATCAAACCGACCATCTATTGCCGCTACGTGGACCGTGATCGTGATCGTGATACGTGATCCGAGCCGATCTTTGTCGAAGTTGGAAATAAAGAACACCTGCAAACCCTTCAAGAAACTACGAAACAAGGGCATACCTGCGCTTCACCACCGAGCTCAGCATCAACAGCCGTATTCCCTTCCCGGGCTTTGGGTATTTCACAAGAAAACGGAGCACCGAAAACCAAGGTGTACCGCAAACGCAGAGATCCGGCCAATGCATGAATGGGCAAGTGAGTGCCGTCTACGATACCGGACCAGTTGCATCCGTTCGTTCATCCGTAGAGCTCTTAAGTACTGCTCCGACTGGACCTCTTCACACCGAGAACTGCAACGCTGCAAGAGGATTCTCGTCAGCACCGGCTACACCAACACCGATAGAGACTTTGAAGTCAAAAACCAGATGTGTGAACATCAACACCTCCACCGTAGACAAAAGCAACACCACGATGTATCTCTGTACTAAAAAAAATAAAAAAAATGTCACAATCCTACAGAGTCGACAAGAGAACACTGCGCCAGATCACCACTACCAATGTCCACTGCACGGAGTCCAACGTCAAGCTTAGCCTGACCATCTATGACCGATCATGAGAAACAACATCTGTCAAGATTTGAACCCCCTGAAGAGTACCAGTGTAGTCTACCATTTCCAATGCCCATACCAAAACTGCCAGCTTCGTCGCACTGGAGACCACATTGGTATGACAACCACAACCCTGTCACGTCGCCTGACGATGCATCTGCACGGGGGAGGAGCACTCAGCCAACACATGCTCCAAGTACACCACCGACAACTGACCCACGATGCAGAACACCAAGATACTCAAACGACTCAATGACAAAAGAAGAGTTCCTATCATCCAAGCCCTCTTCATACGTGAGAAGCATTGAACTATTCCAGGTGACGGCAACGCGGAGGTGGCCTCCCATACCCTAAAAAGAGATCGTGTGATTTGCAGCGGCCTCCTTTACAGCAAAAATGCGTTCTTCAGCTTTAAATGGACGTCCTACAGCATCAAGGGGACCTCCACAACATCAAAGGACAAGGGGCGGAAGGGGGGACGGAGGGCAGCTGCCCCCCAATCACAATGGGCCCGGAGAAAAACTATGCTTCTACCCCTCCCCCTTATGTAGGAGCTGGGGGCCCGTGAGAAACTGAACAAAAGAAAAAAATGGTGCTAAGGGCGACGAGCACGCTAAAAAAAGAAAAGTAAAACGTGGTTAGGCAGGCGATGGATTGTCTGTACATAGCGTGAGTGTTCCTTGAAGTTTTATTTGGCTAGTGGCCTCAGCTTCCTTCCGATAGGGTATCGTACACGGCTACAACCGAAAAGGCCTGTGACAGCGAATTTACAATTTTTAAAAGCCTCGCGGATTGGACCTGGCTGCAAACCTTGAGACCAGAGGCGGCTGATCATTAGAGGAAACTGAGGAAGTGTCTCACAGAAAATTTCAAGCACTGGGGAATTGAAACATACGTGATGTACGCATAACACCGTTCATAAAACTGAATGCATGATTAAACTGGAATAACGTGCTCATTTTGTTGCCGCATTCATGAACATAGCAGGAAACAGACCCGCAAAAACGCCGCCCTGTACCCCCGCTGCCCCGCAAACATGCGGCTCAAGGCCGCAGAGGAAGCTGGCTCACCCGCCTCAGCAAACGCTAGAATCCGATGTAATACAGCGGATGAGCGTCGCGAAACTGCACGCAGGCCGCCAGCGCAGCTGACAGAGCCTCTGTTCGGCGAGACGTATTGCTTCTAACTGCCGCCGTCGCCGCACCACCGTCAGGTTCACCAACGAAAGATATTCGAATGCCCGAGCTGGCAGCAGTGGCGGAGAAAGGAATGTGTTTGTAGGATAACTATTGATTAAATATATTTACATTTCGAATAGTTTAAAATCTTAGATGTACGTTTTTGAACTGTGCGCAAACGATTCAACACAGAATCCGCACATAAGACAGTTAGTTACTACAACTGCGCTGCGTCTCAGATGTCTGTGAGGCCACGAGCCGCCACTGCCTGAAAGAGGGTTCGAACAGGGGGCCCGGCCTCGTGAGCACAGAGTGTCTCGTGTCGATTACAGTCAAAGTTGGTTTGGCGGCCAGAACCATACAATTTTCAGAGGTCCTCACAGAATTAATGGATCGAGGTGGCCTATGCTGAACTGGGGCTTGAAACCTAGAGAGCGTCGACTTACGTCCGAGAGAGGGCCTCGTACTGTTTACAGTCCATATCAAACCAGACCCTGGGAAGCTAGCTAGTCTTTCAAAGGGCGTCACAGAATGGACCCAGGTGGCCGTTGCTAAACCAAGATCCTGGTCTCGAGACGCTCAAACATCCGTCCGTTAGGGGGCTTCATACCAATCACATTCAAAAATGGCCCTGAGACCGGGAACCTACAACATCTAATCCTATTCCAGGAGGGCTAGCGGTATGGCCGATTCCCGGCAGAGGGGCGGACGGATTCGCCCCCCCTCCCCCCCCGAGATCTCGAGAACTGCTCGTCCGATTTCATCGCAACAAACGGCAATGGATTTTGCATGACGTAAACTACATTTTTTTTTAAAGAAGTTTTCAAAATTATGAAAATGGTTGAAAAAGGGAGCAGAAGAGTAAAAACTGGGGATATTTTTGGATTTCTTATACCTCCGTTGTTTACGGACCGATTTTGATGAAATTGGCAAGAATCGAGAGATTATGGATGGGACTTTTATCATTCGTCCATACATTTCGGATTTTGAGAAAATTCATAGGCGTTCACAGGATTTCGAAAATGCGAGGATTAGTTTTTCAACAGCTGAATGAACAAAAAAGGCAAAAGTACTTTTTTGGCTTCTGTTAGTCATGTTATGCTAAAGAAGTACAACTCGTATTACAATGTTTGTATAATGTTAGCATAGGCGGCACCAGGGACATCAAAAACGGGGAACTGTTATGCTCGCATGTTCTTCAGATAAACTCTTCACCTTTGACCTTAAATGATCTCCAGTGACTTTGGAGTCACTTGGAATGATCTTGTGTGCATTTAATATTATCTGCAAACATTTTCAGTCAGTTGAATTAACTCTATTTCAAAAATTTCATTTTACGACTATTGTGATACAGGGTAGGCGCACTGACATTTTAGGTCATAGCTCCGTCCTCCACCTGATATCGATCTGAAACTTGATACAAAAGTAGAGGGTACCTTTCTACGTCATATATATGCCGGGCTTAATATTTAGAAAAAAATAGCGCCGAAATAACTACTATAAGGCCAAATTTTGCCTTTTGACCTTGACCTGACCTTGTAAAGTGACTCCAGATGAATAAAACTGTATTTACACGTCGCCTAACTATTCAGCTATACATCCATATCAAGTTTTAAGTTCTATCTTAAAAACGCTAGTTTTGACAGTCGTTTTCCTTTTACTCTCAACAGGGCCAAAAATGGCCTTAGGTGCCTCCCAAAAATGCTGCCTGGCTCCGCCCCTAAGCAAAACAGAATTTCAAAATTTTGTCATAGTACGTAGAAAAATAGCTGGGAAAAGCCACTAGGTTTCGTGAAGCTGTGTCAAAAACCCTGGAATTGGCAAGCAAAAAACCGAGGGGGCCGATTCAGCACCCCCTTGCCGGGAATAGGGTTCAGGAATGAACCTGGCAGGCCTGCCCTGACAAAGAGTTCGGACCTTGCTAGGGGGCCCAGTTTCCATCCTAGAGAGGGTTTTTGGCGATTATACCCAAAAGTGGTCCACAAACCAGGAGCTAACAATTTTTAGGGGGCCTCAAAGAATCGATTTGGGTGCCCTGCGTTGAACTAAGGTTTGGATCTTGAATGGCTTCCCAACTCCCGTCCGTGAAAGAGCCGCCCCTTACGAGGGCCTCGTACCGACCACACTCAAAAGTGACCAAGGGAATAGAGATTTAAAATTCTCGTGGACCTCACAGAATATATCCGGGTGGACTGCGCTGAGCCGGAGTCAATCCCAGTCTCTTGTGAGTGCCCTGGGCTCCGTTCGTGGGAGGGCGTCACACCAACTAAACGTACAAGCAGCCGTGAGACTGGGAATTTAACGTTTTGTAGGGGTCTCACGGAATGGACCCAGTTCCATTCTGTCAATGACCCGTAGTCCTGACCCTTGGCCTCGGCTTCCATCCATAAGAGGTCTAGTTGGTTACTGGGTTAGTTAACGGCGTTCTGGACCAAACGTTTTGTTCCTCCTTCCACGGGAAGGCGAAACGCCACTTCCACTGACTGCGCAATGTCTGGGTCTAAGGGAGGACGCAAACTATTTGTAGGTTATTTCTTTTAACGACAATGCGACTGGGTTAAAGGCAAATTTTAGAGTTCAAAGCAGCCCAAAACTACCGGCTACGATACTATAATTCGCTAAACAAAATCCATGGTTTGGACGGAATTACGTTTAAATTTTATTATTTACAGCCTTTCGTGATTTTTGGGCCGCAGTTTATCTTATATGCTGAGGAACCTTGAAAGTATGCATCCACTTAAATGTAGCAACAAAGGGCTTCCAGGTATGCAGGGCTGGCGAGGAAGACACTGTGAAAATTTTATCCGCTGGCCGGCTGGGTGCCGCCGCTGCGGTCGGCCAGGGTCCGGTCCCCCGTCCGCGGCAGTCGGCACGTGACCCGTGCTGGCTGGAGTCAAGGTCGGAGTGGCCGACCGGCGGCGCAGAGATTCTGCTGTGACATGCACACCGACTAACGCCTGACTGGACACACGACTTGACACAAAACTAGTCAGCTTCCGACTATGACGATAATAGTCAATCCTGGCTGAGGCGTCGAAAAAAAGCCAGACAACAAATAGTTCTGCTGTGATGTGTCGTGGCATGGGCCCTTGCATGCATTTATGATGGATCGTACGTCTCCGAATGTTAGACGGTGCGAGCCGTTCAGACTTTGGAACTAGAACAGATACCAAATCAATAACGACTGGCATGCATTTTGCAATATGAAAGACTGAAAGCTTGCCCAGCATTCAATATTCAACAGCTCACCTTCATCTATCGATCCACAGTTTATTTTTCGCGGAATGTGCAGGAAACCAAAACTATTTACACGAGTGTCTTCCTGTTCTATGACTTTATCCGGGGGCAAAAAAGTTCGGCATGATGAAAAGTTATCAAACAGTGGTATATGTTTATGGATAAAAACTCTAAATCACAACCCTCCCGCCAGCCCACCGCCACTCAAACTTCCTGCTATGATATTTGGTATTCCCTAGGAAACTTTGCGCGGTTTGTATTAAATTACGTCGACAGTCAGGGGCGTCAATTTCCGTAAATGATTTGTTGGGCCCAGCCGTCGGTCTGCCAACCTAACCTCTCCCCAAATGTGGGTTTCTCAGCGGATTTAGCCCACTTTGTTTTGACCAATGGAAATTTTTGAGCTTTTTGTTTCTACTTTTCAAATAAAAAATTGCGTATATCCCATGTGTATAGGTATATATGTATATATGTACATATAAGATAGAAAGACATAGATACAGCACTTTATGCCTTGTTCTTTACTTTCTGCCTATCTTTCATGTGTTGCGGCCGTTTCCTTCGTTATTCTTGCCCAGTTCCCTTCAAAACTGGTAGAAAATATTGGAAGGGTCCAAACCAACATTGGAGGTACCCAAATCAACATTGGGTGGACCAGGGCCCCCTCGAAAGAACACAAATCGACACCCCTGCCGACACCAACAGCTTATTCGGCAGCTGTGCTTCCGATTTTGGCACAATGCATTGGCTTTCATTTTAAGCCTCAGGAAAGCCCTATCAATTTTCTACAAAAAAACTCCCGTCTCGTCTTTTCGCCATAATTGTGGTTATTGGTGAAATTCTACAAAGAATGCTTTCAAAACTTAAGTCCATGGAGTTTTTCAAGAGCGCGCGCCACATGTAGCCATCATAAGGCACCTCCAGTCCGGAGAGAGGTGGCGCCCACCTGGCCGTACCCCGACGACAGCCGGTGTAATTCCTCGGATGACGTTATCCTCCGCATGGGCGTAGCCAATGGGAGACAAGAGGCCCAAGACCCCCGCTTGGAGCTCGAAATGTAACGTACGTTTACGCACCAAAAAGTAACAGCAGTCAACAATTTCCTGAACTCGAAAATAACGAGGCCTAAATTTGAGCTTTCAGTTTTGAGGGCTGCTACGCTTGTCCTGACCCTCTCCTAGGCGAAAGCCTGGATACGCCCGCGCCCGCCTGTTCCGTGCCCGGAACACGTGTCGTGGGTGGCGGCTTAGACGACCAGTCCGGAGACGGCGCCGACTGGAGGCTCGTCGTCTCCATCTGCGGACACGCGACCCTCCCGTCCCGGACGCGGTGTGCAGCGGCCGCCTGACGTCGAACCATGACATCAGACGGCGCGGCGTCGGCCTTTTTCCGGCAGCCAGCGTCGTCAGCGACCCGACGCGCGCCCCGGGAGGCGCCGGCCGGCAAGAGCCGATCTCGCGCGTGACGTCACCACCAGGACGTTGGGAAACCCTGGCTGCCGCCGGCTGGCGGTATATATCCGCGGCCAGCGGCGCCGCTGCTCAGTATCCCGGCTCAGCCAACTGCGCCATGAAGACGTGCACGCTCGCCATCTGCCTGCTGCTGCTGGGTGCCGCCAGCGCGCAGGAGCTGGTCAGCCGCGAGTGCCTCGGCTGCATCTGCGAGGCGTCTTCCTCCTGCGACGTCAACAGAGGCTGTCGTAACGGCCTGTGCGGTCCGTTCCTCATCACCAGGGGCTTCTTCATCGACTCGGAGCTGGGGCGGGAGCCACAGTACGCGTCACAGACGTTCGAGTCGTGCACGAGCGACGCGTTCTGCTCGGCCGCCGTCATCCGCAAGTACATGGCCAAGTACCCTCACGACTGCAACAACGACGGCAGGAAGACCTGCTACGACCACGCCATGCTGCACAAAGCGGGCCCCGGCGGCTGCGCGGCCAACAGGGCGTCCGTGCGACAGTCGGCCTACTGGCGCCGCCTGGAGGCGTGCCTGGCCTTCTATCCTAACGCGTGAGAGCCGACGACCGAGGGCTGGCCGCCGGCGGACGCAGCAAAACACATAGACGCCCCTGCTGGTCATTTCTGGAGGAAGGGAAGTGATGGGACTGGAATGGTAGGCGCTGATCATGCGCTGTCGCGCACACCGTGAAGAAATTGAGGAAAGGTGCGTGATGAAGAGACTTGGAAGAAGCGAGGGCAGCCACCTAGTTTTTCGCGTTTGAATTGTGAAATAAACGTAAAACTGACACGACGAACAAGAGCTAAGGAACTTTACACATCTCTTGTGTGCATCATGAGTCGTGTAATCCCTAAGATGTCAGTATGCTATTATATTTCATATAAAAATAACAAACAGACGACTCTTTTAAAATAGAGTCCAAGACAACACTATGATCATTCGAATGGTGTTCCAGTAAAAGACATTCTTGTTTTTGAGCTGAATGCCTTGTGGGAAGGTCTTTTGTTGCAGAGTGCATAACACTGCCACTGCACTAACGAGAGATTTTTTAGGGTTTAGTAACTCCTCGTTGGCGCTCATCCGGGCAAACGCTACAGTGTTGACAGCTACATTTCGCTTTTTCCTGCCTAGGATTTTGTAAACAAACTCACGAGACTGCATCTACTGGAAGAAGAACAGACCCTGCTAAACAACAATTACGGGCAGCGCTATTGCGTTAACGTTTTGAGACGTTTCCTAGGAATCTTTTTTACATGCTATACCACAACGCGAGTTTCCTGCGAAGCATTGGAGCAGCTCCAGAAGTCGTTTCTGAGAGGCATTTCATACCATTTTGCGGCCGTTCTAGTCACATAATCGGCCACTGAGGAAGCACTGAATTCCCCACGACACCGTTTCGGGAGTCGGCAGAAAACCATTCCTTATTAACACTTTTTTCATTCCGCTAATGGAAATCAAAATGACTCCTAAACTGAATATTTTTAAGAACGCAACACTATCCAGAAAAATACACGACATCTACCGAAATACTCTTAAAGGCCCAGTTATACCATACCGCTACACACTGCCAGTAAACCTGAGCCCCACAAAATATCCGTAAGGATCGGGGAACACACACATACATACATCGTCCCAAAATAGGTTCAACACTTTTGTAAACGCCCTCTTAAGAAAGGCTGCCTACCCTTCTAAACACACTTCGTACCTTGCGACCCTCTCTCCTCCCCCTCCCTCACTTGCAGCCCAAAAATACACCTCGTGAAGTCAGTTGATGGAGATCACCTTGGGCTACAGCTCCCACAATCAAGACCTCTTAACCCGCGCCCAATTGGGGGGGGGGGGGGCGTTTCGACGCGCCGTCTCCTCAAAGGTTTTTGGTGATATAAAAAAACAGCACGCGCAGCTCGCTGAAGTACCTTTTCTTCCATCCTTTCCGCGTGTCTTCTAGAATTTCAACTTACGGTCGTGCTAGGTAACTGACTTCGGTCACGTCAAAGAGTCAACCCCGATTTTTTCAGTTTTCTCCTAACCACGCCGTTCAATGGATCGACCTACAACTTTCAGGGACAGTAGTCACGGTCAGTCCTAAGAACTGTGTTATATCAAATTTGTTTTCAAGGTGAAGTTGAGTGACCTGAGGTCAGCTCAATTTCCCCACTTCCAACAGCTTTGACCCGTTTCTTCGGCTTGCTGGTGCCTGAAACGCATTCCTTGGCCAAGGAAATCACTACAGAGGACAAAAAGTGTTGGCCCGCATGACGGATCATGATATCAATGTCACGTTTAGGGCAGAGTGGCGAAAATGAGTCCCAAACACCGTTTTGGTGATGCCTAGGGCAGAAATGGGCACTGAAGTCGACTTTGCAGCGAAAATTACATCAAGACACTTCCAAATTGAGAAATGACCTTAGGCCACATGGGTCGTAGGTGCGAGGTCACCGTAAAGCTGAAATGCTGAATGCTGAATGAAGTGCAAGATGAAACGATGAAATGCATGCCTGGCGCCTAAAATGCATTTCTGGGCCAAGTAAGTCGCTAAACATGACAAAAAGGGTTATATAACATATAACATAGCATACAAAAAGCGACATATGAAGGGCTATGAGGTCAGATCAGGTCACATTTGGGGCCAGCCTACAAAAAGGAGTCTAAAACTCCGTTCTGATGATCTCTGCGGTGAAAACTGAGGTCGATTTTGCAGTCCAAAATTGCACTAAGACGCTTCTATGCTATGAAAAGACCTTAGGTACCTGAAGTCATGCAAGGTCATCGTGGTAGATGCTGAGCTCATATCCAGATGTCCGGTTTTATCTCTCTGGATTATTTCATGAGCCAATAGCAGATCTGGGCATAAAAAGACGAAACGCAAGCGTGCTTCAAATCAGGTAATGACCTTACCTCAGGTCAAGTCGTATGATCGACCTTATATATCGCCCTGTTGACCTCAGTTGTAGAGCCCAGAGTTTCAGTTTGCCCTTTTGTTTGCATTGTCATTGATCCTCAACAGAACACGAAATGGAGTAAAGAAAACGGCTGAATGCTAGGTCAAGCCGCAAGGTAAGATAAGATGATATGACAATAAGGTAAGATGACCTTATTTTACACAAGGTAAGATAAGGTCATGTTGGTTAATTGGTGTTGTAGTCTGTCGGTATTTCAAAGAAATATTCGTACATACGTACGTACAAATAATTCTGTACGTATATATCGCATACCACGTACGTAGGCACAGAATCGCTCCTGCCGTTTTGAAAACACACATGGACAACACGTCGCCAGCGACGTTCAAAAGTCCCACAAATATAGTGAAATGAAAAATGGCATTATGTCAGGTCGCCTGATACAATGTGTGACTACACGCATGTTCTAAATTATATGTCACCGAATTGTATATTCTATGAGCTTTCCATTGGCAAGCGCAGGACTTCTCCAGCTTTAATGACGGGAGGCGGGGGGGGGTCTAGAGTTCTTCTTAAAAACTCCTATTTTTAACATATCGAGGCCAAAAAGTTGCATTATTTTCCGCAAGTCTCCAAAAACGAGTGCTTTGCTGCAAAAACGAACTCCTTGCGAGCTTTCCGACGATGTAGGCTTCCTTTTTCCCCGACGTTCCGTTTGCGAGGCGGAGGGGACGTTGAGAATCCCCCCGGTTCCGGCCGCCCCCGCCAGGGCGACGGTTTGGCGTGGCTTATTTGTTTATTCATTTATTTGTTTATTTACGTCATGCGATCATCCTCCAAATCATCACCGAGGACACAGGGGCTATTTTTGATCCCGAGTCATCACACCTGAAGGGTACGAATGGTAAGAGACACACACACATACAGCACATTTGTCTCACATGTCCAGTTAACTTTGCAAAAAAAATGTTAAAAAAGAATGCTGCCATGTACGTTTGTAAGATGTTGCAATATGGTGCTGCTTCAGCTGGCGTCTGAACAGTTGGAAAGACGTGTCAGCGATGTCTGGTGGCAATGTGTTGAACAAAGAGGCGGCGCGGTATACGAATTGTCTCTTTCCAGCCATTAAACCACCTGTGCGAGGCAGGCTGAGCAGGCGGTATGTCTCGCCTGATATGTCTCGCGTGATCCACCCGTTCGCTGTTCGGACAAAACGATGCCGCAAGGTGCTCTGGTTCACCTATGCACCGGATCTTATGAAGTAATGTCAGCGTCTGGTGCTCAAACATGCTATGGGAAGGAAGCCAGCCCAGGTTTTCCCGCACGGCCGACATGTGTGCATGTTTTCTTTTGCCGGATATCACACGTGCAGTGAAATTGATTATTTTCTGCACGGTAGCCATGTTTTTGGCCCAACGGTTTCCATAAACTGTGAAGCAATGACAGACGTGAGAGAAAACCGGGGCAAAGGCAATGATGGGAAGGGTACCGGAAGGGAGACAGTGACGCAGGTGGGAGATGCCGGTAGAAATATAAACGTTTCCCAAACGGTGAACGTTTTTGTGAACGTTTGGAGATATGAGAATCCTAAGAAAGAAGACGACCACAAGTGACTCCAAAATTTTGAACTTCAGTGCTAGGATTGAAATGAATATTCCGGAACTTTACAAAACACGAAAAAAGGTTCCGCATATTTTGACGAGTTCCCAGGGGGACAAGCCCGAATTTCGATTCGTTGACCTTCAGACCATTTCAACTGAAATAGTTATTCAACGAGGCCAACGCAATCTCAAGGTCAGAAACAAGAAAAGAAAACGCAGATTTTGAGCCGCTGACCAGAACCTGAGTGTTGTCGGCGTACTGTATCACAAGAGCACTGGCGACATGCAAGCTGAGGTCATTAGCAAAAAATAAAGAGTAGGAGTCCCAGGGACGAACCCTGGAATACATCCGGTTTAATGGGTCGCGGAGCCGAAATCTGCCTGATATTACAAGTGTTTTTAAAGCCCACACTCTGAGTATGAGCCGCGAAGCAGTTTTTTAATCATTCGGTGCTGATGCAGTGAGGCTACAATTCTGTGAGCAATTTGGAGTGGCCAGTCACATCAAAATATTTACTGAGGTCAATCAGACAAAGAAGCGAAATTCTGCGCTGGTCTATCACCGATAAAATTTTGTCTGACATGCTGAAAAGAGAGGTTTTGGTAGAATGGAGGCACCGAAAACCATACTGGGTAGGAGCAAGGATTTGATTAAGGGAGAAATGGTGAGAGGGTTGGTTTTGAACAGCCCTCTCAACTATCTTGGCAATGACAGGAAGGGTAGAGGTATGGCGAAAATTGGAGGGCCTTCCATGGTCCCCGGATTTAAAGATTCCATGTACAATAGCATGTTCCCATGAGGCTGGTACGTCATTTCTTGTCAGGTACTCATTGACGATGTGCAGTAAGACATGTCCAGTTGAGGTAAAAGACATCTTAAAAACTCTAATACAGAGTCAGTCACTACCGCACCCTGTCGAGTTCCTCATGCTAAAAAAGTACGTCGCAGGTGGTCGGAGATCCGATGCACCCGGAAGGCGCATGCGCCGACGCGGCGCAGGCGGACTGGGATGCTGGAAGCAGCACCACGTCCGGTAACCCCGGCGGCCACTCGTCGTCCCACATTGACGAAGAAGTCGTGAGGTCGTCAGGACCGATAGATGGCACTAGTTTTGGCTAGGTCGTCTGCCACCTATGATGTGGCGCATGTTGCGCCACAGAAAGCCCGGTCCTTGAGAGTTGATTCCATCGGCGTTGTCCTGGTTCGTGTCGTTCTTCATCGCAAATCTGACATCCCTATTTGCTTCGCGATACAGGTCCGAGCCGTGGCCATGCGAGCGCAGAACTGCCGCTCTGCGGGCGATCAGATCACGTGGTGTCTGCGAGATAGGTGGCGCTGTCGGATTGCGCAGTTTGATTTCCCTATAAGGGGCAAGGCAATCGAAGACAACTTGCAGGTTGTCGGCGAATGTACCCATTCGTCAGTGGCGCTGGCGGCATTGAACACTGTTTCCCAGTCACACTGCAGAAGGTCATGGTAGCATGCAACGGTGTCGATGCAGCGTAACAGTCTGGCACGTACAACGGTGGGCCTCTGTCGCGGTCTAGGAATATCACAGGTCATTGTAATAAACTGGTGCGGACTAAAGTGACAGACCTTGGTACTAGCGCGTTTAACAAAATCACAATTAACAATCAACGCGTCCAGCAGCGAGCTAGCCGAGTATGTTGGCTCAGCAACAACTTGATCCAGAAAGTGCTGGTTCAGAAAATCAGTCAGTTTCCGACAACCGACGTGAGAGTCATAATCGGCCAACAAATTACAGTGCAGATCATCAGCGATGACAATCATGAAACCAGGATGCTTTACGAGACCATTCTCATATTACGCTTCTAGGTCTTCAAAATCTGCTCCTAGTGCAGCGGCCGTGTTTCTGCGCATACGGTGCACAATGTACACAATCAATCTTTCTGACTCACCTAAAGCAATGACATAACGTCTCACGTTAGGTGTGGGATTTGTAGAACGAGGAATGTCAATATTCTTCAGGTCCATCTCATCACGGCAAAACAAACTCACACCACCGTAACCTTTGGGAGCAATTACTGTCACGACGCTTAACCCTCGCCCGCACTTGCCATTTCGCCATCCTAGATCGCGCCTGGGAGGAGAGGTTGCCACCCCCAAGTCATCCACCTCCTAATTTAGATAGGGCCTCACGACAAAAACCAGCGGATTGCTTGGAGCGTGCTGAATCCAGCGACGCCAGATCTGATGTTCTATGCCAAATGTTTACGTTCCAGGTCATGTCAAACAAAAAGATTTTACTTTTTTGCGCTGCAAACGGAATGTCTCGCACGTTAGTCCCCATTTAGCAGCGGCAGAGCAATTTCTGGTGCTAAATCAGAGAGTAGCTTCTCACTGTTCTTATGACATGCAGTTTTACTGACTGAGGTCAGCTGGTCGCATTCCAGGCCAGGTCAGCATATGCCCTTTTCAGCTGAATTCGCTCCCGACGCTACTTTGAAAGCAGTTTGCTACGTATCAGCTCTATTTGTACATCAAAACAGCTGGGAGTGATTTACCGAGCCAGATTCACGTGCGGACCGGAGTAATGGCAGAAGGTGTGCATTTATAGCACAAATCCTCAGAAGTTCGGAGCTGCCGTTCCCGCGTCCCGGATTTCCGCCTCAGTTCCCTCGCTGCCGGTGACGGGAGCGCCGGCCGCGGCGGGTTTTTCGGGCGTTGCCACTACGTTCGAGCGTGGTGACCGCCGCAGGCTGCGGGTCAGCTGGCCTCAAGGTCACGGCCGCTCGGTCCTCGGTGCGGCCGGGCGGCGAGCGGCGTAAACCGACCGGGGGCAAGACGCTGACCGGGCCGCTGGATCGCGGGCGGGCGAGGGGCTTCGCGGTGACGGCATGGAGTATCCGCTCCGTGACGGCAGGACGAGATTGATGTTGTACATACCGTACATGTGCTGGTACCGTCCACGCTCGAGGTGCAGGGGTAGCAGCGGCGATCAGAATACGGATGGTCGCCAGGAACACCAGATGCCGCGCAGTATCGCGGTGCATATTCGTGCGGTAACGTCAGATGTTTTAGGGGTGCGCACCAGATAGCTGTTGCATAGGACGTGGATAAATGATGCTCTGCCCAGCACTCAACCACGTTCACACTAGGCACTCCTCAGTCACTCAGGCTCCTCAGTCGTTTCACATATATCACTCGGAAAGGTACACCGGTGGCAGGGGTGGAGAGCCACACAGAGCCGCGCGACCTCTGCCTGACCACGCGCTCGGGGCGACGCGCAGAGCCGGACTGGATTAACCCGTCCCCGACTGAGGGGGCGGTCAACTGCCCCCTCCCTGAAGTTTTTCTGAGATTGCAAGAAAAAAAGCGCGACGAAACTTCGTGTACTTTTTGCTTGATCATTTTAGCACCTTTTATCAAATTTTTGACCTCAGGTCATGTAAAATGTCTGACGTAGGACAGGCCAAGCGGACCTATGTCCAAAAACGTTTGGCGCGCTGTAACTTTTTCGCAAAACATGATATCACAATAAAACTTTCAAAGCTCATAGATTTTGATAAATGCAACAAACCTGCCATCTCGGGTATTTTGGAAATGTCCTGGTCATTGTCCTAAGGTCAAGCCCGTTTTCAACATAGGTCATGTTTTTTTCGAAAACTGACGGAATTCTTTAGAACAGTTTGAATCCTGGGAGACCCAGGCAT
This sequence comes from Capitulum mitella, assembly GCA_030062745.1. NCBI lineage: Eukaryota > Metazoa > Arthropoda > Thecostraca > Pollicipedomorpha > Pollicipedidae > Capitulum > Capitulum mitella. The sequence goes on along the minus strand of CP099851.1, from coordinate 9,369,794 downwards.
AAAGTTCCCGTCAATGGGCAGAGTTTCAATGGCCTCCGACCACTGACCTGAGGTCAGGTCGCGAATGACTGTTATGAGTCAAATTGCACTATCATCAAAATCGGCAATGAATGACTCAGATTGGGTTGAAACTGGCAGAACTGGCTTGCACAATGGTGACTAATACCATGAAGTTCAAAAAGTTTGAAAGCCAGTTGCGTGGACTGATAACTACTGTTTTTTCCAAAATTTAAGCATGAGAAATCATCCCAAGAACCAGTAGGATCAAGAAACAAGACTAGGAGCGGCATATTTCGCGAAAATAAAGGAACGTTAAAATTAATTCCTGATCATTTCATACCTCCTTCGTCGGCGGGTCCACCTCGCAGCGTTGCGAAAATCACCGTGTCTTTAACTCAACGTTTCCGCGTATTAACCTGTCCCCGAATAGGGGGGGGAGGGGGCAGTTGACCGCACCCCCCTGAGGTTATATTATAGAGTATATTATACAGCATTTTAATTTATTTCTGTTGGATAATACATAACATACGAACACGTTCTTATCTCTTATATCCATCCTGATCCTGTGGCAGTCGCACAAGCGCTAGAAGGCAGGTGCCCAGCTTAGTACTCGTATTGCATCGTATTGCACCATTGTATTGCCTCGTATTGCATCATTTCTGAATATCATTTGTGTTGCTATTCACTGTCAGATTCAACAACAAGAAGAAAAATGCCAAATAAAGTAAGACTTCGTCTTGTATTATCCACTAACTACAGCATGCTTTTCGCGTATGAATATTGAAGCTTGCGTTCAGCAATTATTGCGGGGTATAATCCCCCAATCAGGCGTTTGAAGGGGATGCGTCCCCCCCCCCGTGGCGAAACCCATGGGTACCAGCTCTACCCGCCACGAAAACCTACGATGAGCTGGCTGACTGCCCTGAAGCATGTTGCACCATGCCGACAGTGATCGTGTCGTGGTGCAAGTTTAACCGGACGACGTGGCAGGGACAGACTGTTTCCGAGTTTCTGGCGGAACTGCGGCGGATCGCGAAGGACTGCATACGGAGAGCGCCTGGATGAGCAACCGCGGTGCCCTTCCGTCTGCGGGTTGAACAACGGGCGATGCTCAGGCGACTACTTCGAGAAGGGGACAGCCTGTCGTTGAAATCAGCCGTCAAGATCACGACCGTGACGGAGACCGCGGCCACCGATGTGCAGGAAATCGGTGTTGTTCCCCCGGCAGCACGCAAATAAAGAATAAGGATGTCAATGTAAAATGTTTCGCCCACCACGGCGCGGGGTCGCTCTGCAGTCGGCATTGTGCGGGCCACGCGGTGGGAAGCGGGCGCCACCTTTTGCGCATGATCAGCATCAAGGGTGTCTGATTTAAGCGCCCGCCGCCAGGCGGTGGTCGCCTCGGCCGTCGGATTGTAACCTGGCGGTGGAGCCGCGCATGGCCGCTAGACGGCGGTGGACGCTGCATCAGGTGCCTAGGATGCTGCTGCCGGGTTAGGCGCATGCGCCAAAGGGGTGAACGACCCTTCCCGTTGCGCGCGCGATGTGGGCCGCGAAGGCCCGGCTTTCGGGGCACTCCGTACCGTGGCTTCTTTGGGGTAGGTCATGTGGGTGTCGGGCCAAAGAGGGTCTCGAGATTCTGGGTTGGGCTATCCCCTGCGTAAATGTAGGCGCTGTGATTGTGAGTGTGTTTGTATCGAATGTGTCACGTTGAATGTTAAGATTGGCTGTACGATTCTGTAGCCGTAACTCGTAATTAGTGAATACATGGGATACTAGAGATCAGCTATGTTTCTCCTAGTGCGGGGTGCCGGGACTACTCTGCGGTGAGCGCAACACATACGTGTGTACCGGGTCGCACGTAACGACCGTGTGGCAGGCGAGCGAAACAGCGATACCGGTGCTTTTGGCTCCCCGTGACGAGTTCGGCCGACGACTCACGGTGGAGGGTGGAACGGCGCTGGGCGGTGCGTAGCGCTGTTTGGTGTCGTGGTAGGGTCCGTGTCCGGAAGGACCCCACCCCCTTTTTACATCAATAGCAGGAAAGTAGCCAAGGGGGGACATGGAGTCGTGCCCCCTCCCTTAGCCAAACGGTCCTCACTAAATATATGGCAATTTCGCGCGAATACGGAATAGCGATCATATATATGTTGCAAAAACAAACATTATATGTATTCGAGCAGATTCTTGCTCGTTCCACGTTACGTTAAATATACTTATATTTACTACGTTAAATATAAGGTCAGTTACATATAACGGCGTGCTCATGGGTGGTCATATGAGATCAGTAACATAAAAAATGCTGCTTTTCCGTACAAAATTTCGTCGCCACGCGAGCAGCATATGACAAAATTTGATATTTGTCCCACCCCCTGAGGAAAATCCTGGCTACGTGTCTGGCCAATAGTTGTCTGGCTCTGCCTCCTTCTGTCTCAGAAAATCGGTTACAAAGACGGACAAGAAAAAAATACTGTGTGCGTGCGTCTACTGTTTGCGGTTTCTAACTTTCTAGGAAGACTAGGAAAAGTCTGCAGTCAAACTTCTTTGTGAGCAAGATTTAATGTGTTTGAATTTAGCAGTCGTAAGATGGGGATAGCAGTTGTTTAAACTGAATGGCTAAATTGAATGGCGCTGATTGCGCAAAACAGAAGTGAGAAGCGCGTATGTACTGTGGTCGCCGATTCCCTTCTGCTTTTTTCTTTGAACACGTGGAGTGATGATGTGACGCGGTTATGTCTGCATTAGCTACGTAGCGATAGACAATGCTTCGGTATGTAAACTGTCGGATAGCAACTGTATGCAATGACACAGGAATGACAAACACCCTAAGGGGCAGCGAGATCAGAATCCGTTCTCAGAACTTGAGCAATGCTAGGCCCAATTATGGAGTACCGGTTGTTGCATATTTGCAGTCCCAGGACCTTTACTTTTTTGCCTTTAGAGTTTTCTTTCTTTACAGGTTAGGTTATATTGGTTTATTTATTATTTAGGTTTGGGTTATTTAGATTAGGTCTTCTTTTCTTTACAGTTTCCATAGAATACTAGAATCTGCCTTAAAGTTTCTAGAATTGCCCTGAAGTGTATGAAACTAAGTCACACTTGTCATGCCACTGCTCCATTCATGCTGTGAGCTCAACAAGATGTAATAGAACATGCCATAGTTTTGAAAATGGTCTTCACAATGTGTGTACCTATTCTGGCAAGTTATGCACATGTCCACTTAGTGATATGATGCAGGTGCTTGGTTTCCTGAATGTACACCACCGTGAAAAGTGTTTACCTTTAAATATGTGAAATCAGTTGTATCACTGGAAAGTAAGGATTTTTTTCAGACTCTCCTACAAAACCATACCTTTGTGGGGTAATCCTTTAGAAGCGCGTGCCATAAACCAAGCACACTGGATGACACATATACGGCGCGCGTGGCAAAAGGAAATGTCAGCTGTTGCAAGAACAACAACATTATGCCCTGGAGCTCTTGAAGGGAACAACATTATGTCCTGGAGGGTCTTGGATCACCTACTATTCGCTAACCTAACCTAACCTTACCTTACCTAACCTAACCTAACCTAACCTAACCTACTGTGTAAAACAAGAGTGAATAGTAGGTGATGTACGACTTGGAGCTCTAGTGCATAATGTTGTCGTTTCTTGCAACAGCTGACGTCTCCTTTTGCCACGCGCGCCATATATGTGTCATCCAATGTGCTTGGTTTATGGCGTGCGCTTCTAAAGGATTGCCCCTTTGTGGCACCTGGTGGCATGTTTTCTAGGCAGTGTTATTTTTTTGCTAGATGGTGCTATTTTGTACAGAAGAGATATAAAACTGCATGTGTGCCCTTGTTGAATTATGGTGGAGTTCCCCAGTGGCCAAGTCAGCATAGCCAGCACTTAGGATAGGTTAGCTCCAGAACAACTTGAGAAATACTGATGTTGGCAATGGTTATACAAACATGTTCTAGCAAGATATACCGTACAAACAAATATTGTTCAAGCACAGTTCAGACACCATGTGGTTATGATAGAAGCTGAAGCTATTACTTCATACTTTTATACTTTATATTCATCATAATGATGCCCTTGCTATCAGGTTTAGAGGATTTCTGGTCAGTTTCTGGATACAGGATGCCAGCTTGTGAATCATGGCCACATCAGAATGTTGTCCCTGAGTTGATGTAAACATCTGGTGATGCAATTATTGCTACCTCAGTTCTGCTGCTGCTGTTGTGCTGCTCAGAGGCATTATGTTTGGATTTCAAGTATGAATTCAGTCATACTGACTTATGCAGCAAAATGTAATTAGATTTTGTTGAAAACCGAAGCCAAGTTTTGACATTGCATATGGAATGAAACCCATGTGATGTTGGTTGGTATCAGTATCAAGCATGCATTGAACCCTATTCCCATACCCATAACACTAGTATGCACACCCAAATGGGGGGTGTATTTGCCTCCTTCCCCAGATTCCAAGATTCATTTGTTCAGCTTGATTGCAATAAGTGGCAATCAATTCATGAGTATGTAAACTACATATCTTAACCAGAAGCTTTGAACATCGTGCAAGGGGGTGTATACGAGGGGCAAAATAGCCAAATGGGTCATTTTTTATGTGTTATAACTTTGATGTTGATGACTGATTTTGTTGCAATTTTGATCTTATGTTATGGACCAATTTTGGTACAACTGGCACAGATTGAGAGGTAATGGATGCAACTTTCCTTTTATTACTTATGCTTAAAGTATGAAAAACTAGGCAGTTTCAGGAGTTGGAATATTATAAGAATATTTTGTTTTCCAAACTGAATTAACAAGTTTAAAATATTTTTAGCTTTTGCTAATAATTCTATACTAAGAAAGTATAGGCTGTATTCCATTCTTCATATAATGTCTGCCTAGGTAGTCCGAGTACAAAAGTTTTGATCTTTTGCTAGTAATTCCATACTACAGAATTACAGGTTGTATTTCATCCTTCATATAATGTATGCCTAGGCAGTGCTGGTAAAATATTTTTAAGCTTTTGCTAGTAATGCCATACTAATGAAGGGCTGGTTGTATTCCATTCTTCATATGTCTGCATAAATAGCACCAGGGACATGAAAAGAGGGGCCTGTCATGGTTGCACATGTATCAGGTCATCTTCCTATCTTGGACTTCATATGACCTCAAATATGCTCATAGTTGCAGGGAATGTCCTTTGGCCCATTTGATTGGGTTCAACACATCTCTAATAGTTTAAATTGACAGTATGTCAAAAAACCCTGTTTATGACCATTTTGATATAGGGTATTCTCACAGACATTTGAGGCCATAATTGTGCCATCTGACCTGATATGAACCTGAAACTTAAATGTGAGTCAGGAATGCTGGTTAGTTGTCAGTGTTATCAATTTTTCATGTAAGAAATCAACAGAAGTTAAAATATGTATTTAAAACTTGGTTTTGGCTTCCAACCTTGACTTGACCTTGTGAGGTGACCTCAAGTGGACAAAAACATCTATTTTTCATGTGCACAGTTATTTTCCGGTACATTCGTGGTTTTTTATTTTAATTTTTTCAGCATCCATTTCTGCTTTCTGTTAACATTGCCAAAAATGGCCTGAGGTGCCTTCCCAGCAACATGGTCTGGACCGGCCCCTGGGGAAGATAGACCTATGAAAATGTGCATTAATACCGAGAAATAATAGACAGGAGAAGGGACCAAGTTTTACATTGCTACTTCAAGAAACTTGGAAATGGCGAGCAAAAAACCCGAGGGGACATCTGAAGCCCTCCCCCTCCATACGGCAACTGGGTTAAACCAATCCGTTTTGAACCCACCCAATCCGTACTCCACTAAACATAAGCAATTGTATTGTTAATGATGCACCAGTATCAAAATATCCCCTTTCACGTCGCCAGATTGAGAAGCCAGTGAGCAGCATCCACTCCTAGAAGCATGGCATAGCCCGGCAGTTCCGTACAGTGTCTCCTGCAGCACCTGGGCATCACCGTTCGTCGGCACCGTCTGTGACCCATTAACCGCCGCGTCTTGGCGCGCCACGATGTCTGGCTTCTGTTGGAAGAAGCGCGCCGGGCAGCGCGTGTCGCGGCTGGCGCGTCCGGCCGCCTTCTCACACTCGGACGAGGACGAGGACGAGGACGAGGGGCCCGACTGGCCGGTGCCGCCGGCAGCCACCAGGACGCCACGGCCCGACGGCCGACCCGTGCTGAGCACCGCCGAGCAGGCGGCCGCACTACGCGAGCAGGGCGCTGCGCTGGCCGAGCTCGACCGTTTCTGGGAGGCGCTGCACCAGTGGGACGAGGCTGTCACGCTGACGCCGGCCGACGCTGAGCTGCACGAGATGCGCGCGCAGGCGCTGCAGCGCGTCAACGAGCTGCGGCCGGCGGTGGAGGCGGCTGCTCAGGCGGCCCGACTGCGGCCCGGCTGGTGGGAGGCGCATCAGACGCTGGGCCGCACGCTGCTCGGCTGCGGGGAGCTCGGCCTGGCGCGGCGTGCCTTCTCGGTCGCGGCCCATCTTCGGCCGGACGACGTGGAGCTGCGAACCGACGACCTGCTCTGGAGCTGCCAGCTGCTGGAGCGCGCGCGGCGGCGGCGCCGCGCCGGCGGCACCCTCAGCCCGGCTGGCGGCGTCGTCTCGGACGAGCAGTCGGACGAGCTTCTGCAGCTGCTCGGGCTGGGTGCTGGCGTGTCGGCGGCAGTGGCGCGCTGCCACGCCTCCTGGCCGCCGCTGGCGGAGGACGAGGCTGCTGAGGCCGCCGCTGCCGCCTCGGACGCCTCGGACGAGTCCGATGACGGCGAACAGGTGGCAGTGGTCCAGACGGCGGGGGCCGCGCCGTGCGACGACAGCACGGTCTGGGACGGCGTCGAAGAGTTTGACGACAGTGGGGATTCGGAGATGGCCGAAGATGACTGACGCTGGCTGGTGACCGCCTTGGCGGCGGGATGCGGTCCACGACGGACCGTGACGGACTGGGGCGTGTTCTCAAACTCTCAGTGCGTCAGGCGATACCGTGCAGACCACCAGGATGGGATCGCCCTCCTTTCGTCTTTTCCTGCTGTTGGGAACTGGAAGACGTGTTGAAAGGAAACCTCCCTGAGAAGCGGCGTGTTGGGTATTGTCAGGGGGCCGGTCACCACATTTTACAACAAACCACATTGTTGTTTATTACAGCTCATCTCACATCACATCAACATGAATACGACATTGTCAACCACTGCCCAAATGAAACGAATAAATATGCCTCAGGACGAGCGGCACGCCACTGTAAGAAGCAGACTCCACGCAGGAGCGCGCAGACCGATGCGTCCCGTGAGGAAGCTTAGCACCCCGTATTGCGGCGTTTGGCTGGTATAAAAATAGCGCGTTGGCAGCATTAAAACTTGGTGGTCGCGCTGGAATGGGCCCCGTCAGATCGCTTCGTACGCCTCGTCCGCTGCCGGTTCCGAGTCGCCCGCCAGGAACTCTTCCAGGGCGTCACGCTCGCGCCGCACGGCGCTCTTCTCGGGCTCCTTGTCCTTGTGCTTCTTCTTCTTTTTCTTCTCCCCATTCTGAAACGTGCAGAGCAAGCGTCCAGAACAGGATGGCGCTAGGCAGTAAGCGTCAGTTGTCCAGTCCACCGGTGTTCTGACTCCATAAGGTTAATAGTAAGAAAAAACCGTCATGAGGTGAATTTCGCAGAAATACGTCAATAACATGAGAAAGTAGGCTACGTATTTCGTTACTCGTAAGTTCTGGTCTGGGATCCTGCAACGAGAGACCTTGACTATTTCGATCGGTGCCATGCGCCTGCGCGCCACTGAGCCCAACGCGACTCCACTCTCGACACCCCGGATCGGCTCTCTTTACGTAAAATGAAATGATTGGTGGCCAGTGCTCGCACACCAAGCGGATCGAACCAGAACCGCCCAGTACAGGAATACCGCGCCACGCCCCTGCTGACCACCTCACCTCTTTGTCCTTATCTTTTTTCTTTTTCTTCTTCGTCTTCTGCGGGGCCTCGGCGCTGTCATCCGCCTGCGCCTTGACGGGCGTCTCCTCCGGCTCGCTCTCCACCGTTGGCACTGTGAAATCGTCCGGCGTGGCGGGAGGAGCCGCCAGCCGCGCGTCGCGCCGCCGCCGGCCGAGCGCACCCGCGTCAGGCGAGTCCGCGGGCGGCGGCGGCGGCGGCTCGTCGTCGCTCGAGTCGGCCTGCGCCCGCCGGCCCGGCCGCGACACCAGCTGCAGCTCGTCCACGTCGTCCTGGAAGCCGGCTACCATCGGGTTGCCCGCCGTCGCGTCGTCCTCGCTGGAACACAACTCGCGACCGTTACACGAGACGGCAGGTGCCACGCGGGCACGGACCACCGCGAACACAGCTGTGCAAATGAATGGCACCACTCCGCTCCAGTAGTCGACCAGTCGGGCGGGCCGCGCACATTCACACGGCGAGCACACGACGTGAGGCAGCATCGTCCCGCGGTCCGGAGCCCAACACGGACCGCACAAGGCCCGGCCTCTGACCGCCGGACTAACCTGTCACACGGTTCAAACAGAGCCCAGCGCGGACCTCACCGGGCCCGGCCTCTCACCGCCGGGCTAACCTGTCACACGGTTCAAACAGAGCCCAGCGCTGACCGCACCAGGCCCGGCCTCTGACCGCCGGACTAACCTGTCACACGGTTCAGAGCCCAGCGCGGACCTCACCAGGCCCGGCCTTTGACCGTCGGACTAACCCGTCACACGGTTCAGAGCCCAGCGCGGACCTCACCAGGCCCGGCCTCTGACCGCCGGACTAACCCGTCACACGGTTCAGAGCCCAGCGCTGACCGCACCAGGCCCGGCCTCTGACCGTCGGACTAACCCGTCACACGGTTCAAACAGAGCCCAGCGCGGACCTCACCGGGCCCGGCCTCTGACCGCCGGACTAACCTGTCACACGGTTCAGAGCCCAGCGCGGACCTCACCGGGCCCGGCCTCTGACCGCCGGACTAACCTGTCGGAGGCGGCGGCCGGCGGCGGTGCAGCTGCCTTGGACGGCGTCGGCTGCGGCGTCGTTTCGTCCAGGAAAGACGAGTCGAGAGCACCGTCCGGCACGAAGGCGTCCACTCGCCGCTGCGGGCTGGCGGCGGCCGCCGCCGTGCTGCACGCCGCTGGCTGGGCAGGCCCTGGCGGCACGGACCGAGCAGTCAGTATCCAGCAGAGGAGGCCGCCTACACACCGCCCCCTCAACGCCGCGCTGGGAATAAACTGGGTCACAGCAGACAGATAAGAGCATAGTGCAGATGTACCGGAGAACGAAATGGTGGTAACAGCCGCGGCGACGGCAGGGCGGCATAGTCCCCACTGACCAGCAGCTGGCCAACTGTGTACTGACCCGCTGCCGGTCAGCTCTCTGTACTCACCTGTTCCGTTACGCGGTATTGGTGGCCAGTCGTCAGCTCTCTGTACTGACCTGTTCCGTTGGCCGGTGCCAGTCGGTCGTCAGCTCTGTCTATTGACCTGTTCCGTTACGCGGCATGAGTGGCCGGTCGTCAGCCCTGTCTACTGACCTGTTCCGTTGGGCGGTGTCGGTCGCCGGTCATCAGCTCTGTCTACTGACCTGTTCCGTTGGGCGGTGTCGGTGGCCGGTCGTCAGCCCTGTCTACTGACCTGTTCCGTTGGGCGGTGCCGGTGACCGGTCGCCGTCAGCCGGCGACGGGCCGGCACCGGTGTCGGCCGCGGCCGCTCCGACCGCCGCCGCCGCCGGCGACGACAGCTGGCCCGGCTGGGACGCGCTTCGCGGCAGGCCAGTGCCGCCACGGTCTGCGGCACGGGCCGCCCCGTCAACCTCTGCCGGCTTGGTCTGCGGTACCGGCCGCCCCGTCAACCTCTGCCGGCTTGGTCTACGGTACCGGCCGCCCCGTCAACCTCTGCCGGCCTGGTCTGCGGTACCGGCCGCCCCGTCAACCTCCGCTGGCGGCTATGACGCCACACTGGGAGAAACGTAGCCAATCGACCCGGCCTGTTCGCCGCGACAGCATGGACAAAAGTGGGCAAAACGACGGAAGGGGAGGACGGAGGACAGGGAAAGGACGAAGGATGGGCAGGGACCGAAGGGGGGCTGGGCGAGGAACGGGGACGACGGGGAAACAGGAAGCGACAAAACCACAGCTCTGCAGACGGCGAATCGTGGCAATCATAAAGGCTGCCAATCAACGATGACATCACGAATGCACGCTGACCAACCAACACATCTTTGAAAGTACACCAGAAGTTCGGATTTCCTCTAGCTTATTTTCTCCTTGCATTTACCGGGGAGAAATCGGCATTAAATGGTGGAAATTAATTTTAGTCGTTACAAACTGTATGTTTCAAGCGCATCAGAAATCATGCATATTACGTATTTTACCACATGGGCAAGATGACCCCAGTACTCGGTGCGTCCTAAAACACAGTTAAACAATAATAAATAATTTGAACACAATAAGCTACTAAAGACAGAACAAGGCATAACATTTCAGTCGATACGAGCCCCGATCCATAGCATCACTCCACAAACGATTTGGATTAAATTTATACAAAAACCCGCACAGATTAACTCTCGCCCGGCGGAGGAGGGTGTCGTTTTGGGACCCCCTGCGTTTTTTCTTGAATAACTTTTTAGTGGCCCTAGAAAGAACGCTGATTTTTCTGCAGATGAGTTTTCAAAATTTCTACACACAGAGTACAACTTTCAGAATTTTCCATGCGATGACCCGTGACCTGTGAACTGCGGTCATGTCAGTCGTGTTCTTAAACAAATCGAGCAATACATTTCATTTGTTGGAAACTGGGTACTACCATGTTGCTTTAACTGTTGCATTGCAACATCTTGCTTTCAGAAATGTTGGTGCCAGTAACCCGATTTTAGAGCATGGGAAGGATCAGGTCATCAGAGGTCAAGCTAAGTCAAACGTGAACATCAAACATCGACGTCAAACGCCATTGCGATTTTGCGTACCGGAGAAGTGTTGCCTACACTTGCCAGAATGCTTTATTACGATCCACCACACCAACATTATTTTGACGTACATCGTTAGACGCAATGTCAAGCAAGTTTACAGGTCAAGGTCACGCTGGGCCAGAGAAGTTCGAAAATTCGAAGATTCAAAATCTGACTGTGTCCCTAGCGATGGCCTAGAGAACTTATCGCAGCCACAATGATATGCTAGGACAGACCATACGCCCGCCTACGGGCACACCAAATTTGGCGGCTCTAGCTCGACTGGTTTTCGACAAGGAGTGATTTCCATAAAACGGCATGAGCACCCCTGGCAGTGACCTCGGAAAATACGGTGTACCAAGGTGTACCGCGACCTCAAACAGGCGACTCCCTCCCAGCCCGAGAAAAACTGGTGTACCTAGTTTGGAGCACGCGTGTCGTTCGTTTGACCTGCGACCCGACGGAAATGTGGTGGGACTATCCTGTCTCCCACTGCAAATTTCAGCTATGACAACATTTTCGTGACGTGGAAGGTAATCTATTGAACTAGATCCAAAAGCCCATTTATTTTGCGACAGCTAAGAGAACGGCCAACACGCTAATACTTACAAAATTGATTTATTTTCGTATGTTTGGAAAATATACTGTCAAGGAAACCTCGAAGTATTTTGACATGGCCGCTTTCCGGATATTACCATGATCTGAGACGAGACCTGTTGACCAGAAACCAAAAAAATAACGTATCGCTGAGTTGCTTATGCAAAGAGCAACACACCGGTTTTCGCCGCATTACTCTACTTCTTTTTGTTCAAAAGTTAGTAGGCGGAGTCGTTTTAGGACTCCTGCCCCCCGGGCGAGGGTTTAACATGACTGCCCATTACTAGTAGCATATCAGCAAATACCATCTCGGTGTAATGAGACATTTTCAGCTGTGTTTCCACGAGAACACCATCAATTTCTTCAATTGTGTGATTTTCAGTTCACGACTAAAAAGAACTTAAAAGCGAGGTGTCCACTGATAAACGATAAAGTATCACGCCGCTTCGCAATTCTGGCATAACTTTACTTACTGACTGGTAATGAACATAATCAGCCGCGCAAAGGGCACATCTGATGGTTACTGACAAACTAGCTTGGAAGTAGCTACTTAGCTACTTCCATACTGCTTACTTTATATTCCACATAGCTATGACCGCGCAGTAAAACGATCTTCAATCATCGCTCGAATGACTAGGTCGAGTAGGTAACGACTGGTTACAAAATATTATTATACCTTGATATGGTCTGGAATGACTTCTAGTTTAAGCTACTCCATTAGTAATCTGTTCCCGGCGCCCTTACAACGAATGCAATTGATGGTTACTGATCAACAGTGGCGTAGCCGGGATTCGGTCCAAGAGGGGTAGTCTCAAATTTGGGGCCCAAACCAACCCCGAATTAGGAAAACTACAGATTTTGCCCATTGTTTTCGGGGGTTCCTGCGGAAAAACAGGACCAGGTTCTTACATCACGGAGAAATCTGCAAAGCAAACGTAGTAAATGAAATAGTTTGCATATTGTTACTTTCCCGCGGTATTACATATGCGTCCGCGCGCGAAAAAAAATATAGTTCAGTGGTAAGATGCTTCAGACGCATGAGAGCAGGCCGGTTCCAATCCCCGACCTTTACGTCGCACATTGCTAGTTTTATAAAACATTTTTATTTCCACCCTTTTCCTGCATTCCACTGGCCGACTGACCGTTCACCAGGCAACCTCGAACTGACAACATCAACAGATTGGTCAGTGGTGGGCAGACGGCCTCCCGATCCGTTCCCTTACGCGTTCGCTCATGGCTACTTTCTGAGGCACATTCTTTTTTTTCCTTGCCGTCTTCCACGCGCGCTGCTCAATGGTTCTTTCTGAGCTGCACCTTTGCCTTTTCCTAGCATACTTGCTTTGTGGCAAGGTGGAAGCCGCAATTATGTATGTGGCTGAATTATTACTGTGTCGTGAAACGTCGTTTACATGTAAGTTAGTTTCCGTTGGCTATGGGGTTAGGTGGAGGATGAGTAACTGAAGTCTTTTTCGAATCCATGTGTCATTTGAACCGATATGGTTCACGACGAGAGCTAGGACCTGAAGTGGCCCGTAGCGGGGACGTGTTAGACGGCCCTCCTGACTGTCCCAAGGCCCCTGGCCGTTGTAGGCTCCCGACTCATGATCCTCAGGACTCATGATTTTCCCAGATCCCTGACCGTCCCTCGCTCTTGACCGATCCGGATCCTGGCCATGCCCGGGCCTTCACCGTCACAGGACGCTCGTCCATCCCAGGGCCTCTGAGCGTCCCAGGTTTCCTATTTTATCAACGATCGTGACTGTCCCGAAGTCAGGGATTTCGACCATTCCTGGGCCCCCGAACATTCCGGATCCTTGACCGTCCCTAGGTCGACATGGGTCCTAGGGCCCACGACCTTCCCACGATCGCGTCTGTCTCGAGGCTCATGACGGTCCCGACTGTCGGGGATTCCACTATCCCGGGCCCTTACCCGTCCCAAGGCCGCTTACTGTTTCAGGGCTTCTGGCTGTATCATGGTTTCCGACTGTCGCATAATTGTTCCAGGTCCCCGGTCGTCTCAGCAGCCCTGACTGTTCGAGGACCCTCTGCTGCTTGATGCTCATGACAGCCTAGTGGCCCCTGACCGTCTCAAGACCCATGTCAGTCCCTGAACGCCCTCGAAAATCCCAAGGCCCCTGACTGTTTCACACCCCCTCTCACAGGACCTCTGACTATCCCAGGCCCCTGACCGTCTCGGCGCCACCTGTCCTTGTCTCAGGCTGACGGCCCCTGTCGACCTCCAGGAGGGGGGCGGTCGCCCCCTCGCCCTCCCCTTTGCTTCGCCACTACACATCAATAAAATGTATACTGTGTAGTGCAAATATTCACATGCGTATTTTTGGTGAACTTTAGATAGGTTATCGCTTCAATGACCACGAGCTCCCAATATTTTTGCATTGTAGTGTTCAAAGAACAAATATAACAAACACATTTTCTGCATAATTCAGTCCTTATCTGACACTATTTGCGTCTGTCATTTTCGGAGTGAGACTTCCTAATGTTAGACCACACTTTCCATGGATACTGGGCTATCCATTGTCCTTTACTCAATCAACATAACTTATTCATAAGGAAATTTGACGCAAAACATCTGTCACTGTTTGCCCTTTCCTCCCAAGTTCGTTTTCAACTGGCTGGTATTAACCAGTTAAAACCAGTGGCAGAAATTAATATGCCAGGTGCTGCTGGCCCCACTTGCACCAAGCGATGTGTCCTTATCTGACACTTATGTATCATTATTATTATACACATCGCTTATATTAAGCGATGTGTGTAAAACGAGACTACAGTTTTAATGGTGATGCGGCGCCATCACACTGGTTAGTTTTGCTTCTCAGGTCCACGAATACGCAGCCGTCCAACCTCCTTTCCCCCGGCCGTCACAAAAAAGCAAAACTTCCAGGCCCAAAAAATTCCGTCTAAGAAAAGAATCAAAGCCAATAATGTCCAGCCGTCGCCCTAGGGGAGTTCAAAAGGGCAACGCAGCGAGGCGGGGTAGTGGTGCACCCCTCAGCTGGTCCTGTTCCGCCGTGTCCGGGGCACCCCTCAGCTGGTCCTGTTCCGCCGTGTCCGGGGCACCCCTCAGCTGGTCCTGTTCCGCCGTGTCCGGGGCACCCCTCAGCTGGTCCTGTCCCGCCGTGTCCGGGGCACCCCTCAGCTGGTCCTGTCCCGCCGTGTCCGGGGCACCCCTCAGCTGGTCCTGTTCCGCCGTGTCCGGGGCACCCCTCAGCTGGTCCTGTCCCGCCGTGTCCGGGGCACCCCTCAGCTGGTCCTGTTCCGCCGTGTCCGGGGCGGGAGGGCGGGGGACCAGAGGACGTCGCCGGACACTCACCGGCCGGCCGTGCAGCAGCGCTCAGTGCTGTGGTTGTCTGCGAGTGCGGCATCTTCTGCGAGGGCGCCGCCGCGTCCGCCGCCTGCCGCCGCCTGTTGGTCAGCTGATCCAGGAACCTGGCACACGACCAGACACGGAGTCATCGGCACAGCACACAGCGGCGGCACAACATCGCAGCAGACAGCGGCAACACAACACCACACACAGCACACATCGGCGACACAATAATGCAGTACACAGTGGCGACACAACACCGCACGCAGCACACATCGGCGACACAATAACACAGTACACAGTAGCGACGCAACACAGTACACAACACAGCGACGACACAACACCGCAGCACACAGCAGCAACGCAATATCGCGGCAAACAGCGGTGACAGAACACCCCAGCACACACAGGCAACACAACATCGCACAGAGGCGCAGCGGCGACACAGTACCACAATACACAGCAGCGACACAGCACCACAGCACACGGTGATGACACGGCACACACAGCACAAAGCAGCAGGCTTACAGCGTATCGCGCGGCAGCACGAGCACACAACGACGGAGTCACAACCTCGGGCCCTCTGGCAGCACACAATGCGCAAAACGACGGTCACCATCCTATCACGGATGGCTGCTCATCGTCAGTCGTCTAAATCAGACCCGAGGTAGGTGACCCATTTACAAGGCTCGAGTTTTCCACTGCCGAAAGAGTGACTAGGACCGCAAGGCAAAGGAGGCAGAAGATCCACTGTTGCCTGATACAATCAGTTCTTTACAAACGCCTTTCTATAATGCAACAGCAATTGTACGCGTTACTGTACTTACTAGCCTGCTTTTCGCAATCAGTACGACGGAGAGTTATCGAAACCGCTGGAAAATTCTGACAATGAGATGGCAACGGACAACTCTGAATGCTCAAAATGGGATGACAACGGACAACTCTGAAGTTCTGCGATAGTCCGTGCTGTTCCCTTTCCCACCTGTCTAACCTGACCTGTTCGACCCGGTCCGACCCGGCCGCTACCTCACACGTCATCCCAACGGTCCGGCCCGGCCGCTGTCTCACACGTCATCCCACCGGTCCGGCCCGGCCGCTGCCTCACACGTCATCCCACCTGCCCGGCCGGCCGCTGCCTCACACGTCATCCCACCGGTCCGGCCCTGCCGCTGCTTCACACGTCATCCCACCGGCCCGGTCCGGCCGCTGCCTCACATGTCATAGTTGGCGTCGTCTGACTCCTGGTAGAGGTCCATCTCCTGGTTGGTGGCCTCCGCCTCCCGCTCATTGGTGGCCAGCTGGGTCAGCAGGCAGTCGCGCTGCAGCGCCAGGAACGGCACGTTCAGGAAGCGGTGCAGCAGCTTCAGGCCGAAGCCGTTCCGCATCGACGACTCGGCGTACCGGACCAGGGCGTCCCCTCTCGACCTGTGGCAGCAGGCCTGATTCAGCGCCGCCCTCGACCTGTG
Organism: Capitulum mitella; assembly: GCA_030062745.1. NCBI lineage: Eukaryota > Metazoa > Arthropoda > Thecostraca > Pollicipedomorpha > Pollicipedidae > Capitulum > Capitulum mitella. The sequence continues at coordinate 9,353,465 of CP099851.1, read as the reverse complement.
GCAGCCGGCCTGATTCAGCGCCGCTCTCGACCTGTGGCAGCAGGCCTGATTCAGCGCCGCTCTCGACCTGTGGCAGCAGGCCTGATTCAGCGCCGCCCTCGACCTGTGGCAGCCGGCCTGATTCAGCGCCGCTCTCGACCTGTGGCAGCAGGCCTGATTCAGCGCCGCTCTCGACCTGTGGCAGCAGGCCTGATTCAGCGCCGCCCTCGACCTGTGGCAGCAGGCCTGATTCAGCGCCGCCCTCGACCTGTGGCAGCAGGCCTGATTCAGCGCCGCTCTCGACCTGTGGCAGCAGGCCTGATTCAGCGCCGCTCTCGACCTGTGGCAGCAGGCCTGATTCAGCGCCGCTCTCGACCTGTGGCAGCAGGCCTGATTCAGCGCCGCTCTCGACCTGTGGCAGCAGGCCTGATTCAGCGCCGCTCTCGACCTGTGGCAGCAGACCTGATTCAGCGCCGCGACGGCAGCGTCCAAAGCAACCGGACGACGGGGACGGACGAGAACGACGCTCCAGCCACAGACCCACCGAGCCATCCCTTCCATGTGTACACAGTGTAGGGTGCCGCGTAGCGTGGAGACGTGCTGCCCATCCCCCTGTGAATGCGGGATTGGCCGCCCTGGCCGGCGCCGGGCCGGTCCGTGTCGGTGCCTGGCGGATGTCGGGTCACCTTGACCAGCGTGGCGCCAATTCGGATATATGCGGTCCGGATTGGTCGAGGCTGTTATCACGTGATGTGCAGTGTCGAGGTCAGGTCGCCGGGTTGCGGGGAACTGGACAGCTGATACTGAGTTCGGGCCGCACGGACGGCACGGAGCGCGAGTCAGTGTACCGTCTGAACCTGAAGCTAGAGTTGCCAGTGACTCAACGTGTTAACGAGAAGACCAAGCTAACAACAGGAACAGCATTATATATGACGTATGACATGGCGGAGCAAGTTGTATGAAGCACGAGGACAAACAAAAGATAATTAAAGGGAATTTAACTACAAAGCATACTTTGTTTGAGTGTATACACAGGAAAAGTCGAATATACACCTATGACCTGGGTCAGGAAGGGGCTGTTTTCTCGTGCCGACAAACACCAAAAAACCTGTGCTCCTGAAATGTTTTCCCTCAAAATATTTGTCCCTATGTCTCCAATGAACCTTCATTATAACCATGTTCACAAATCTCTAACTCTGCAAGAAAATTACTCTGTTTCCATTCATCACGAAGCAAGTATGATGTCATAAATGAATTATGCCCACAACGCCAATTTCAACCAGTATTACTCTTTCTATAATGATGTACTCCAAAACAAAAATTATACTCAGACACCAAGACGAAAAACGGACTTTCAACCTCGCCCACGACTCAACAGGCCACACCATGTAACACTTTGCAGTCCGACCTGCCCACCAAAGGCAACAGTACAGCTGCAGTAAGCTTGCGTCAAGGAAGGCCTCAACGCATACTGTGGGTTAGTGGATCAGGCCTGTAGCTATGACAGCGGTCGTAGTTTTGGGGCTGTGAGCGGACATCATTTTTTTTACAACCAACTTCTATGAACAAGATTTTAATGCAGGGGCACTGCACGAAGTTCCCTCATCAAAGAAATATTGACCTGACATGACTAATTTTCTCAAAGTCTTGCCGATAAGAAGTTAACAATGTCCTCCACATGGTGCAAGGTACCAATGGATGACACTTCTTAGCGTCGATGGTCAATTCAAGACGCAGCAATGGTTGATCCCTGGGTACTCATCGCGCATCAAGTGTCCCTCTATAGCGCAGCCCACCATCACCCACGGCACTCCGAGCCATCGCGCTCTGCGATTTCCGTAACAGCAAGACTGCTCGGCTGCTTGCATTCGGAACGCGCGAGGGCCGCCTGAGCAGCGCGTCAGGAGCGGTGACCCACCTCTCGACGTGTTCGGCGAAGAAGCGGACGTCGTCCTCGCGCACCTGACGGTGGTGGCCCATGTCGCGGTGGTTGCCCAGAATCAGCACCGGTATGTGGCCCGGGATCCGAGGCACCTCGCGCTGCACGTACTCAAACGTCCTGTCGGCCGCCGGCGGCGTCACGAGAAGCGGACGGCGTCATCAGGCGGACAGGGCCGGCTCAAGCGGACAATGCCGGCTCAGGTGAACACGGCAGCATCACTGAACACACGCAGCTGCATCATCGGGAGAACGAGGCGGCATTATCACGCAAACGAGGCGGCATCACTTGCCGCATCACCACATCAATTACTCGACATCAATCGCAGGACACTCAGAAATCGGCCGCCACAATCGACGAAGAGGAAGCCGGCAAGATGGCCGGCCCAAAAACTCCGTAAAATCCTAAGGGCAACGGCCGACAGCGGCATCAGCTTGCCGCCTGCCTGATGCCCGGCTCCGGGAGACGGCCAAACCGAGGCGACGTCCGGCGCGGCAGGCTGCCGTCACGCACCAGGCCTTGGTGATGTCCAGCACCAGTATGACGCCGTGGGTGCCCTTGTACACGTCGAGGAACTCGGCGTCCAGCGCCACTTCGTCCGGCACGGCGGCGCTGCTGTTCTCTAGCTTGAGACCTGCCGGCCCATCCAGCGTCACGCAGCGCCGCAACACGCTACATCAGGCGAGAAGACGACGCAGCGCCATAATGTCGCATTATGATGTAAAACATGTCGCGCGTACCCCCCACACCCGTACAGGACAGGCGCAAGTCTCGTCATCTGTCACGATGTCGCAGGGCGTCACACGGCGTTATGGTACATCACGGGACGTCACTCCGCGTCACGATACGTTACGGGATGTCGCAGTGTTGTAAGATACAGACAGTGTGGCGTCTAGGTGCGGCGCCTCACCAAAAGGTGGCTGGACGCCTCATTGCAATAAGCCAGATGGCCACGGTCTGCAGGGAGCACTAATCGTTCACAAAATGGACCGTGTTGGTACAATGCTAGCGTGTAGTGTTAAGTGTAAAGAGTTGTATAGTGCTTAGTGTTAGCATCGCCAAGCGCACACAGGGCGGGGAACAGTTCGGCCGAGGTGACGAAGATGGACATCAGGTGCGGCCACACAAAACTCGGTCCAAACGCCGTCCAGAGCCAGGTCCAAACCGGCCATGGAGCAATGGTTCAATGGAGAGCAAACACAGACCAGACAGGCGCCAGACAGGCACCAAATCAACGTGAGGGCAGATGTTGGCCACTGTCCAATTCTGGCCACAGTGGGAGATAGATCGATACACATCAGAGGCAAAATACAGGTCAAACACAACTGGGCCCAATATTACACCATTCAGTCCAGATGAGGCTACAACTTCATGACTATGCCACAGAGTACAGGCAATTATTAACACCCAAGCTTTCAAACTTGGAGTCTAATCCGTGGAAGCCAGCTTACAGAAGTCTAACAGTTTAAAAACAATGGTTTCCACAATTTTGTGCGCATATTGTACATCTAGATGATTTACCTTCCATTTTCTTCTTCTTTTTGGCCTTGTCAACGACATCCCACACCTCCACCTTGACAACATCATCAGTGGCCTTGTATGACCACTGTATGCTAGCCACCTGCATCAGAGCACCAGATATGTTCAGGATAACAGCCTTTCGACTTTGGAAGTAAGAACGTGAAACTGGATGGCAATGCCCTAATTTATGTTTATGAACCACATGTTCAAGTACAAATCACATGTATTAACTGTAATTACTGCCACCATTTCTTAACTTCTGCTAATACCCAACAACCATTCCAGAGTGATTTTACCATATGTGACAACTACCTTGCTCTAGAGATGATTACAATGTCCCACAGAGCCATTAGTCACAAGACAAGACAGGTCACACATTTCCAATAGCAGTTCCTTGGATACTGCTAGCAAAATACTGATACATTAAGCTTTGTTAGGTCCTATATCATTTCTACATAGGGAGAAAACCACTATGTAGATGCACATGCAATTCTCACCTGTATCTCTGGGGTTGGACCATATGCATCACTGAAAGGCTTTCCTTGCAGACGATCAAACAGACATGTTTTCCCGACATTGTTATCTCCTTTTATCACAATTTTCACTGAAAGCATAAAAACATGCTTAGTCAATAAACATCAGTAAATGATTTCTAACATAAGTATAAAATCAAATGATCCCAGCCTTCAACAATGCTGATGCACAAAATGTGACAAAAGTAGGCAGCCTGGCCTAAAATGGGACTAAAGCATATAAAATGCACAATTCTTTTAAGATAACTATTTTGTATACATAAAAATGTATTTGTTTTGCTCATTTCAGCAACCACACCACTTTTCTGAAAAAGCAATACAGCAGTGAGAATCAATGTGTTCAGTGAAAGCTGCAAATCTCAGCAAGTGTCTGTGTTGCTTATTCTTTTCTGTGTGCATACAAAATTTGCCAACTGACATTATTAACTTGCCACTTATGTTTCAAACACAAATTGCAACTGCAAACAAATGCAATGTCATCTAAAGATGTGGTGACTTACTGTTATACTGAATGCCTTTAGCAAACTTCCTCTGAAGGTGGGATGACATTGTCTGGACATTGCATGATGCTGATGATGGAGTAGGCTCATTCTTGCTTGTGAGCTTTCTTAAGGCAGAAAACATCTTTGTGCTTGATGACTTTATCTGAAACAATCATGGCATTTCATAAGGTAAGGGTGTGGAGATTCCTCTTGCACTGTCACATTATGCATGCCACAGCTAAATAAAAATGAGGCCATAACCATAAGCATTACTGTATGGGAAACAATCTCCTTTTGCAGAACCTTCTAAAAATGACTGCAGAACATAGCAGACTACCAACTTATATGTATTAAGTCACTCTAATACTAACATATCCAGGGATGGGCAATCAGGCCCATGCCCCATTTCGTTTGGAGACCTGGCGCCAGCATGTCTTCTGGTACCTGATCAACTACCTGCCACATACTGCCAAATATAACAACATATCAACACATGTTTCGTATTCTAGGGCAAAGTCTTGAGCCTCTAACTTTTCTGAACTAGATTAGATCTGGTGGCATTTACCAGGCAGAAATGGTGGGAGATCCCAATGACAACAATAAAAATTTATTGTTTCTTCTTGCTATAAATTAAGATTGCAGGACACAAAAAGCAATTACATTGTGATACTCATTCAGTTTTCAAGACCTGTAACTTTGACATTAAAATAAACAAAGCTTTACTACTATGCTTCCACACAACAATCCATAGGCATACAGCAAAGATAGCTCTGCAACAGGTATGCCTGTAGCATTTAACAGTGCAAAGGCATAGGAACAGGGGAGGAGCAGGAGTCCCATAGCCCCCACCATGCAAGATGGAGGGCAAGCAAGGTTAACAGACCTTCACTTTTTCAGAATTAATTTTTATTAATATATTTTCGAACTATGGAAATCACTCTGATGCTTTGTCTAGTCCACAAGAAACCTACCTTAATACCAACTGGATAAAACTGCTTCACATTATAAGGGAATACTTTGATTGCTTGAAGAAACTGAATCATGTTAAAAGACGGCATCTCCAGCATAGTTAAGAAAATTTCCTGTAACAAATGACCAATACACCACAAATGGCAACACTTTCCATTATAACATATCTTACAGCAAGACCACAGAAAACTTGCATGAAAAAGCTTGTTACAATACTGTGCTACCATGCCCATAGAGCCCATACCAGGTGGTCATTCAGAAATGACAGTTTGTTTACAACCTTGAGCAGGTGATCACACCTTCTGACCCAGGAGACACTACATTTCGGACAAACTGCTTTGTTGGAATAATTATTTAGCTGTGTAAAAAGCCAAATAAGCCAATGCCACCTAACCTAACCTAACCTAACCTAATCAGCATTTGTGCAATATTCTGTGCTCACTTTATACAAACATGGATTTCTTTTGAATGTCATGGGGACCTCCTCTCAAGGACCATTAGCTGGGCATGCTGGAAGTGATGGAATGGAAGTGGTTGGTGAATTCCAGCATGTTGTTGCATAGGAAGTATGGGAGTGAGCATCCTGTGTCTGTGCAAGTTTTTATTGATTGATCAGAAGATACTCCTTCCACTGGTAGTGATTTCAGGGCAAAAAATGCTCTTGTGAGGTGGAGTTTTCCAGTATTGCCAAAAACTGACATGGCAGCACATTATGCTACCACATCCAACAGGAGTCAGATATTCTGTGGAAAACTGCAGCACACTCCCACACCTAAGCTGGACATTATTCAATCAGCTCAGCATAGGCACAGAAACAGGGTGGCTGGTTAAACCATAGTCCCAACTTTTCAAAGTGGGAGTGCCAGCAATGGTACCTGGGCCCCAGCCTCTCCAGGATTAAAAAAAATTGCAACAATTAAGATAAAAAGTACAATACAAATTGCAGATGTTTAAACATAAATCACTCAAAATTGAGAAGATGGGGCTCAACACAATGGCAAGAGTTCCTTGGATAGCACTGTAGACAGTGAGCACACTTTCAATATACATTTAACTGGTGGAAGTCACAATGCTGCCTTGCCCATACCAAGCATGAAAATGAAATTATATTTGCAGGGCAACTGCACTCTGTATTCTGGGCAGGACTGCTTCTTGACTTCTTCAGTGCATTCTAAATGCAGATATTCTGAGTATGAGGCTTGTCCAGAGTCATTAAACATCAAGCCCACAAAAACCAAGCCAGAGTTTTAACCTCCCTTGCAAGGACATTTTACACTGCCATTACATATATGGTGAGTGGATTATTTGGCTTAATGCTGGGTCAGGCAGTTTTTCTTGTCTGACCACACACAACCTTATTAGCTAAATAATTGCCCCCCCACCCCTCCCCACTTTCTGGAAGACCTTGTACCTATGTAACCATGGTTTGTTCTAAGTTAGGATGCATAGCCTCTTGGGTAATCCTTACCGATCGCACACCATACGCTGAGTCGAGGGTAAGGTAAACGCGCGAGTGTAGTTTCCGATTTCGCCACCAGGGGATATTCGTTCTTTTTCTCGCCGCTAGGAAGAGTACGTAAAAATACTGACATTCGCTAGGATGGTTCCGCTCAAGAACCAATGGTATGATAACCAATAGTTCGATTCGGCTGATTCGAACGCCAGTTGATAGCGCTGAACGTTTCGTTTCTGTGACTTACACACTTTTTTACTTTTGACCCGCTGATGACGTCACAGGTGAGGTCAATCACGAAAAAAGGACCACTTTCTCCAGAATTGCTGAACCACGATGGAAAGCGGATGAATTCGTTCAGACCTAACCTAACCTAACTTAACCTAACCTAACAAATATTACCCTGGTGGCGAAATCGGAAACTACACTCGCGCGTTCTTGAGCGGAACCATCCTAGCGAATGTCAGTATTTTTACGTACTCTTCCTAGCGGCGAGAAAAAGAACGAATATCACCCTGGTGGCGAAATCGGAAACTACACTCGCGCGTTAACCTTACCCTCGACTCTGCGCATGGTGTGCGATCGGTAAGGATTACCAAATAGCCCGATCCAAGGTGTTTTGTGACTTGTAAACATTATGACTTCGCCAAAATAACCGCCTGAAGCGATCGGCATACCCACCGCCTCCACACCTACCACGATCTCGAAACACGGAGCATCTTTATGAGACAGATCAACGTCAGCCACCAAGGATCGACGGTTCAGAAGGCCTCGTGAAATATGACGTCACCGAAAGATGAACTAAACGCAGCAGTCCCGAAACTCAAAATAGGTGAAACGGAACAGAGAGGTGGACTGGGACCGAACAAGGGCAGTCATGAGTGTTTGGAAGAGGCAAGGGCGGATCCAGGATTTCGACAGGGGGAGGTGGGGCTCCCCTCCCGGCCTTGGTCCCCATTTTTTTGCTCTTCAGATATGGAAAAGAAACGCTGATCTACTAGGGTCCTGGCCGAAATATTTGATATAATTTTTCCCTTTTTGTGGTATAAAGTAAGCGACAGAATCAGAAAACGTCACCTCATTTAAAAAAAGTTGCGTTTCGTTTCCCTACAAAGTGGCCGAAATATCACAACACTGGTGGGATTTTAGGCGGGAGCATCCCTCCTTCTACTTGAAATATCGTTTCTGTTGCCCAGGAGCCCCTCTGCCCGGTCGTAACTTATTGAGACATTTTTGTTAGCTTTTTGGTGAAATATTGGTCTCTGGGGAACATACTGCCGTCTCAGGGGCCTTTGTCAGTTACAAAAGACCTTTTGGCGGTTTTAGGGCCACTGCGCAGTGTCATGGGCCCCCTGAACGTCTCCGGTAGTCTCCATGGCAGTATCAGGGGTCTCCCTCTGTTACATCGGATATATCGAGCAGTTTTAAGTCTTTCAGGCCGTATCAGGGGCCTTTGTTGGAGCTTCAGGGGCCTCACTGGCAGTCTCAGGGGATCTTTGCAGTACCAGAAGCCCGTCTAACACACTCGAGGGCAGAGACGCAGCCAGCGTAAAATTTCGGATGATTTTCGCCCAGCGGCGGGCCTTCATGTGGTCCCCCTAGACAAAAATATTTAAAGATAAGGTTTCACAACAGGCTCGCGGAGGACTACAGCCGACCCAAAATTTTGGGAGTTGCATGGCCGATGGTGAGCCCGTATCTTATGAATGCGGTGAATTAATATGCGTCCCCAGACTAAACAGCGCGTGAAAATTTCATGACATTGGACGCTTGCCGTTCCTAAACGTCATGAGTTGCAACCAGCTAGCTTTTCTCTGACTGTCAGTGATTGCGCCAAAACAGTTTTTTTACCGGAGGCGACCACAGCTCTCAGGATGCTCCTCCGCAGGACATCAGGGGCTCCTCTACACGCCAGGGGCCTCTCCACAGGACGTAAACGAATCCCTCCACAGGCCGGCAGGGGACTACAGACGGCGGCAAGGGCCCAGGCGTGTCAGAAAGGGCTCCTTCATGCCGACAGGGGACCAACTACAGGCAACCAGAAGGCCCTTTCCGACCAGCAGGGGGCCCCTGCAAGCCGGCAGGGCCCCGTAGAACTGCAGAGGGCCCCTCCACAGGCTAGCAGGGAGCACCTTCCGAGGGCTGGAAGGTGCTCACAGGCCGCTAGGGAGCCTTACAGACTGGTAGGCGGCCCCTACAGGCCGGTAGGGGCCCAAAACGACGTCAGAAGACCCCCTACAGGCCGGCAGGTGACCCCTGCAGGCGGGCAGGGCCCCCTGTAAGTCAGCAGGGAGCCACTGCAGCCAGCAGAAGCCCTACAGACTGGCTGGGGGCCCCATAGGCCGGCAGGGGGACCCTGCAGGCCGGCAGGGTGCCCCTACAGGCTGGCAGGGGGCGCGCACAGGCTGGCAGGGATACTACAGACCGACAAGGGGTGCCCTGCAGGCCAGTAGGGGTCCTTCTATGGGCTTGGACCTCTTTAAGCGCTCTCATGAACCCTTTGTCGTGTTGAGATCCCTCTTGCGTTCCCAGGGACTCGGGGCTCGTATGCCATTCCAGGGGCCCCTCTGCCGTCATACAGACTCAGTCCTCATCTCAGCTGTCTCAGGAGCCTTGGAATCTGTAAGGGCCTTGTAAGCCCCTTGTAAGGGCCCCTTCTGCCGGTCTCAGGGGAAATCTGCCGTGTGGTGGCCCTGTTGTGGTCTCAAGGATCCTTTGGGAGTTTCAGGGGCCCTTCCATGCATCTCAGGGGTCGTCTAACCCTCCCAGAGGCCCTCTGACTGCATCAAAGCTTTTTTTGCCTTTTTATCAAGAACTTTTCCACAGACCACGTAAAACTCAAACTGGGCCCCTTCGGGACCCATTTAAGTCTGAGACGGACCCCTCCGGAGCCAGCCCGAGAGGCGCTCCTTCTCGGTAGGTTATTGGGGCTTAGGGGTGCACCGACTTCAAGGTCTTTTCTGGATGTTCTTTCGCTCTTGAGTTATAAGAGCATAAAAATGGTAAATGCGAGCAATTAAAGCTATTGGGTGAATGGAGTTGGCCGAAAGGCAAGCTAAAAATCAGTAGTGTTTATTATTCGATACGAGCTGTTATCCTTCAGTGCTAGATCAACAACGCACAACTGGCCCCTAAACCCAGGAAGCTGCGGCTGCAGTGCCAGCCTGTAGGAGCCCCTACGGCCCGTGGGGCCCCTGGCAACCTTCGGAGGGCCCTTCCTTTCTAGGGGATCCACATCAGGTAAGGGGCCCACCTCTGGGCGAGGACCCCGCAATTTGTGCCTGGCTGCGCCCCTGGAAGGGCCCCTGAAGCCACGACAGGGCAGATTGCCCCTGATTCTGCCGGAATGGTCACAGGGCCCTTGAGACGGCCAAGATGAGGAATGAGTCCCTAGGACAGCACAGGGGACCCTGGAGTGCCATAGCGGCCCTGATTGGGTTTCACGGACCTGTATCAAAAGATTAAGGCTCCTGATGCCATTAGAAGGCCCCCGTGAGGGTTTATGAGACCCTGGGATGGTAAGATGGCCCCTTCGATGGATGCAAAGGCCTCTGAAGCTCTTTAAGGGTCCCCGGGCCGCAAGAGAGGCCCCAACACGACAGGGCCCATGAGACCGTGAAAAGTGCCAGAGGTCCATGAGACGGCAAGAAATTGGAGGATGCCTAGCATAACATAAGGAGACTGACCAGCCAGAGGGACCCCCTGAACAGGGATTCATCACTGACCTCAACCTCGAGAGGGACTTGAATGGGCTATACTGTTTTTTTTAACCTGAGGGGTTCTGATGCAGTCAGGGAGACTCGGAAGGTCGGATGGGTCCTGAGACGGCAGGATAGGCCCCTACACGGCAGATGGCCCCTGAGACCGCTAAAGAGGTCGGAGAGCCCCTTCGAGGCAAAGACGATAAGAAGACCTTTTAGGCGGTATGGGGTCTTTGAACGGCCAGAACCCCGAGTGTGCTAGGCGGGCTCTTGGCATAGAAATGGTCCGCCTGAGACTGCTAATGAGGCCATGACTGCCAGGTATACCCCATGTAACAGAGGAAGACCCCTGATACTGCCATGGATACTACCGAAGGTGTCTTGAGGGCCCATGACACTGCATAGGGGCTCGGAAATCGCCAAAAGATCTTTTGTAACTGCCAGAGGGCCCATGAGAGGGCAATAATAGTCCCCAGAGACGACAAGGGAACGCCTAGGAGAACAGGGGTCCACTGAGACTACTAGAGAGGGACCTTTGGGGACCTTTGAGACCGCTCACTAGCAGTCTCAAGCAGGGGCCACTGAGATGACCAGTGAGGCCCATGAAACTACTAAGCCTCGAGACGTCCAGACAGTTCCTGAAGCGGCCAAAGGACCTAAAGCATTGCCAGAGGCGCCTCTGTCACGGCAGAGAGGGACTTACAGAGGGTCCTTGTTACTGCCTGAGGGACGTCCTAGACGGCAACATTCCCCAGGGACGACAGGAGGAAACCTGAGATGGCTGAAGTGTCCTTGAAGCTACCAGATGGGTCGTGCCCGAAGTGTCTGTAAAATGAACTTGAGACCATTGAAGGGCCCTGACACGTCAGACGATCCAAAACCACCGAGAAGCTGGCAAAACAGCCTACAGAGGCTACGAGGGGCAGAGGGGCTCCTGGATAACAGAAACGACATTTCAAGTAGAAGGAGGGACGCACCTGCCTAAAATCCCACCGCTGTTGTCATATTTCGGTCACTTTGTACGGGAACAAAACGCGACACTTTTTCAAATGAGTTGACGTGCTTGGATTTTGCCGCTTACTTTATTCAACGAAAATAGCAGAATTATATCAGCTATTTCAGCCAGAACCCTAGCAGATCAACGTTTTTATATCAAAAGAACAAAAAATGGGGACCAAGGCCGGGAGGGGAGCCCCCATTCTACTCTGTCGAAATCCTGGGTCCGCCCTTGCCCCTTCCAGATATTTATGCCTGTCCTTGTTCGGTCCCAGTCCACCTCTCTGTTCCGTTTCATTGCCATTGTTAACCAATTTCGAGTTTCGAGACTGCTGCGATTAGTTAATCTTTCGGTGACGTCATATTTCACGAGGCCTTCTGAACCGTCGATCCTTGGTGGCTGACGTTGATCTGTCTCGTGAAGATGCTCCGTGTTTCGAGATCGTGGTAGGTGTGGAGGCGGTGGGTATCTCGATCGCTTCAGGCGGTTATTTTGGCGAAGTCGTAATGTTTACAAGTCACAAAACGCCTTGGATCGGGCTATTTTTTCATTGCGCATCTTTTGGTGCCAATATGGCTTGCCAACTATGCGGATTTCTGGAATTATGAGAAGTGAGAAGCCTGGGCCTAGAATACCCAGTAGTCATGTGGTGGGCAAATATTGGTTAATGCTTCCAGATTAGAATTCTACTTTTGATCCCCGAGGTTAATGAGAACAGTAACTGTCGGCCAGGCGTCAACTCATCCTAATCACCCAGTATCCGCGACAGTAGCGCCTCGGACGGCGACTGATAAAAACAAAATGGTCCGCTCGCTAGTGCACTGAACTCGCATCATTCGTGGGGTGGGCACAGACGGGAATAGGGCGGTCATACGTTATATCGAGCCAGGCTCGGATCCAGGGGATGATGGGGACAATGGCCCCCCTGAGGCCTGAGAAGGGTTCCCAAGAGAGGGGCTCGGAAGAGGCCCCTCTTGGGCCGGCCCGGAAGGGACCCCTCGTTTGTTGAAAACGTGACTGGTTCTTGATGCAGTCAGGGGGGGCCTCTGGAAGGTTAAGATGTCCCCTGACACGCATAAAAAGGGCCCAGGGCTGCAGTCAGGATGGTCCAGGGATCATAGGACAGGACAGACCAGGACCCCCTGAAATGTCTGAAGGGGGCCCACCGCAACCGAGGTCATACAAAATTAGTCTTATAAAAACCGAAGCTGTCGCCAAAATGTTTGAAGAACGGTAGAAAAGAGACGACTAAAGATAAAATGTATAGATCCAGACATATACAGGGGCCTCTGTTTGCCTGGAGGGAGCCTTTTGCTGGCCTGTAGGGGCCCCCTACCAGCCTATGGAGGCATCCTCCCAGCTTGTAAGGCCCCTCTGCAGGTCTGTGGGACCCCTGCCGCCCTTTAGGGACCTCCTACCAGCTTTTACGGGCCTTCTGCCGGCATGCGGGTCCCCGCCGGCCTGAAATGGGCTGAAATGAAAAGAGCTCCGGTTGGCCTGTCGAGGGAACCCCTGCTTGAAGGCTTGTCAGATAAACTGGGCGAGGGATCGAACTCAAGTCGCATGGAAACTGGTTGCTGTTATCCCAGACTGTGCCGTTTGACTTGTGTCTTACGTGAAACGCTCAGTGACGCGCAACGCAGCATCATTTAAAGCTTATTAATTTAGTTGATTAGCAGCAGATCAGCAGTTCTACCATTTGCCATGATCCGTCCATGTCGTTTCTTATTTCACGTTCCTTTTTTTTGCCAGAATAGATTCGGTAGATAGTATATCGCTAAACGTTTCTAGCATATGGGCTATTTACTTCCCTCAATACTTCTGCACCCTCTTAGTGAAATCCTCCTGTCATGTTACTGCAGTCCGATTGCGTATACTGTCAAATAAGGATGTTGCATTTTGTTCGCGCCGTTTGCATTGTGAAGCTTGTAATGTTCACCTGGTGTTGGAAACCATTCAGGTACGATTCCGATTTGGCTAAGCCCATTAATTGATACTTGTTGGATAGAGGCAGGATAAATATGTAGAAATCCTTCTAATGTTTGCTCCATTTTATCTGTCCTGGAGCTTGTTTGAACTCGACCATCAGATGCGCATAACGCAGGGCAGTGTTATATACAGCAGCGCTTTTTATGCTAACTATTCGCACCATTCCCAGCATCATCTCACCATCATCAGCATCATCTCACAAAGGGGTGTACGACACCTTTTTCGGAGAACAGTCGGCTCCTGACGTCAGCAGGAAGTATAGTAACTTTAGCAGCTACCCGTAGGTAGACGCGACACATTTTTGACCGCTCCATCCTCCCCCCAAGAGCTTGAAGGTTTGCTGGTCATGAAACAAGGCCGAAATGGCGTGAATGATGTTTGCGTCCCTTTTGTTGTCGTAAGCTACTTCATCTTGTATGAGCTGGTAAAACACGACTACAGAGCTTCGCACTGTTCGTTTCAGTGGCCCCAGTCGGAACGCCGAAGCTACATATCTCCTTCCAGCGGACGAGCGCCAGCCCGAAGCGAGAAGGTATGTTTCTCTGTTGACCTGTCTCATTTACGCTGCCTGGGATGGTCATTGGGGGAGGGGCAGGGTGCACCTTCCACTTTCTGTGAATGTGGATGTCGACCAAATGATGCATGAAGAGAATCAACTTAAGAAGCGTTTTTGTCCCATGTCCTACACCACATTTTGCGATGTTGCTTGCGGTCTGCGTGGCAGCATGCTCCTGCGAGGATTTTGCTTCTGTCACCAGTATCACGACCGGCCATTTGTGTATGCGTGCGCGTGCGCGTACGCGCGTGTGTATGTGGGTGTGCGTGTGCGTTTGTGTATGTGTCTGTGTGTGTGTGCGTGTGCGCATGCGCGTGCGTATGTGTTTCGGTGCGTGCGTGTGTGTTTGTGTATGCGTGCGTGCATGCGTGCGTGTGTGCGTGCATGCGTGTGTGTGTTGATTGCGGATAAGTCCCTAATTCAGCACAGGCGAGTGCCATGCTCCACTTCTAGAAAATGCAGCTGAAGTTTCAAAACGCCTGTTGCTTATCGGTCCACACAATACCGAGCAGTGCCTCGTAAGTATCAGGAAGATAAACCCAGTCGTCCGTTTTTATGTTTCAGGGACATCAGCGACAATACTGCAGCCTGTGCTTCAGACGTGACTGACCTGGCACAGCTCGCGCCCGCAGAGGAAAATACTATCGGGTACGTAGAATGATCATTTATCATCTTTAACTTCTGCACGCAAATCGGAGATAAAATTCCACTTACAGTGCCGTTTTTTTAAGATTTTCGAGAATCACGGTTTGCAAAATCACATTATTTGTGTTTTTACCACCCACAGTGCCTTGTGAAGCTTATTATGAAAGGGAAATGTTAGAATTTGTTGCGTACATCAGTGTCTGTTCATGTTGCAAAAATAGTGGTGAGGGGATAGCGGAATAATAAAGTATATGGGCGGAAACATGTGCGTCCAAATCGCGGTTCAGATTAGACGTGGAACGCCTGGACCGTGACTTGCAAGAGCGCACCGCGTTGGGCGAGAACCTGACCAAGAATGATCGCTACAAGATAATCAACGCCGCCTACGAGCTACACATATCAACTGGGGAAACCCGGTGAGCTGGGTGTATGGCGAGCAGAAACACGACAGAATTTAATTTCATTTGTTTTAACATCCACAGTACATTGCGAAATGTATCCGGGTTCCAGAAAAGACAAACTGATTAAAAACCCATATGTTTCAAATTCCAATTTTGCAAGCAGACAGAGTGAGATAAGGTTTGTACTAAATTAGTGCTATTTTGCAAAGGCATAGACCCTTATATATCAGACATTTATTCACAGCTGCAGACGACATGCTCCGTAAGGTAAACACTGCGGTCCACACACACAATAGCGCGACGCCGCGCTGCCTCGATAGCGACACGATATGTCTCAGGCCGCAAGGCTGGCCAGCCTTTTGATATCAAAATGCTAGCCAGCCGTGCGCGTCTTTGGAGGAAACCAGTCTCTCTTCGATACCATGTTGGAGCCGGCTCCTCGTCTTGCCGGCCGTGCTGGTTGTGGCCTAATCTTGCGTGGACCACTGCTGGTCCAGCTGTAGCATGTCGCCGCCAAGCTTGCGCGTCAGCACCTTTCAGAAGAACTTAGCACTTGCTGGAACCACTTGACGTTCACAGTCACAGCCATGCCATTCTGGTCCCCAGACCAAAAAGGTCCTGTTATGCCTTTCAGAGAGGTTCCATCATGTCCCTGCTGCTCGTGGCCCACCACGCTTGGCAGTGGCACTGGACAGGGGGCTTCGTCGACCACGTCGGTCCTCTCGGTTGACCAAAACCGGAAGTATTACCTGTCACTTTGCCCTTGAAGATGATAATCGCCTTCACCACTCAATCAGACGTAATGCAGAAATGTAGTCTCAGCCTGGCGCTAACTGCAAAAAACCATAGTGGTGCATGCGCGCCCGTTGGGAGCCACGGGTCAGGATCTGGTCGACGGAAAATTTTATATTGGAACAATTCTACGTCAGTTCTTGCCAGTTTCTGGGCGTTGCACTTGCTGCAACCCAGCGCTTGGCACAACCGTTACAAGAACTTGCTCGGGTTTCCCTGCTTTTTTCTTTACAAGCGCAATAGGAGGGCTTATTTTAAGCATTTCCTTCCGCTTACTCTGTCCCGATTTTGACGCCTACCTTCACCATACATTTTTGTACTGCATTCAAAATTCGCTTCTCATTGCAGGCTTCTCGTGCTTTACATGTCGCCGGAACTTCCGTCGCGACATTACAGTCGATGTTGTGACAAAGTAGAATTGTTCTATATTTGCTTGCACGTCTGTCTCTTGCGGTTGCCCGTTGGCGTGAAAGTTGAATTGATATTAAACAAAATAGCATCGAGCTGTTTTTTTTCTGAACATTGCGTATTGATACACCCATCGGGAAAGGGAGGATGCCTGTTTTCCGGAGCTCCCGGTATAAATATGTGTCGGTTTCTTCCAACTGAGCTTTTTGGCAGTGCGTGATTCGCTGCCGCTCGCGCTGCTGAAACTCCCGCCCTCTTGCCCCGCGCATCCGTTTCCTCTTTTGTACGTTAATATAACATGTCATCTTTTGTGCCTGTTGATTGATCGGAGTATAATGGATGCGGTGTTTAAGGACAGATTGTGGAGACATTTATGAAAAGTACTTTATTTGTAGTTTTGCGCTGCCGTTTGTGCGGAAAAAAGTCACACTAACGCAAAATTGCTGCTGCTGTAACACCTATTTACGTTGTCAAACATGTTTTTCTTTATTCACTCAGATACATCAAGAACGTGGACAGTCTGGCGTGCGATCTGGCGGACCAGTTCCCAGACCTCGCGAAGGGGCTGCGTTTAGTGGAAAGACTCGTAAGTGTCACTTGCATATTTGCGTGCCACTCTTGACCTGAATGGCCTTTCTATTCGAATCAGATGACACCGTTTTTTTGCATAGTGCAAAATTGGCCGGTTCCTGGACGCCTATAGCTCACTTTCCACCACCCCATGATGTTGCAACTTGCTTTCGTGGAAGAAATACTGTACCTGCGTACCAGGTTGTGCGATAAATGGACAGTGCACATAGGCTCCACTTCTCGTAGCTTATTGCCAAACAGTGTAATATGTAAAAGATCTGGAGTACCTAAATGGTCAGTGCAATACATAAACATGTGCCCATTTAACTGTGTTGATTTGAAGTCTTCAAAACTGGCAATAACAATAAATGAAGACAGTCACTACTGCGCATCACAGGCTAGAGAAGCCATGGACATTGCAACAGTAATGTAAATTATGTTTGTTCTCTTCACTTCGCCTTTTTTCTATGTTTAAAACCGGTACGGTGACAGCTTAGTGGTCATGTTTGGTTTGCAGCGTGTTATGGTTTCCATTCCCAAGGTATAAGCGCATATGTTACATATGTCATAATTCTCTAAGAGTGCGGTAAAAGTAATACGTGGCTGTGTCATTGTCAAGTCCACGCCGAATTGTTTCGAATTCAAGGACCCACCAGTTTCCCATGCACTTATCTTGCAGGCGCCAGTCCTATGTTCATCTGTGGGGGGGGGGGGCCGAGTCCGCCCCCTCGGGCTTTTTGCTTGCCAGTTACAGGGTTTTTGACGCAGCTCTACGAAACCTGCGCTTCTTTTTTCCTACTTACAGGAGCAAAATTTCTTAGTTCTGTTTTGCTTAGGGGCACAGCCAGGCACCGGTTTTTGGGAGGCACCTCAGGCCATTTTGGACCCTCTTGAGGGTAAAAGGAAGGTGGCTGTCAAAGATAGTGTTTCTAGGATAGAACTTAGAGCTTTATGTGGGTGTATAGACAAATGGTTGAGCCAGCATACAAATATAATTTTGTTAATCTGAGGTCACTTAACAAAGTCAGGTCAGGGCGAAATCAAAATTTGGTATGTAGTCATAATTTTGGCGCCATTTTTCAGATGTCAAGCCCGGAATGTATATGATGTAGAATGATGCCCTCTGCTTGGGTAGCAAGTTTCATATTGATGTCAGGTCGGGCCACGGAGCTATAACCTAAAATGCCAGTGCGCGTAACCTATATTACGACAGCTATAAAATGGAATTTTCGAAACAGAGTGAATTTAAATGATTGGGAACGTTTTCAAGCAATATGGAATGCACTCACGACCATTTCATGTGACTCTTAGGTCACTGGAGTTCATTTAGGGTCAAAGTTCGGAAGTTAACCTGATAAATATGTGATCATGACATTTCCGCCATTTTTATGTTCTTGGCGCCGCCGGCGCTAAGATTATACATTAAAACTAAAAAAGTGTTTTTAACTTTTTGTTAATTCAATTTTCGAAAAACTAATTATCCCAGTATTGATATCCTGTGAACGTCTACGAATTATCCCAAAATTTCTAATGTATAGACCGATGATAAAAGTCCCATCCAAATTCTTTCGGTCCATGCTAATTTCATCAAAATCGGCCTCTGAACAACAAAATTATAACAAGTTTGCCCCCTGTTCCACCCGTTCGAAATTTTAAAAAACTCCTTTGTATAAAAACGTAATTATTGTCATGGGAAATTTATTGCCGTTTGTTGCCATGAAATCGGATATGTAATTCTCGAGATCTGGGGGGGATGAATCGGTCCCCTTGTCAAGAATCGCCTATACCGTCAAGCCCTCTGGGAATAGGGTTAAATGTGGTGTGTAAGTTCGCCTGCTTGCCCCCCCCCCCCTTAACGCACACGCCGATTTTATTTTGAAGAAATACTGTGATATCAATACGCGCTTTTCCATTCCCAGCATCAGGCGCCATGCTTTCGGTTGGAAATTGCCAGTTCGTGGCTTTCTACTTCATTTGTCGGAATCTGGTCATTTGCTATTCCGTATCTGTTGTCTGTCACCATTCGGCGTTCTTGGCACTAAGCACTTTAACAATTTCCAGAAAGTCATCAGAGATTCTCTGGTGATCAAGATAAATATGTGAAAATAAAAAATAATAATAAAAATATGATAAATAGAAAAATAAAAATAAAAATCTGATAAACAGAAACAAAAAAAGAAGGTGCTGCAGTCCTGAAGTGTTGGAACGAAAACGACAGCGTCTGCTGCCAAACTATTCGCCGTCCAGGGATCCGGACGTTGTCGCTGTCCAGCGCCATGTAGCGGCTATGAAAACGGACATGACAGATTTACAGGCAGGCGTGCATTGAATTTAATGCTCTTTCATAGAGTAGCTGGGCTTGCATATCTTCCCAGATTATATTAATTCTACCGGATGCTTCTCTTGTAGATCAGCAACAACTAGACTACCTGCAGTGTGAACGTTCAGCATTTTGGAGAAGAATAGTGGCATGTGACTTTTATGAAATATCCGTTGTTTTTCTTTTTCTTCTTCATTTTTTTTTTTGCTCCTGTCTGGCGGAATAAATAGGGTTGCTCATCATACATATTACTACTAAGCAATGTTTTTCGGAGTCCTGTTGGCCCGTGAACATCGAAGAATAGTCCCGGGGCGCATAGATCCAGGCTTGCGACCCCGACATTGCTACATGACTGCAGACAGGGCAAGTCATTGGGCCACCCGCACATGCGCGCGTCTATGCGCGCAATACACCTTACAAATTTTGTAAAACTTCAACGTTCATAAATATTCATGGACCACGAAGTCGCCACCATGCAATAGTTTAGGAGTATCTCGCACGTAGACGCACCCCTTAAATACGTAAAATTAAATTCCCTTCCCCCTTATGTCTGATACCAGTCGGTGGTCACATTGCCCGTTGAACCAGTAGTTTTTATCTAAGGTCGTGTCAAGTCTGGCCTGTTCCTGAATGTAGACGTTGATTGTGGCTGTTTTGTTTTTCGGTGGCTTGGGCAGAAGTACTCTGTCAAGTTGTTCCCACGAAATGCGTTGCTACCAGCAATGGTGTCCCTTAACCCTATTCCCGGCAGGGGACTGAATCCGCCCCCCCTCGGATGGAAAGCCTCCTGCCTTTTCAGGCTTTTTAACGCAGTTTCACGAACTTTGGTCACTTTTCCTAGCTATTCTTTCTACGCGCCGTGGCAAAATTTCACACTTTTACTTTGCTCAGGAGCGGAGCCAGGCAACGTTTTTGGGAGGAACCTCAGGTCATTTTTGGCCATGTTGAGGGTAAAAGAAAAATGTCTGCCAAAAACAGAGTTTTTAAGATAGAACTTAAAACTTTACATGGATGTATAGCTAAATAGTTGGGCAATGCGCACACAAACTTTTGTTTATCTGAGGTCACTTTACAAGGTCAGGTCAGGCTCAAAAGTCAAAATGTGTTTTTTTGCAATAATTTCGGCGCCGTTTTTTCAAGTGCCAAACCCGGAATACATGTGACGTAGAAGGGTGCCCTCTAGTTGTGTACCAAGTTTCAGCTTGATATCAGGTCGGGTCACGGAGCTATGATCTAAAATGTGATCAATATGATCCGTCGAAAAAGCCTTGGGTAAACTTCCTTCAATTCACACAAGGAGTCTTTCAGAACTACAGCCCGTCGGTCCGCTAGCGTAGCACTCATTGCTTCATCCAGCTGAAACATGCGATCATGCCAGATAAAAAAGTGGACTTTTGTCCCTGTAACGTACACGCCACTGTGATAGGCCGGCTATAAAATGAGCCTCCCATCTTTTCAGTTTGCCTGGGTAGCACTAAAATATAAAACAAATAGCATGTACCGCCATAGCGAACGAAATAAGTGCAATCATCAAAACTGAACAATGGTGTGTTAAGCCAGCAAAGCAATATCGGGTATAATTGCATGGGGAAGCTCTGAGGCAATTCGCTGGCTATCCGGCAGCTCTTTTTGAGTTCTAGTGGTCGAAATGCAGGAAAAAATAATATGTGCGGAAATAATAATATGTGCCCCCCCCCCCCCGCTCCCAGTACTATCCGGTATCAGTCAACACCGCTGTAGTATTTTGACTCGTTAAGGCTCCCGTAGTGTCCTGGAACTTGGCAGCGCAGGTGGACAGTTGCCGAACAGTGGTGCAGTTTTGAGGATTAAGATTATAGGTCTGAATAGATTTTACTCTGTTGGCACATTGTCTTCATTATTTTCGTGCCCTTTATCCGGTGCATGTCTTATTGCTGAGCCATTTGGTGCATATCATTAGGCGATAGGTTGCGCTTTTACCTTACAAAACGACGTAACCTGGGCGCCGAATGACCTTGTAGTCGGTGCGCCCCTAAGCCCCAATAACCAATGAAAACGACGTAATCCCGGGCGTACCGATTGCTCGTAACATGCACACACCATTATCAGTCTTCTCCTTTTGTCAGATTTGGAAGGAGCCGGCGAGAATCCGAGGCGACAAGAGGAAGAAAAAAGAAAGGCCCGTGGAATCTTCCTGAGCATGACGAGGAAGTTGCAGGAGCGAACTGAATGCAGAGATGGTAAGAACATGATGCGTTTGTGCTGGTCGCATCTGGTATCATTACATCTAACTGAGGAGACTAGGACTCCAGAGCGATGCGTTGCAGCGCATTGCATCTGAGCTCTGACGTCCGACGTCTGGCCACCCGAGCTCTGACGTCATCGGAGCTCAGATAGCCGGATCGCCGGTGCATTTTAAGGTCGGCCACCGGTACGCTGGTACCAGTTTTCAGCATCGCTTCTCTGCCTAAACTTGAACTTTCGCTGCGGACAAATTTGAACGACAGGGTACCAAAGAAATCTAAGTACTTTAAAGGAATTCTGCACCAGATTACCGGAATACGTATTTGTAAAAACTGAAAGGGAGGAATTAAGTGTCCTTTTGTGAAATGCATTCTGTGTTGTGAATTAGTGGGAATCGTAGAACTTTGCATATGCACGGATAAAAGATTTTCCGGTACCATAGGATGAGCAGCATCGTATTTGGAAACGTTGGCCTTACGGGAGCCCACGTCAGGCGTTATTAACCCGCGCACGACCGTCGGTCCGTCCCGAACATCGGCGACTGGGGGGGGCAGCTGACTGCCCCCCCCCCTCTAACTCGCGAACGGTTGGTCGCACGATAAAAATAAGCATACCGTTCGAAAGCCTGTGACGAGAAGAGCTCGAAACTGGTCTCATTTTTAGTTTTAGATAATATGTAAGCCAATTTACGCCCTATATATGTTTTCTCGTAGCCGACTGCATGAGACCGAGAAATGGCCTGAATCTCAAGGGCTGTGACTAATAACGCATAGGTAAAGGCACCAGCGCACAAGTAAATGTCCGCGGATGCCGATACACGTCTAATTTCCTCAGATTTGTTCAATATATACGCCGAAACGTTGAGTTAAAGACACCGTAATTCTCCCGGTCGGCCGTCAGTGTGCGCCGCTGCCGTATGCGGTACCAAATTGACGGAAACGTATTTTGGCGTTCCTTTATTTTCGCGAAAAAGGACAATCTATGTCAATTTTATTGATCTTTGTGGTTCTTGTGATGGTTTCTCATGCTTAAATTTTGGGAAAATTGATTGGTTGCCAATCTACAAAGTTGGCGGAGCTTTATTCGCGAGAGCCTATTTATTTCTAAAATATGCTACTTTTTCAAACTTTTTGAGGTTCCTGGTATTAATTACGTCTGTGCAAGTTAGTTCTGCCATTTTCTACGCATTCTGAGTAGTTCATCGTCGATTTTGACGGTGGTACATTTTGGCTCACTACAGTTATTCGTGACCTGACCTCAGGTCAATGGCTGGAGGTCACTGATACTTTGCCCAATGACGGTAACTAGATGTCTGCTTCACTGCACACTAAAAATGTTATGGAATATTCCGTCAATTTCCGAAAAAACGGCGATATGTCTGAAAAATGGGCTTGACCTTAGGTCAAAGACCCGGAAAATTCCGAAAAGTCTGAGATGGCAGATTTGTTGCATCTATCACGGTCACTACTCCCTGAAAGTATTATTGAGATATCTTGTTTTGCGAAAAAGTTAGAGGGCGCTAAACTTTTTTCGACATGGGTCTGTTTGACCTGACCTAGGTCAGGCACCTGACCTGACCTGAGGTCAAAATTTTGACACGAGACGTAAAATTGATGGAGCAAAAGGTACACAAAGTTTCGCGACTCTGTGTTTGTTGGTTCTCTCGCAATGCCAGAAAAACCTCAGGGGGGCAGTCAACTGCCCCCCCAGTCGGGGACGGGTTAAGGATGCATTCCTCACACCCTGCATTGGGTACGCCGATCGTTGAACAGATTTGCGTGGGAGGCACACCGTACGGGAATTCATCCCGAAGTTTGGTTGCCACTGCACTCCATCCAGTGCACCATCGTGTTTTGCCGTAAAAGTCCGGCAGCCACCACCATAATCTGAGAAAAATCAAATTTCCCACCGGTCACAAAAACATCGATGACGTGTATTGGCATATGCACACTCAAACGCTGGTGCAGGGATTTTGTCCTTGCAGATATATATAGGATTCCCTGGCTCAGACTGAGATGTATAAGACGGCTGTTTCTCCCGTTTCAGAGGATGCCGTCGACAGCCTACTGCGGGCGCTCGGTGAACGTCGTTATATATTTTTGGATGCCGAAAGCACTCCGTTGTCTAGCCCCTGCTTCGTTGATGGGCACTTTTGTGTTCGCGGAAAAAAACTCTGCGTGCGACGAGGCTGACCGCGCAGACTTGGTCCTGCTGTGGGGCGCCTGCTTCACTGTATTCGCAGAGAAGCTAGCGTTTTTGAAATGTCGGAACACCGCAATGCTCCTAGCGTTCCACGTTTTGAAAACGGATAGGATGGTAGGGAACCAGCTGCCGACAGGACTGAAAGCAGTGGCAAAGGTGAGGGTGACTTAGGGGCCCAGCGTCCGGCGCACCGCACACAGCTGGATGAATACCGCCGTTCGGTGCCCATGTAGGTGCGTATCACATCTGCGCCGCGTTTCGGCAGTGTTTGCTGCTATTTACGAAATATAGAACATACTTTTGTTTGCTGTTTTAATCAATCGATTTCGAAATGCTTGGAAACTATGCCATTGATGAAATAGTTTCCGCCCAAACTGTGCACTCCGTGCAGACTTAGAACATTTGTTGAAAGGAGTGTGTCCGGCCAAAGGCGAAATTGAGGTTTATGCGTAGAATGCACAGTGAGCCGGTCCTGTTCGTTTGTGTCTTCATTTTCACCAACTAACTTGTTCAGCTCACAGTTCAGCTGCTCGCCGACTCCGTGTGTCACAACACAGGCTCGGAACAGGCCTTGGTCTGACTCATGTCACTGGAGTCATTGAGTCCCATGAGCTAACGGGAAACAGTTGGTGAAAATGAAAGACACCGTCGAGTAGGAACAGATTCCTGTACGTTTCGATTTACAGGAATTTACAATCGAGTCTAAAGCTCAAATTCAACTTTTAGCTAAATACCCTTCATTTAGCACAGAATACCCGTGCTATCTGCGGATGAGAACACGACATAAGTGTGCACGGCGAAAGAGCTGACACACCGGACGGGTGCTCACAGTTTGTGTTAACATGCCGACGGTGTGCTTGCGCGTGTGTAGCAACACAACAGTTTTGTGCTTCATGGCTGAGTTACACTGACCACCTGTGCAAGCAGCACTTATCAGCGCAGGTTTTCTGTGCTTTTAATCTGTGAAACACACTCTTCGTGGGTTAATAGAAATGGTTAACACAGAACGAGTCATTGAGCACATTGTGTATGTGTTTCCTGACACAGCCCAGACTGGTCAAAAATTGCATAATGCAGGCTGCACAATAATGGCGTGTTAACACGCGCACCTTGTGCTTTTTTCACGATTTTTTGTGTTAAATAGTTTTCAGTGTAGACGGCAGGCAGTTCAGACCTGCGGCCGCACAGTAAACGAGACGGCGCTGCCCACCGCGGCTCGAGAACGGGGAAAGACGACATGATCGTATTTCCGACGGCCTCGGTCGACGACTTCTTTACTGTTTCTAGCCATCTCATTTTTTGTTTTGCCCGTTAATGCTAGCACATTTTCAAGAGGACGAGCGCCAAAGGAAGGACTACAAACGAATTAGTCATGCTGGCCAGGCACGCGTGGCACGTGAAAACAGTACTTGTACCGTGAATATAGCTTTCGTAGCAGGGCGACTGACCAACAGGTCCGTGCGATATTGCAATGAACAGACGTGCGGTGGGCCACTCAAACGCCTCGCCTATCGCAGGACTGTGTGCATCTCCGCACCTAGCGCACAGCACACTTAGTCAACAACGTTTCGGAGGAAAGGGAAATGTAGAGGTTCAGGCTCACGTTCTATATTCACATAACCATCAGTCAGCTCACTACAGTAAACTTGTGGTTACACTTACCCCGTACACTACCTCCTGACACATTCACCACAACTCGGACTGTTACCCAAAATTGACTAGCGCCTGATCCCAGAATAAAGGGGAGGCCAGAACGTCCGGACCCAGGCGTGTCACGAGCGCACGCACATCACCACGCTATGGCGTGCCATGATCCGCTGATCGAGCACCCCGCCTTCCACTCGAAAACCAGGTGTCCCACCATGACGCCGCCCTCGTCCGCCGAGTACACCATGCAGATCTTCTGCTATCCTGACTTCATTTTACATCTCAGCCCTGTTCGGTGGATTGTACTGGAGAGCAATGGTACAGTGGATTCGGAGCCCCGTACCAGTGCGTTGCTCACTGAAGCCATTGAGGGTTTCATCAAAGTACGTTCCCTTTAAACGAGCAACCAATAGGATATGTCTCACTTCATGGCAGAAGCACTGCTACTAGCATAGAGTTGCTACAATGCAAGAGAGTTAGCAGTGGGCCTACGGAGAGAAAAATGATTGCATTCTTTGTGCACAGTACCCCACACATGACATTTTTCTAGTTAAATGATATCAGATTTTACGTTCCAGCTTTCAAATAGGACTCAGTTCAGGACATGGCAGCTGGGGTCAGACCTCCATTCCAGAAGTGAAAAAGCTTCTAACGAGGAAACCCCAGGATTGTTCTTCACCATCTCCTCAAAGATCACGCTCTCCTCCTTCAGATCCAAACCTTAAAACCTTCAAACCTTCAAGATCTCTAATGGAATATCTCAATACAACTAAAAAAATCAAGGGCATAAAATTGAACGTCATAACTACTAAGCCCAAATCCAAAATACACAACATAATTTCAATCGTACACAACAGATGGCGGCAACATCAATCGCCCAAAAAATCCTATTTACCACTTAGTTCTCGACACACTACCAGATACCCAATCACAAATGAAAAAATACTGTGGCGCAAACAAAATCCTAGGCGAAAACTGGACACAAAGAAAGAGAGCACGTCCAGTCCAGGTAAATGTTAAAACTTACCATTAAATTTCACAACTGCTCCTTATCCAAAGGCGATAAAACCCACCGGCACCAAAAGAATCCGGTCGCAACATTCCTCACTCAATAGGCGGGAGGCGGGCAAATGGGACTCGGGACTCGGACGAGTTTAGTTCCCATCGTTGTCCAACACCTATGCCAGCCCCCGTTTGGCCGGCGGCTTTTGCCGTCGGTGACCGGTTTGCGGCACCGACGCAAGCCGCGACGCCTGCGTGCCCGACGGCCGGCGGCTGGCGTCACGGGCGGCGGCTTGCGCGCCAGGGTCTCGATCGGTTGGCGGGTGACCAGCGACGCCAGAGCGGAGTCCAGTCGGGTACCGGTACGGTCGATTTTCGCCCGGCTTGCCGGTCCGCCGGTAGGTGGCATGGCCTGGTGTATCAGAAAAGTATAAGTACTGCTGCATTTACCTGGCATGCCCTGCAGACGCCAGAAGGCGTTTTTTCATCTCTCTCTCTCTCGCTCTCTCTCTCTCTTTCCCTCCCTCCTCTCTCTCTCTCCATGCATATTGTGCTGTACTGCCTGTACTGTACTGCAGCATCAGTATTGCTGCATTTCGCGCGTCTGTCTGACTGATGCGTCGGATCGAGTTGTGCGTTTACATATTGATTTCAGTTCATTGTATGTGTGGCTTTATTGCTAGTTAGTGGGTGAACACAGAGACCAGAATAATATATCGACACGGATTCGACCATCGCCGATAGAGATCTTGCCGGTGCCCAGGTGAAACGCAAAAGTATCTTTAAATATGTTTTCCGATATGACATTCAGAATGGGCCGATCCTGGCTGTAGTGCAATGCCAGGCCAACCTGCGCCAAGGCGGCAGCAAGCTCCAGCGACCTCGCATATGTTCAAAAGTCAGGTTAATATTCTCGTCCCCATGTAGGGGACGTATCAGATATTAAGCTGATGAAAGTGCACGCCCCGACGCATAGGTGGGCGGCCACTACGCCTGGCCAGCATCTGGACGTATCCGGTGCCGTGCACGGCCGGGCTCGGATGCTCGCACAGAGATTTGGTCCTTATCGGTGTGCGCATGGGCCGGCGGCTTTTGCCGTCGATGAGCTGTTGACGGCGCCGACGCAAGCCGCGACACGGCATGCCCGACGGCCGATGGCTGGCGTCGTGGGCGGCGGCTTGCGCGCGAGGGCCCGATCGGTTAGTTGGTGACCAGCTGCACGGCGAGCGGCGTTCAGTCGGGTACGGGTACGGTCGACTCTCGCCCAGCTTGCCGGTCCGCCGGTAGGTGGCATGGCCAGGTGTATCAGAGCACTGCGTGTATCGTAGCAGCAGTACTGCTGCATTGGGAAGATGATTCGCTGGGGTTTACGATGTGTTATCGGAGCTATCGGTACCAGTTGGTGGCGAAAAGGAGCTAGAGTAAAACCGATAAATCTGTGCTGGCAGCACGGTGCTGGAGTAATGTGAAATATCGGTAAATATTTGGCCGTTGTAGGTCAACGAAGGCGACTTGGGGGAAACGCATGATACGTGACGACTTAGGCCAGTGTCCTCTTTCATCGTACGTATACAGCTAAAATTCGAGATTTGACGAGACACACTCCCTTTAAATATGTGTGGACTAGACTGACCGTCAGTCGCTCGGGAATTCCTCGCCCGAACTTGTGACGATTCACTAGAAACAGCCGCCTGCCGAGAACCGAACGCGACGAGATGTGAACGGCCGTGTCGGTACCAAAATCCAGAGTTCGAAGTAACTAACAGCCCATGTTTCGTGTACTCATGATGGCGAAGGCTGTCTCACTGAACCATTCAGTACCTTCCAATTAGTTAGCGGTAATGGGTGAAGGGGCCTGACTTTTGACCTGACCAGGATGTTCACTTTTGCATTTTCTTTGCGAGGTACTTCGTTGGTCGAATCGGAAAAAAGACCAAGCGACTGTAGGGAAACACTGGAAGATCTACGAGGGAGGTGGAAAAGCGACGCACCTGACAGAAAAATTGATGTTTTTTGTCAATGGCACGCTCGACCTCATCCACTAGAAAAAAACCCGCTTATGCTCGTGTGGAAGGTAGATCTGTCTGCCTATAAAGGTGTTAATGAGTCTGAGGCGTCTATAATTTTTCAATTCTTGTTCTTCTTTTCAGTTGGATTCTGCTTCATCTTCATTCCTTATTGCACTGAGTCCCGTCCGAGAAAGTAGACTGTCACGCCACAAAACTCAGCAGTCTAAACAAATGATGAAAACTAATCAAACAGCGAAGGTGTGGCTGAAAACAGGTGCAGAGTCGGAAGTGCTGAAACTACAGTCGAGTTATTTCAGTGGTCATGAAGTTGCGTACCTAAGACAGGACCTGATGGACATGGTAACCGAGCGGACGTAGCCTGACGTTCTCCAGGCCACGAGGCTAAAGTTCGAATCTGGCTGACTCCGTCGAAGCCTTCTTCCTTGCTACGTTTACACATAAAAGGTTGCATCGCTAACACCACAGAAGTCAATGCACGAAACAGGACTTTGCAAAGATCTTCAGCTTCGCATTTCCAACAGAAAACCACCAGTCTGGAGAACTTTGTTCACGCATCGTAACGGTTTGGACATTTGTGTTGTTTTGCTAATGTATTATGTCATTAACACATTCTCTGAAAACGAAAGATTTCCGAATTGCTAGTAGATTCACATTCAAGAAAGGCTGAGCAAGAAAGGAAACGCAGGCTCATATCGAAGCACAAAGAAGGCGCCGGTTCCACGTCCAGTTAGCATGCGCATTGTAAGTGGAAGCGAGGCACAGTCTTCCCATGGTTTCGCCTCCAGCTACCGCACCGTCCGTGTTTTCAGACGGTTGGCCTGTTTACCGAGCCATCAGCGACGGGCCAACGACCGGCCGGAAAACCCTGTCTCCCGGCGCCGGTGGGCACTCACTAGTCAGCTGATCAGCCGGAACAAACAACTGGCGGCTCAGCTGAATGCTGGATGCTCTTGGCCAGCCGATAAGAACACCGCTGCTGGCTTACTCTTTACTGGCCGTAACAGACCGTTAGGTCCGTTCAGGTCGGCGTTAATCAGCACCAAGGAAGTGGGAATATCAATGCTGAAGTTGATTTCAACAATGATATGGTGCGGCGATGGCGGGTCCACTGTCGGATAGTTACAGGGGCTTCGCCACGTCATTTTGATTAGTACAAAGTTTCTGTCAAAACTCGTGGGATTCGTATTTTTACGGGTAACAGTTCGTTTTCTTTTTAGTGTTGCATGGGTAAAATGCACCTACATTTCAATAAAGATGCGATGTAGGTTTCACTGTTTCAAAATCACCGATTGCAGGCGACAGTGGGTATTTCAAACACATATACGCACATATATATATATATATATATATATATATATATATATATATATATATATATATATATATATATATAGGGTGTTTGAAAAGTAAGGATACACCTAAAAACAGCTTTCACGTGAAAACACATTTTCAGAATAAAGGGAATGTTGCTTCGTGTTGTAAAAACTGGGGGATTCTTCCAGTGCCAAATTCAATTATTTAGTCACCAAGCATCTCATAGCATCGAAAAGAACAAAGTTGATCGAATTTCATTAAAAAAAGTTGGAAACTGCTGCTGCACGCCTCCTCTACCTCACGCCTGCACACCAGGGCCAGGTTCTCAGCACGAATCCAGGGACAGTGCAAGAGCTACAGGCAGCTGTGGAAGCGGTCGTAGCATTCATCCCCAAGAAGACCTATCAGCACGTTTTTGAAGAACTAACAGGATCAAGACTTGCCCCCAACACCGTGTAGCGCATGTCGAAGAGAAAGGATAAGAGGGTTTGTTCTGTGTTACGCAGAACTAATATCGCACGTTCGCTGTCTTTTTGATGTAAATGCAATGATGTCCATGTAAAACTCCCACTTTTTCTGGTTGCAATGAAGAGTTTTACCTCGTTTGTGCTGAAAACAAGCCGATCTGTGCGACTTTAAAAACGTTGCCTTACTTCTGGGACACCCGGTTTGTACCAAACAGGGACGTAACTCTATATACTTTTGGTAAGGGGCTTTCGATACCAAAGGAAATTTTTGGTATGGAATTCCATACCAATATTTTGACCTATTGGTGCGTTTTCTTGCTTCACAAAACAAAGTTCTGTAAATACGTCACCAACGAGACATTTTGTGACCCGGTGAATTTATTTCTTCATGCCAAAATTTGTCCCAATTCTACACCCATGGTACCAAGTATGGAGTGATTTTGCGACAGGCGCTGAACTGAATGTCTATGGCACGGTCGACCCGTGCCTGACTGACCCCTTCGGTCTCGGGCCAAGTACAGGTGCCCGTTCTGGGTCTCGAACCGGATCTCTTCTCCGTCTCCACATCCGTTAGGCTACCGCGGCGCTTAACCCAACTCGACACCAAAGAATAGGTGGATTCGTAGGTTACACCAACACGTTATGCTTTTATTATTCATTTTTTATACTGATATTATACATGTGTATACCGCTGGGGTATAATCGCCTCCAGTCAAACGGTTGGAGGGACGCATCCCCTCCATCTCTCTCCCCTGTGGCGGAGGCCATGGATAATTATGTAAATGGCAAGGATCAGATGGAGAGTTGCTACGGTATATTTCACATACGCCTCGTTTTCGTTACCAGCGAAAGTTTAATTCAAGTCTAGTCATAGTTGTCGTACAGAGCGTTTTCTTATTAATTACGAGACCATAAACTTGCCTCACATATTTTCCTTGCACGTGGTGTGAGGTGGAATTCAGCGAGCCGTTCGTGATGTCCGAGGTTCGAAATTTATTGCTATTCGATGATAAAGGAGCATAGGAAACTTTGTATCAATTGGCTCACGTCATAAATACCACATTTCCGCCAGCAGTAGGCAAATACAGGGGTTGGTGCGACCCTTTGATTTTCTTTTTGCAAGTTGTGTTACGATAATTGCCCTGACCGGTCTAAAATTTGCTCAGCTAAGTTGATAGTTTTCCACGTGCTAGGCGAACTGGAGATCAGTAACTTCACAGGTCACGGAGACGTGATTTCCGCCGCGGAAAAATCCTGATCACCCACGGTCCATCGTCACACGGCTGCCGTGTGACGATGCTTATTCTTACTTATTCTTACGACCGTCTGACGGTGCTTATTCTTACTCAAAACTTAACCATGGGTGTCACCCGTGACGTCAGCGACTTTCATACCTGGATCTTTACTTGGTCTTATGATTATCTATAGCCAGAACCATAAATTGACATAAGTTAATGGCCTGCTTTTCCTTCTACTGACCTCAGCGGGTTCGTTAAGAAATGGATAAGGTTTCATTGCATGCCGACAATATGGCGACTTAATGAACCTCAGAGGGTTCGTTAAGAAAAGGGAAGCGCTTGATTAGATGGCGACAATATTTTTGGTCGCGAGTCGTCACCAGTTGTTCCAGGGTTCCTCAAAAACATCCTATAGAAACCGACATGGTCCAATGGAAACCAGAATCCGGTGGCAGCCTCCTGCGAGGCCTCCTCCCAGGCGTCAAACATGGTATCATCGTTTATCCAAAACAAACACATCACCCGCTTTTGTTTCGTTGCTTTCTTAGAGCAGGTTGAGAACTAGATAGAACGTCGTAAGTATGAACTCAATGTGCTGCTGAAAGTGGCTTAATGATTAGTGACTTCTTTATTGATTGATTTATTTATTTATCTATCTATCTATCTATTTACTGAGACAGATGGGCTACAGGCATTGACTCAGGCACAGGCACAGTGGATGACATTAAACAAATAATTAAATGTCAGTATACAGTGTCTATATACAGTCACAGTTGTCACGTACATTCCGATATCGAAACATGGCAAATGAGTCGAGAACGATGTCACACTTGAACATCACATGCAAAGTTGGAGTCCCATCGGTATGATAAACGTTACCGTGTTGCCTAGTATCATGTGAAGGGTCATTAACCTGCGCACTCCCGAGTCTTCGAATCGCCCTTCGCTTAGCCGCGGTGGGGTAGATGTTTGAGAACCCCATGATCTCAAGAGTTAAGAGAGCTACGGAAATGAGAATGGCATCAATCGAAAGCTAGTTAAGTTTTGCAAGGAATGAACGCATCTTTAATGACTGAAGCAGTGGTTCAGGGTCACGAGGTCAAACGACGCCATATCATGACCAAAATCTATTAAAATTAAAGGCATGGACGGTCCTGCAAACTAGTCTTGAGTAATGAACCTTCTAAAATGGGTCAGAAACGTTTTTTCTGTTGTCAAAAAGCAGTTTGCTACTCCTCAGGTTATATCAGGCCAGTTTGACAGATGTTGGAATACGACAATGATTTACATGGAAACTGGCACACACATAAAGGTCTTTTAAGCATACGTTGCGGAATCACAATGACGAATGTTTTGTTAGACATAACAACACTTACCAGACAAATATTAATATAGGTAATCTGAGGTTACATCAGGTCAGATACAACTAAGGTCAGATTCGTATCTCGTGACTGGGTAAGGGTGCGAATGTCGAACAAAACGCCATTTGATGGCTATAGTTATTCCAATGTGTTCTTGACTCTCATGAAAATCAAGAACAGGTCAGGTTAGTTCAAGTCAAGGACGATAACAGGCAAGTGCCACAGAACGAGACGAAGTATTGAAACACGTCTGATATCATAAAAACCGCCTGCAGTCAATAACACAAGAGCTCTTACGGTCAGCTCTTTTGAAAGGTAATCCCAGGTCAAATAAGTAATCGTTTGTATCTCAGAAACAACTGAAAGTAAGCATGGAATACCAGCTCCGTACGTTGAATTAAATCATTTCATGAAATTTTACGGCGTCCCAAGTGACAAGTGACCATTTGAATGATGTCAGATCATGCCAGCCCACGTAAGGTCATTTTATTTTAAAAGCCTTCACAAGCATAAACCGAAATGTACATTGTACACCTATTATGCCTCACCATAGGTAAACGCATTGCATCGTCGGATATTCAATGTTGAAACCAACTGACCTGACCGCAGGCAACAGCCTCCTCTCAGATGGTAAGTTACATGATTCAAAAAGAGTATCAGACCATTTGTATAATTTTATTAAAAGAAAAATTCTGTACACGATAATTTCTGGCGCAAAGACTAAAAGCAGCATCTCAGTTTGGTCAGATCACACAATTTTCCGAAATATCGAGAATTTACAATTTGAAGAGAACAAGTCTGGGGTTAGAATGGCGTCTTCCTTTGTCATTATCTCTTTTTGATGACCACTGGCACACACTTAAACCATGTATGATATACCCTGCTTCAGGAAGAAATAAGGCAGTGACTTGAAATAACCTGATTTTCAAATGTTGTTACGAGATAGGAAAATGACGTCCCAATAGCTAATGGAAATTTCATGTTTCTAGCTCTCTTTGTTCTTCCGCTGTGCTCAGAAAACCTGACAGGGATCCCCGAGAAACCTTACTCCAGTGAGCGAAGGTTGGCCTCTTTGTAAGCGTCCAAAAAACAGTTGTCCTCGTTCGGCACTCTTAAAAATATTCCTCTTTTCACAGTTTTCACACGAGCATAAAGAGTATGTCACGAAACAGTCTGTCGTGTTACTCTGGAGAAAGCATTGATTTTGAGGCGACTCATAAGTGGAGCAGAATCGATGCCACCACTGAATACTATTCGGCGAATTACGTGTCATATTTCACGCGACGATTTTAACATTTAACATTTAACACATTTAACACATTTAGCGCGACACATTTGACGAATCAACGTTAAATGTGTCTAAAAGTTCTACATACTGACCAGAATACGAGAGTGATCTAGATAGTGAGTGATAGAGCTGAGGATTCGGATTCACAGAATTCGAACAGATTCGAATCGATTTGAATCTTGCGAATTTTCGAATCTTGAAAACGAGGTTTCGAACCCTGAAATCGGGATTCAAATCCTAAAAACTAGTCGAATCCTCCAGGCCATCATTTAAATACGCAAGTAAAACTTGAAATACACTCTATGCTTATTTTTCAAATATACTAAATATAGCTCGTGTATGTTGGTGTTAACACCTACACGGATTGGCCTCAATGAGCCTATCCATTTTTTGGCCGAGTTAGATATGCGCGACCGTGAGAGTGAGGAGAGGAGAGGAGAGAGGAGAACAGTCAGGCAGAAACCAATGCAATTGGTTTAAAAATGGAAACCAAACGACGTCAGAAATTTCGAGATTTCGGTGCAAAGACATGGATCTATTCAGATCTATTCGAATCTCGAATCTGAATCCCAATCCAAATCAACCCACCCTAGGCTTCGAATCCTATGATGCATGCCAGTCCTCAGCCCTAGTGGTCACGCTGTCCAGTGAAGTGGTCACAGCAAGAAAGAAATCTGCGTTCAACGTTTTTTGCTTTGTCCAGACTTGTTTTGGTGACCCTTCCACAGATGATGCAACCATGAGTTTTGGGTCAAGAAAGATGTATTGTGTTGTACTGTACTGTAATGAAGAATATAGGAAGGTTATCCATTGAGCAGAATGGCTATTGCGCCCCAAGTCAGAAGGCACATAGGTAAAAGAAACATAATCAAGACACACACACAGTCGTACATGCACACAACAGACATCACAGCTCATCACAGTTGGTCCCTCATCCGCGTTTTCAGACGACGAACAAAGCTCTGCTGACGCTTCTCCTTAATGTCTGGAGGAAGCCGGTCGTACGGGGGCGGTGCTCTCGAACTGAAGCGGCTTGCCGGCCTCAGTTCGAGAGCTGGGGACTCGCAGCAGCCCGTCTCGCCTTGTGCTTCGCTCGCGCGTTTCACCGTTCAGTTGCAAGGCGGCAACCAGTGATGAAGGCGTACAGGAACAGGCAAAACCTAGTCGCGATTAGATCTGGCAACCCTTTCGGTGACGTCACTGAAGGGGTGCCGGAGGACAATTACATGATGAAATCATTACATTAAAAGTTTTTAAAGTTATTTTGGAACATTTATGAGCCGTGTTTGTCTAACTGTATATCATCACATTCATCAGTATGTCTCCAAGCCAAATCCGGGATGAAATAAAGTGTGGTATGTCACATGTTCCAATACGTAGTCGTTGTGCAACATGTGCACCCAATAAGAGCGACCTTCAGTGCGATTATGTGAGATTATCATCCCTACTGGGATCGACTGTTTCGGAATTTGCAGTACAGCTATGGTCTAATTCAAATTAGTTAAACGCATATAAGAGCAGTCGCGCCGATGCAAAGGCAATATTCGGATGTACGACCAGTGAGAAGCTAATGACGGTCGTTGTCAGTGTCAAGAGAAACACCAGGAATTCTCCTCGTCAGATATGTCTGGAGGACAAGTGTAGCCTATTTTAATATGATGTCCGCAATAACCTCGAGCTACCACTTTTGAGCATGCAGGCTCAAAAGACGCAGGCTGGAAATGACAGCTGTAGGCCTTCTTAGCGTTTTGGGGGTTTTGCGGGCTAATTGATGACTTCCAGAAGTCCCTGAATGATAAAACTATGCCAGAATATATGGGAACTTTGTAGCTGGACTATTATGCTAATGATCGTAGCATTTCCGAAGGACCTCGTAAAACTATTTTGAAGTATCCGGAAATGTTTGATCCGTGGGCTCTAATTGTTGGGGGTATTCTTTAGTATTTCCTGGTGGGACGGGTGCGGATTCCAGGTTGTGAACGGCACAGGGTGGGCTTTCAAAGCGAAAAAGAGGAAAATGACAGCCCTGGTCGACAAGCAGAGGTCGACCGGCACAATAGGATATTACCGGATTTAAGGGCGGGGGCGATGGGTCCTTGGGTTTCCCTGAACATTGAACGCTGATGAACAGGCAGCCGAGCCGGCCACCCACGACACAACAATTAAGAAGCGGGTTTCCGGCCGGGGGCCAGAGGCTCCATTGTCCCTTCTCCCTCCCCCATGCGCCACCGCGTGAGTAATTCATTCTTGGACGGATGGTCTGGCCATCATGCGTCCCCACTCCGTCTGACCGATTCACATCCGTATTGCGAATCTTGCACTAGGGACGGAACGTGTTCGGGCAAGGACGAATTGGGGGGGGGGAGCACCGGCTACTTTTCGAGCCATTTTTTTCTATGCAACGCCATTGAGTTGGTGCTAAATTTCGCCAGTAACGGGGGGAGGAGGCATGGTGCCCACGTCTCCCTCGTTCCGCCGCCTATTTTATTTGGACAATAAACATCGGGAAATAGTCGACCGACGAGCTCCCAAGCCCTAACGTGCCCCACACCACAAAAACAATTCAAAAGGAAGGCAAAAGGTTCTGAATAATAAATATTTTCACGATACGTTTCAAAGGCAGATAATTTTCTCGTTCTGTGATGAAAAAACATTTTTTTCTGACTTTCTGGCAAGTGGCATCGCCACTTGTGCTTTTGTTCACAGCCGACCATCTTTTCCTCCCGTTTTTGTCATTGGTATCCATCTTTTGACAGCTTGGGGGGGGGGGGGACGGGACTGGCTTTACTCTCTAGGTGCGCGACTATCCAGAAGACATACATAAGTTATGCTTGCTCATATGATCTACCGCCCCCCCCCCCCATTCTTTGTTACCGGCTTTGTATTCTACTTTTATTTAACCATTAGTCCGTCGAGTTTTGGGTCAGCACGCACTCGGATGGATGACTAATTTGACCACTTATCAGGTTTTCCCAAAATACGTCCTCAATGGTTTGTTGCAGCGGCACACAATTTGTGCTAGCAGTGCAAAATTGTTTAGCCAATGTTCGGTCCGTAACAAATTTTGAAGTCTTTCGAGATCCCTGGCCTGGAGCGGGTCAAAGGCAAGCCAAGGTTAGAGTACCTATTTATTTCCAAAATATGTATTTTTTGAAACTTTTTCAATTCTCTGCTATCGCTCGGAACTTTGCGAACCTGAGGCCAAACTTTTGACATAAGGTGTAAAAGTGGTCAAGCAAAAAGTGCACGAAGCTTCGTGGCGCTGCGTTCGTGCGTTCTCCCGCAACTTTGGGAAACCTTCAACGGGAAACGGTCAACCGGCCCTCAGTCGGGAACGAATGAATTGGAAAAAATACGGAGGAGACTGGTTAATCTGAGGTCAGATCACAAGGCGATGTTAAGGCCTGAAATCATAAGCTATTTTCCAACACAGAACTTCCGTTCTAACCATCTCAATTAAAACTGGAACATGTATAAAGGGCCACTTCATCGTCTACAGTGTACCAAGTTTCAGGTCGATGTCAGGTCCGGTTGCAGGCAGAAGACAACAAAAGATGTACTCGCACGCACTCCTTTCTGTAGAGGCCAATGAGACGCCACCAGTCTCTTGTTTAATGCTAGATTCAACGGCAAAATGGTGTAGAACAGTCTTAGTGGATGGCCGAACACACATTCTTATAATTTTGATCCCTTCATTGTTATTAAGGTCGATGACCTTAGATGAATTGGATTGATCCTGGTGGGCCTTCTTTCGCAAGATTTGTTTTTCAATGTATTTTTCAATACGGCACCCATAATTTCTTAGGTATGGTAAACGGTGGGGTGAATGGATGTCAAGAAGTACAGAAGAAGAAGTCAGATTGGTTGGTAAGTCAGATTGGTTGTACCTACGGTTAGCATTCCGTGCCAGGATCTCGTCCTGTTTTGAGAAATTGAGAGACTCAATGACGTTTTGCATTTACTAGTGTTCACTACTTGATTTAGAGGTAAAGAGGTGTGAAATGGCGGTAGCTGGCTCTGTAAAGTGCATGTTCGCACCCTATTTTCAGTTGTTTTTTTTAGGCTCAATTTAGGACATTAAATTACGTTGACCTTGGATGTCCTTGGGTACCTCACTTATCTTTTGTGGAGCAAAAGATAAGTGAGGCATTTTTGTGTGCCAAATTCAGATGAAGTGCAAGAGGTCACAAGCACAAAATGGAGCGCAACAGGCCATCCTCAGATGCCACAAAAATGTATATAAACTCCGTGACCTTACAGCCATATGGCTTAAGTTGTGCTCCAGTAATATTTCAATCATAGGTACTGAGCCAAGCATCACCAATGAAACCTACCTATTGCAGTGCTTCGTGACCGACACAGACGGCTTTATAAGGGCGCTCTCGGTGGGGCAGCGGCATCTTCGTTTAAGAGCCGCCATTAGTTAAGTAGGAGGCAGCGGGGACGCTTTCTGCGAGGCCGGCTGATTCAGAACTTCGAGCAAACTGTTAGTCTCTGGTCATGCGGCAATGGCTAGTCACTGGGAGGGGTTGCCAGTGTGTGCCCACGGAGAGAGTCGTCGACAAACAACCTGAGAGTTGTTTGTCCGAGAGCCCGGCACCGGGTTTTCCAGGGACGTTGACACTCGCTCATTACTGCGCAGGGCAGCCCGGCCTGCCTCGGGGTCACCTCGGAGCGCGTGTGTGAAATGTTAGATGCGTGTCCATGGAGCCGGGATAAACCGAAAAAATTGCCACCCGTTGAACTGCTGACGGACCAGCGGCCTCCTCATATAGGCAGCCTCCTGCTCCTATAAAGACTCACTCGCTTACCACGAGCGTGGTACCGTTAACGAATTACGCTCGATGTCATTGAACGGTATTGCCTGAGATGGACTGGACCACGGGCTCCGAGGCAACGGGTGATCATGTCCTCGATGTTGCTCAATAACCGGTCTGCCTCTGGACTTTGCGAGTCAGTGAAGTAATACGCACTGCAACCTGAAATATAAGATGAATCGGCCCCATGCATTGCAAGGAAACTTTCGATTTGCGATGTTTGCGTCTCTTGCGATAAGTTCACTATTTTATTGCTAGGATATTTAAGTCCAATTTTTGTCTTTATGCCCTTTTCGTATGGAGTCAAAGCAACGTTGTTTAGTGAATAGCACCGTGAAACGAGTTAATTTTGTAAAAAGTCTCTTCTTCTCTTGTCATTTCTAACGGCTCTCTCCACAGACCACCGCAACATCCGCAGCGGATGCCGCGGCGTTAACATGGCCATTGTGGTAGAAAGTGTTGCCAGAGAACCCTCTTTTGACAGTCTTACAACGCTTCGAAACTGCGAGATCGACGGTTGGTGCGGACACAACTGACTGGTTCGGAATATCTAATAGCGAAATTTACTGGTGTGGTATTTTAGCGAAATTTACTGGTCCACTTTGAATCTGGCATAATGAGGATAGTATTTTTTCCACATGCCCCGGCATAATGAGGATAGACGATGAAATGGTGTATCAATGGAAAGCTGAATTTGCACATTTTTGTGCATTGTTTTAAAAGGAACTCAGAGGAAACCCTCCTGGCCTTCGCTGTCTGCGGACGCTCGAGGAAACATCTCATCGTCGTCCGCAGCACCTCGGACTGGCCATTAACTCCCCGTTACTAGTATCCTTCCAGTCTTTGTCGTTCAACTTTTACCTAAAAAACTCGCCTGTCAAAGGTTTCTGGCCCGTGGTCATACCTATAACGCACATTCAGTTCGTGAAAGACAGCAAGGTTTTCCTTTGTGCGCCGAATGACAATTAGGTCGCGCCAAAACACGAAATCATTATCTGAGTAATCTGAAAATAGAAAAGGTATCATTGCCTCACTGCTGCAGTTTTCACGACAAAAACCTTCATAGAATGTTGCCACACATTCCCAGAACACGGCTCTGAGCTATACCCTTGGGAGATGGACAGCCAAATCATTTATTCGCGTGAGAACTACCCTTCCGTCTTGTATCGGAACTTTAATGAGCGTCACCAACAGGCCCAGCCCAAAAGCGGCGATTCCTTGGTATGTGACATCATGCCACAAAACCTTCGTCATCCATCACAACGCCCGTTTTGATGTCCTCGTGCATGGTAGTGCGGGACAAACGTCCACCCTTGGCTGGCTGGGCTTTGCTTTGTTTATTCTGGAGTGTCCGATCCTTTCTGCATTTTGCTGTGCGACAAATCTCTCTCTTTCAGAACCTCGGACACAAAAGCCGACGCCAAATGACCTGGAAAGGACACGCGTTCTTCGCCGACAGTCCCATTCGCCGCGTTCATCGTGGTCTTCCTACTTCTTTATTTGGACGGATTTCCCGTCCACTGCAGCATGACCAACGCCGCCTCGTTCATCAAGGTAACATGGTCTCCAGCATCCGATTCGAGTCTTTCTGAGGTTTAACGTACAGTTTTGGAAAGTTCTTTTTTAAGTGCCCTTAAGCAAAGTTTTGCCACGGACAACGCCAAATCTGTTTCGGCGCATTGGAATTGGTATGTGCTGGCATATACATGTATGATTTTCCACGCCATTTCAGTCGATGACGAAATTTTGCCTTCATGGACAGCCTGGTGAATGCGATACGGCGGTTTGGTTGCTGTTGCGTGCATGTGAACCATAATTTGCGTCCCCGAAAGGGACCTGGGTTTTTTTGTTCTAACAAGAGCGGTGGTTTGAGCAGACGTTTCGCCCATTAACCGTCAGGGCTCACGATGTGGTGTCAGAGCTCACGATGTCAGGCTCACGATGTCAGGCTCATGATTCCATCCCTGGTTCCGCCCTTGTTTAAATTTCCATTACGGTCGGTATTCTTTGTATCAGCGTTATGGCATCTAAAAATGTTTACTTATCAAACCGCACTTCAGTATTTGGAACCCACTTACACATGAAGCTACATTATACCCTGTGATGTTCTCTATACCTGCTCACGGCAGTTTGAGAGCATTTTTTTGCACGTTGTGGACGGCCAGTTATTACAAATCTCATTCACTGAAATCACAACGTTACTAAAAGTTGGCTTACAGCACCAATATCTTAACGAACATGCATGCGTCTGAAGCGAACGCTGAATGGCATGACATGGCTCCTGGAAAGGTCTCCTGGAACCGTTCCCGTTCCATGTAGGACCACCAAATTTGTATGCAGTGTGTAAACCAGGCACGTCAAAAACGCCACAAAATTTTAGCCCAGTATCTCTAACGGCTTGGTTAGACGTCGGAAAATTACCGGGAATAAGTATAAAAACACGGTAAAACAGGGGCCGTATTAAAAGTTGCCTTTTAAGGTTACAGGATCCGTACTCGTTATCCTTTTGTATTGAGCGTGGCCATATGATCGCGGTAGCCCGTTCTGCGCCTTTGCGGCATGGCTGCGTTACTAGTGTCACATCATGTCATGCCATTGTCATGAAATGATACAGAGGTCCTTACGTTTAGAAGCGCATCTTAAAGAATAACCCAAAATGGCAGAGGGTACATCTCATCTTGCACTGATGAAAACCACACTACTTTCAGATGAAACTAGTGGGACTTACCTCATTCATCAGTCAACATCATTTTACTGATTTTCTTCCTAATAACCGGGTCGCTCCGGACTTCTTGTCGTGTTATTCACTATCGTGCTCTACAAAAATGGCTGCGAACCCTTTTCTCAGAAATGCGCTAAGAGGCTGTGAGTTTCGCCTGCGTGAGCATCTTCAGCGACCGCGAGGTATTGATAGGACGACCTTTTTTATCTTTTCCGACCTCGCGGAGGCCGAGCCGAGGTAATTCTGTTCAGGGGCGCGCCAGGATTTTCTAAAGCGGAAGGGGACCGGAGCTCATTGTGAGCTGAAATCATACGAAAACTGCCTGCTGGGAAGACGGCATGCAGTGGTTTTCACAGAACATGCGGGTCTCAGTGAGGGGGCCGGACCTCCCGGTCCTCTTCCACCCCTTTGGCTGCGCCGATGGTCCCGCTGGCGGTGGCCGCGGTCTGGGTATTTCCCGGCCGCGGGGTTCGCATGGGGGAGCGTTCAGCCGGCG
This sequence comes from Capitulum mitella, assembly GCA_030062745.1. Lineage (NCBI taxonomy): Eukaryota > Metazoa > Arthropoda > Thecostraca > Pollicipedomorpha > Pollicipedidae > Capitulum > Capitulum mitella. The sequence continues at coordinate 9,311,403 of CP099851.1, read as the reverse complement.
CATATAAGACGAAATCGTGGCTGAAACGCCACAGTGCTCAGTCAGCTGCGACCACGGGGGCGTCGAGCGTCGAAAGAGGTGAGTGGCCAGGGATGGATAGATCAGCAGGTCTGAAAAATCTTACCTTTTCGTTGGACGCCATGTTACATGTACACAGAGGCTAGGATAAAGATTGAAATAAATCATGTTCAGACATAACGGAATTGCGACACAAAGGCCTATCTGTTCGATGCAAGAAAAAATGTTTTTCTTTCCGTTTCGAAACAATGCCAAGGGTTCAGAAGTGGACACACGAAACATGGCTCAAATAATTTTCATCGTCATAAAATCTAAAGTCCTATTTCAGAATTTGTGCCTTGCCAGAACTCCCGAGTGGTTTTGCTGCTGTCAACATAGTTGGCTGGCTCCGCCCCGACGACATCAACGTCCGGCGGTTTAACCAGCGACTTGTTGGGAAAAGGATGTCAAAAGCCACCACGGTTTCTCTGCCACCTAACTCGTGCAACCAAACGACGCTGCGTTGTCAAATTTTCATTTTTTTGCATTGATTGTGAACATTTGGGTAAAAACGACTGTCCACATTCAAGGCTATATCAAATTGACTTTACAAACACGATGCTGTTCTTTTAGTTTACTTTATCGTCGTAGACACACTGCTGCTGCGAGACGGCCGACAGTGTGCACAAGTCTTAAGTCACTGTCGACCACTCACAATGTCATGCATGTGCATCATACAACAAATCTGAATGTCTGCAATTTCTGATAGGCAGTATTAATGGCGCCATACTCGTAAAACGATTTATGACACCGTTTCTAATTTTCTCGAGCAATTACAAAATTTGGACGCACTGTATGGGGTTTTGTGGGGTTTGTCGGGTCTGATGCACTATATTAGTGGTACTTAAGACTGAAATGCAACTGAACTTATGTTACATCATAGCCTGGGTTGACCTTTGTCGCCATTTTGCCAGAAAGACATATGTTGATATTTTTCCATGTTTTTACATATACTCCAGCTTTAATATGCTGGTAATCCTCGATTTGTACGAGAAAAAGGTTCTCCCTAAATTGGTTGATTACGGACCTTAGATGTCACTTGTAATCTGAGATATAACGCTGTGGACAAAAAGTGAAGCATACCCCTGGTTTTAAAATCAAAGGCAATCGATTTCTGTCAGTGCTAGCTATATCAGACACTTGGTTGAGCAGCTATGGCGTGGAGGCGTCTGACGCCCTGTCTCCCACCAAATGGAAGGATGCAACGTACCTCAGAAAGCGCCTGGTTAACGTGCACAGAATACCCAGTCATAACACTTGACACTTCTGCACGGCTTTGGGCGCAGTTCCGATTTTTTCCTCGCGTAAACATGGAAGTATGGACTGGGAAGATTGCTAAATGAAGTTTCATTTCCTCAGCATCTACCATGAAGACTGTGGCCGTCATCTTCTGCGTCGTTTCTGCAGCCGCTGCGCTGCCTCAGGGCTTCTTTGGCGGGGGCGGTCTGTTCGGATACCCGGCCGGACAGGCCACCGGAAATGCCGCCGGAACCGTGATATCGGGCACCAGCGGAGGTCCCTTCCAGAACTCGCGGATCACGCAGCTCAGTTCTGTCGCCTCGGTAAGGATAGCGCTTACGATCAGGGCTCAAAATGGGGCCACCGCCTGGTTGGATTGGATTTTCTGTTGCGAAAAAATGAAACGATCTTTAGGAAAAAAAATGTTCCAGCTTTTCACAGCTGCAACAGGTTCATTTCTGTTACGTGGCGCAAACTAGTCGCACATTATTTTCCTTTCATTCGGCTCTTTTTCCTGTTATTTTTTCCTATTCTTTGTGTTGTTTTGATGGGTTGTTTTTTCGCTGGAATGAGGCTTTTCACAACCTGACGTTTGACAGAACATTGTCTGACAAGCTCGGATTACCTCATTTCAGGGTGCAACCAGAGGAAACGCTGTGAGCACAAACTCCGCCAGTGCATCAAACTTCGGCTCCTCGGGACCATTTGGCAGCCAGGAATTCTCAAACACGAACGCCGTCTCCAATCAGCAGTCGTTCGGAGGCGGCTTTCAGCGGCCGTTTCAGCGGTACCCGGGGCTGAACGTCTACGGCTGAGGGATTCACGCGATCTGCGGTGATGAAGGACAGGGCTTTTTATTGTTCGTCGGCTATGCAGTGAACAGAAATGTCACCCCGTTTTCTGTTTTTCGTCGCTTCGGCCCTGGTGTGCTTCTTGCGGTTCCTCGCATCAATGGCAGTTTTGTTTCTATTTTCGTTCAGCCTCTTACGGATGTGCGGATACGATCCAAATACATTTATAAAATCAATGTATTCTGCCTGTGGCGGTGCCCGGACTCCGCAGCGGTTGAGACATCATCGTAGCTGAAACCATTCGTCAAACGAAAAAATGATGGACAAAAAACAGGTTAAAATCAGGTATCCCTCAGACTTTCGGTGACTGATTCTGTCCCTGTTCCAAGAACTGTTGCAGCTTGGACGATATACTGCATGTGAAAGATATATTTTCCGGGGCATGTCATGTGGTTCCATATTTTTGTCACCAAGCTAACGCGTTGCCTGTTCAACAAAAGGTCCGATATTGTGCCGAATATGACTAGAAGTGTTCTTGAATGCCTAAAAACATCTGATCGCCTTTAAAAGTACGCCAAAACGAAGAACCTGGTCCGCCCATTTTGGGGATTTGGAACGACGTAGACATGATGAGGACAATACGAACACTAGAAACCACTTGTTTGGTCCTGAAACTCAGGAAGAGGCCGCGTTAGGTAACGCCACATGATCTCCAGACATAAGGTTACTTTTCCTAAACGATTTGCTATCGACTTTTTAACTGATTTTAACCACTCTAAAGTCGATTCGGAACCTGATGTTAGACGTTGCTTTGACCTGACGTGTGTCAGCGCTTCTCTGCCTGGTCGTGACTTCTTCTATCGATGACTTCGCTCGTGCTTTTCAGTCGGTACTCAGTCTACACAGAAGAAGTGCTCATTCATAGTCAACAGTGTATTTACTTGCAGCATTCGCGCGCAGTCCTACCAAAAGCGCTTCGCCACAGGTCTGCACCCGCGCGCGCGCGCCCGCACACCCACCCACCCACACACTGACAAGTGCACGCACTCACGCACGCAGAGAGAGAGAGAGAGAGAGAGCGAAAGATCTTCGAGAGCAGCAACGTCGTACAGTGGAGCGCGGAAAAAAGGAAACCTGTGGCGCCCTTTTTAGAGACATAACACTTGAGCAACTGTAGAACAAAGTTTGCTATTCGCAGCGCTCTTCCCCACAGAAACATCTCAGATTACTGATAAAGAATGCAAGTTGGCACGGCGACCCGACAGACGTGCCTGCAACACTAATGGACTGGGTGCCAGCCAAGACCAAAACCCATGTCGGTGAAGTTAGCGGCGTATTCGTATTCAGATTCAAATACCAACTCCAATTTCGTTGACCTTTTCCTCACAGGTAGCCCTCATCGAGTCAACCGGGAATTTCAGGTCCGTTTGGCGACACCTGTTCACCTTCAGCGTCAGTTTCAAGGTCCAAGGACGGGGAACGCCATGCCTCCCAAAATTACCAGTGAAACTGAATACAACCGGTCTCAAACAATACTCCAAATTAAACTCTGGGGAAAGCGAGGTCTTCTTCGTGATAAACGTTGACATTTAAGGTCATACTAAAGGTCCAATGATGGGGAACGTCAGAATGCCCAAAGCTATATGTAAAATCGAACGAAACCGGTCTCAAAAGATAGCCCATGTCGAACCCCAAGGTGAACGAAGTCCTCGCTGAGACATTGACCTTCAAGGTCAGATTAAAGGTCAACGGGGAAATGACTGTCTGTCTGGCGGAAAATGTCAGAACGCCCTACGTTGCGAGCGAAAATAAACGTGGCAGTGAAGATAAATACGACTAGACTAATAAAGCGAAGCCGACCTAAAAAATAGCCCATCTCAAACTCTAGGGCGTGGGAGGTTTTTCACAAACCATTGGTGACCTTCAAGTTAACATTCAAGGTCAAACGACGGGGAACTCCAGAACGCTTAATCCTGAAGGTATTCGGGACCAGAACAACTCTGAACAGGCAGCCGTGTCCAGGCCAAGAATTAGGAAAGCTTTCATGGTGACAGAAGTTGATCTTTAAGGTCAAATTAAATCCCAATCAGGGGGACAGTGAGCGAAATGAACAACAAAGGTAGCATGCAGAAACGTACTGGTATTTGTGACCAAAAACGGTATCAAAGCCTGCATATGCAATCCATGCAGTAACGCTAAGGCATACACCAAGCATACATAAATACAGACAAAACTCTCGCACTTTCGTAGGCGTATTTCCAGGTAGGACACTTAGGAGGTTGCATCCCTTCGTCTTTATGGCTGCCCTCCGCACAGTCAAAGGGTCCCATAGGCATTAAGTTGTTTGTTGATAGTGGGGTATATGTCTCTACGCGATGGCTTCAGTGCCATAAGTCGACGTCTGTACGTGGATCGCGTAGTGAGATATGTGTTCTGAGTGAGCATTTGTCGTGTCAAGCAGGTTTCGTGTCGTTTTGTAGGTGTGCTGGGGCCGCCGGACCGCAGGTGCATGGTGAGACGTCTGGATAGTGTTATGGTGTGGCCGATATACCCACTATTTGGTAGGAGCGGGCAGTATGCTATTTGGCATTTGTAGTAGTGCAGTGATTTGTTCTGTTTTAATGGCGTAGGAACATGTCGCATGCTGTTTCTTGGGATCAAAGAAGACGTGGTAAGAAACAACATGTCACATGATCCAACGCCATTAAAACAGAACAAAGTCGTGTACTACTACAAATGCCAAATAGGAGACTGCGCGCTCCTCCCAAACAGTGGGTACATCGGCCACACCATCACAACACTATCCAGACGATTCACAATGCACACACAGTCCGGCGGTCCCAGCACACACACAAAAGGACACAAAACCTGCTTGACCCGCCAAATACTCACTCAGAACACAAAAATCACAGCACAGTCCACGGACAGACGTCGACTTATGGCACATAAAGGCGTCATGATCAGAAACGTGAACATCACCGTCAACAAGCAATCAAATGCCCGTGGGACTCTTCAGTTGTATGGAAGGCAGCCATTAGGACGAGGGGATGCAACCTCCTAAGTGTCGTACCTGGAAATGTGTCTCCGAAGGCGAGAGAATTTTATCTGTATTTATTTGTCTGTATATTATTTCACCGTGCGGATAGCCTATGCCTTAGTGTTAGTGTGCGCATAGAGTATGCTTCGTGCCGAGTGCTATGCATTGTTTTTAGAGCTATCGTCGAGAGTCTCTTTTAGGTTGGTTCCCACCTAACGGCTAGTTTATTAACTCACATACATCACTGATTACATTATATTCACATCTCTCATACTACTACGTACTCATACTCATACATCTCAACTCACACTCATACATACAAACACGGTGTCATACACATTCGTCTCTCACCGTCATCTACAAAATCAGCAACTAACACGAGGATCTACACATCTCACAAGTTAGACCACGTTTTGATCCATTGGCTTTCTGCGCCCGTAACAAAGCTATCAAGTATCCTGTTTTAATATCAGCTTTCAACTTTTGTTTGGCTTCTTCTAAACATCAATTTATACTTCTCGAGATGATGCATGTGACCAGAATAATAACATGGTTAATCAGTTCTGCATTTCCAAGCCCAAGCATGATATCCTTCTCCTGAAACATGCTAGAATGGTCAATTTCCACCACAAATAGCCTATTATTAACGGCAATCCATAACCCATGAACGTGTTGGCAACTCGAGAATTTATGTCGCAGAGACTCTCGGGCTGATCTGCACCGGGGCAAATGTCGGAATCGGTAATCCCAGTTTTTTTCAGCATCGGCTTCGTTACATGTGCTTTCTTGATTATTTTATAATGTCATGCTCAGTATAAAGAGAAAGAGGACGTCTCAACTACACTTTTGTAGACCGTTGGCCATTCTATCTCACTGTGCTGATATTGCTTCTCCCATGAATTTTTTCCAAGAATGCGTGTAATTATCATATTTGTGGGCAAGAAGAAACTAAGAGAAACATTTCGCGGCAGTCGTTTCTTGCAATAGTTTGCGAATGACAAGAAATATTGCTGGGGCTTGACTTTTGGTTTTTGGCCCGCTTTTCCATTGTGCTGGCATACTGTTAACCAACGCAAAATAATCAAAACTTGTTCCGGAGAGAGCGGACATTTTCTAAATGTTCTCGTACGTCATAACCCTTCGACCGTCATCCAAAAGATCGTTGAAATATCTAAGACCCTTTCTATCCCGGGAAGATATGCAGTTTGTCTCGAATATTGCCATATCTGAGTACCACAACAGGCACCTATTCGAATGTGTGCATCTTGATAATGTTCTATGGAGGACGGAACGTGGATTAAATACAAATAATTAGGCTTTGAAGTGCTACTTTGTTTGTTCGTTGTCTATAATACGTATTGTCGCGATTTTAAACGAACACCATTACGAAGCCAAAAACCTACAGAGATTGACTGTAAAACATCGAAACAGATCATAAACGCTCAGTACGCTTTGACATTCAGCAAGCAACGTATCTAAAATAATCTGCTTCCAAAGTTTACGAGTACCCATATATATATGACTCCCTTTCTCTCCTTATCTCTTCCTCTTTCTCTCTATCTCTATCTATCTCTCCATCTCCCTCTCTCTCTCTCTCTCTCTCTCTCTCTCTCTCTCTCTCTCTCTCTCTCTCTCTCTCTCTCTCTCTCTCTCTCTCTCTCTCTCTCTCTCTCTAGTTTTCTCAGGCAGTGTAAGCCTCGTCATCAAATGCCAATACTTTCACGCCTGAAATGCACCTATTCGGCTCTCATCTACATCATTGTTTAAGCTCTGAATCTGAAAGAAAAATGACTTCGTCACTTATATAGTCCACGAAGGCTCTCGTGCATCTAATGGTATATGCAGCCAACGTACGCCGTCAATGACAGAAACGTATATGATAAACAAGGCCCCAGCGACCTGCAGCCCGATCCATGGGTATTGGTACCAGGAAGACCGTGCGCATCTCTCCGCATTCGTCATCGCCACAGCCCGGTTTTCCGGTTCTTGGCCTGAGGCACGCACAACTCAGGGATTCCCGCACGCGGGTGGATGCAGACAAATGGGAATCGCCATATATAAAACGAAGCTGAGGTGGTTAAGCCACAGACAGAATCCAACCACCGAAGAGGTAACACCTTAGAGCCATACAACAGGTGAACAGGTACGTGCCACCAGCTGGCTGCAGGCTGGGAACAGAAGTCGTATAATTTGAATGGGCTTAAAGCATTTTAAAGCCTCCCGGGTGTCACCAAACCATATGATGTAGTTGTTATCACTGTCATTCAGAGTATTCGCCAGGTGATAGAGTACTCACCACGCAATCGAGCATTAAAAACGCTCGGATGTTTTACGTTTTATATATGTTGTAAGCAATGTGTGTGTGGTGCTAACGCAAAACATGGCACTGTTTTCCACAGCATACCTAAAACATGAAGACCGTGGCTGTCGTCCTCTGTTTGGTTTCTGCTGCCGCTGCGTTGCCGCAGCCTGTATTCTTCCGCGGAGGTCTTTTTGGTCAGCAGCAGGCCGGACAGGCCACGGGAAATGCCGCCGGAACCGTGGTGTCGGGCAGCAGCGGAGGTCCCTTCCAGAACTCGCGGATCACGCAGATCAGCGCTACCGCCTCGGTAAGACTGCCTGTGTGGCTGCACCAGGAATAGATTGTACTCACGTTAAGATCATCAGAGCAAGCCAACACCAGATATATAAAACCTGGTAAATTAAAGATGTCGAGTCGATTTTATAGCGGGATCTATGTTAAACAGAAACGTGAGGATGAACAGCGAGATTCTGTGAACAACATTTTGCACCGCTCTGGTGTTTCAGGGTTCGGCAAGAGGAAACGCCGTGAGCACCAACTCGGCAAGCGCCTCCAATGTCGCCTCTTCGGGACTGTTTGGAAACCAGGACTTCTCAAACACCAACGCCGTTTCCAACCAGCAAACGTTTGGAGGTGGCCTCCTCGGCGGTCTGCAGTACCCTAGCCGTCACTTCCGGCAGCAGTACCCGAGGCGGGGCTATTAATGATAGTGTTAATTGTCACTGTTGCACTGGTGATGTTCTGATTGGTACCTATGGAAATGAATGGGGCTACGATCGGCCATTTCGCCGTTTCATCTTTCATGTTCATTGAAATCTATTCGCAGAATATGCTAAACTGTGAATTTTACGTTCTTTCCTAAGTATCGGCAATACCAGTCACCCGGTTTTTCATAGTCGTTTTGTGATATGAATGGAGTATGTGCTTTTGGTCATCTGCATTGTGACATTGTCTTAACATCCTAATGAACATACCACTGGCGCCATAGGTATTTCATGCTAGGAAAAAGTGATGTGGTTTTGGAATATGTAAATGGATTTCAGGAATAAACACCACTGAAATGAACTACTTTCTGTAAGTAGGGGATGTAGAGGATGGACATGTTTGGTAGGTTACATACGAGAAATTAAGACTGTATGAAAGACAAGCGAAAACTCCACTAAAAAGTTGTTTACAGGAGTGGAAAGCACATGCAGTGTTCGATGCAGGTCGAGATTAGCTCCATTCTTGTACCATAACGCAGTACGCATTGGCGTACGGGGGCCAGTGTATTGACATTTGCTAAAATGAAAGACATGATTCCAATCCTGTCTCTTTTTTTTGCTTCCAAAAAGGAATGGATCCATTCCGCTTCACTGTGTTCCCAAAAGGAAAGCCTTCAATCCCAATTTATTTCATAAAAATAATTGAAATTCAGTTTCTAATTCCAATCCAATGACCATTTAACAAATGCGAATTAGGACATACAGGAACCCGTACAATTGCATTTATAAGTACGTGTGTAACCTCATGAAATTCCACGGCCGCCGGATTCGGTACTCAGCTGTTCGGAAAAGTTTAGTTTAATTAGCTGTTACACCGTGCCGTGCAATACGCCATAGCGGTTACGGCTGCACTGGTTTCAACCCGTTCAAGGTTGCCAGCAGAGCCCGCGGCAAGACTGTATCGCTGCAAAAACGCCGAGAATCTGTCGCTGGCCGAGAAGAGAGGAGTTTCTATCCACCACAGCTGATTTAACGATACTCGGATGGATTTTGCGCCCACGGTGTGCAAACAACTTGTGGAAATAATAGAAATTAGAAAAAGCAGCGTCGGCGACACCGCGCTTACATACACTTGGTATGCAGTGTCGTCCGTGAAGTCATTGTTGGCCTCCTTTGCTTTTGTAACACGCAGGTTTCATACGCACCATCTTTTTTACGAATGCATTTTAATTAACAAAGCGATTCACGGCTTCAGCGCCACCACCATGAATCACAACCCACTACCACCCTGCCCCAGTCGTTACACTGCGGACTAGTTACTGCTTACAATCTCAACTCCAAAACCACGTCGTCGCTACCGCAGGATAGCTACGTCGCTACGTGGGTGTCAGGTTCAGTGCCTGCAATCGATAGGGCATTTGGCGCTATGTTAATGAGAATCGTTTGGAGAGGATGGAGCCGAAAGCCCTATATACGTTCAAAATTCCTGTCGTGCATCATCCTTTATTTTTGGCGCCACCCTTCATTGACGGACCACGTTAGGTAAAGACAATCAACTGACACTAGCCTTATCACTAAAGGATTTTGCACCGGCCCTTTGCCACCGTTGGCACCAGACGTCTCAAAAAGGCATTCAAAGGGCCGCCACGCTTTCTTACCAGTTGTCTGTCTGCCCAAGCCATCGCACAACTTTTTGCCTGATAATACTCCCCCTCCCCCATTCTACCACCCCTCAGCACCTCCACACCCTTAGTTCACGCCCATGGACGTAGAATTGGAACAAATTTTGGTGTGGAAAAATTAACACACCAGAACTTGGTTTTAAATAGCAAGAACGGATCACATGACTGGGCCAACATGTCGGTATGGAATTCCATACCAAAAATTCATTTTGGTACGCAAAGCTCCATACTAAAGGTATACAAAGTTACGCCCCTGTTCACACTTCGCATTGACTGTCGACACCCGGCCCGTGACCATGCCTATGAAAATAATGTATTGGGGGTGTCGCCAAAGACGTCACGATCCTCGACAAATCGAAGGCCAGCGTGGGACGGCCGTCAGCTGGCTAGCCGGTTATGCCGCTATGTTTGTTTACGACGGAATTTGACGGGGGCTGGGGTCAGAAATTATTTGCTTGTGTTTCATATATGATTGTATCTGTACATGCCATTCCATACCTTCGCGAATCGTTTTTTGGCTGGCTATGGCATAGGGTGGAAATTAACAGAGGCTTTGGAGGCTGGAACAGTTCCAAAGGTGGGGACCCTTGGCAGGCGATCGAACCTTGGCTGCTGCCTGGTCTGTGGCTTTTTTGTGTCGTCATGGTTAATGTCGAAACACGTAGAAGTGCTATGACTTCACACTGCCTGCATGTTTGTGTGAACGTTGCATGTTGCTTGTAACGTCAAGCCAGACTCTTCTTTGGCCGTACGGTTTTACCTCGATTCCTAGGACCTTGGTGAGCATTGGCCGTCGCGAAAAAAATGGCGCCCGCCGCCCTCACCCGCGTCTCGCCGTTGCATGGCAACAGTGGTAGAGCCGCGCACCGCCAGAGAGAGAGAGAGATAGATAACAGTGAAATCACGCCTAAACACAAGTAGTGGTTGGAAGCTTTCGGATAATTCGGAATACCCAGATCTGTCCATAATGTATCAACGTGTAGATTAAAAAAATGGTTACCCATTGGAAAATGGACTGAACCGTGTTAATACTACTTTAATTCCAATTCAGTCCAAAAATGAATGAAATCATTCCAACTGAGGCCGGCGAGGAATGACTCCCAATTCAATTAATTTTACCAAAATGGTGAAATGATTCATCCCCTAATGATTCATTATCGACAATTCCAATGTCAGAACACTGTTAGTCTCTTTAAGAAGTCTCATTGTCATTTGTAAATAAAAGTTCGTGGTTTTACTGCACGCCACTCCGCCCTCGCCATGCAGCAGCAGGCGAAGCCTGCCTGATGTCTTTCTGTGAGCTCAACCGTACTACCAGAGAAGACAAGCAACATACTGCTGTCTTTGTTCCACAGAGCATATCTATGAACAATTTGCAAGAAGACTCGACGGCGTTGTATTTGGTGCGCATCCTTTGTAACTGATAGGGCTTGGGATAGAGGATACATCTGGCTAAATCTGTGGAAGCCTTAATTCCTGTACATATTATTATGAATACATGTCAGTGATCAAGAAATGTGATTAGTTTGACAGATGAAACTCAGACCTGCGCCCGGAGAAATTACTTTCGTACTTTTTGGTCATTTTACCAGTTTCGAGGCCCACAACCAGCAAACTGATGCGACACAATTGTTCACATGAAACTTGGGGCGGCCAAGGGACAAAGCACAAAATCCAAAACGTTACCGACTTTGCAGCCCGTGTCATCGTTGGAACCAGAAAATTTTGATCATATCACACTGGCGCTAAATTTTCTTGGATGGCCCAAGATCGAATCCCCGATGGGTGCCAGGAAGGCACCCACCCTGAAGGCACATGTTTAAGGCGCCGAGGGATGAGAGCTTTCCCTCCGAATGCCTTCTGTGTTATTGGCATAGAGAGGTAGGAATAGGGCTACTATCGACCTACATCGAAAACTATATGTGCTTACCAGTGTTGCAAATACTATTGACGACGAGTTTTTACTTGTTTTTCACGGTCTTAAGTTTTCGTGTGTAAGGTACCAAACACCTCCACACTCCATATCCCTCATCATCAGAAAGTAATATGGTTCAAAGCCTTTTATTCCTGTAATTCATTTACGCATTTCAAGTACACACCACGTTTTCCTAGCGTGAAACACGTATGGCGCCAATGACATTCATTAGGATGTTAAGGCAATATCACACCGTAGATGACCAAAAGCACATATGCCATTCATATCACAAAACAACTATGAAAAACCGGGCGATTGACATTGCAGACATTTAGAAAAGTGACGTAAAATCCAAAGCTCAGAATATTCTGCGAATAGCTTTTAATGAATATGACAGAGGAAACGGCGGAATCGGCAATCGTTGAGCCAGTCATTTGTGTAGCTACCAATGAAATCATCACCAGTGCAACAGTGACAATTAACACTATCATTAATAGCCCCGCCTCGGGTACTGCTGCCGGAAGTGACGGCTAGGGTACTGCAGACCGCCGAGGAGGCCACCTCCAAACGTTTGCTGGTTGGAAACGGCGTTGGTGTTTGAGAACTGCTGGTTTCCAAACAGTCCCGAAGAGGCGACATTGGAGGCGCTTGCCGAATTGGTGCTCACGGCGTTTCCTCTTGCCGAACCCTGAAACACCAGAGACGTGGAGCTGTTTAATATGTTGTTCACAGAATCTTGCTATTCAGCCACACTTTTCTGTTCATCATAGATCCCGCTATAAAATCGACTCGACGTCTTTAATTTACCAGGTTTTATGTATCTGGTGTTGGCTTGCTCTGATGATCTTAACGTGAGTACAGTCTGTTCCTGGTGCAGCCACACAGGCAGTCTTACCGAGGCAGTGGCGCTGATCTGCGTGATCCGCGAGTTCTGGAAGGGACCTCCGCTGCTGCCCGACACCACGGTTCCGGCGGCATTTCCGGTGGCCTCTCCGGCCTGCTGCTGACCAAAAAGACCTCCGCGGAAGAAAACAGGCTGCGGCAACGCAGCGGCAGCAGAAACCAAACAGAGGACGACAGCCACGGTCTTCATGTTTTAGGTATGCTGTGGAAAACAGTGCCATGTTTTGCGTTAGCACCTCACCTGTATTCCTTACAATACACATAAAACGTAAGAAATACGAGGTTTCTTAATGATCGATTAAATGGCAGATACTATGAATGACAGTGATGAAAACTACGTCAGATGGTTTGCCAACACCCGGAAGCCTTTAAAATATTTTGAGCCCATTCCAATTATACGACTTTTCTGTTTCCAGCCTCCCGCCAACTCGTGGCACGTACATGTTCACCTGTTGTACGGCTCTAAGGTGTTACCTCTTGGGCGGCTAGATTCTGTCTGTGGCTTAACTACCTCAGCTTCGTTTTATATATGGCGATTCCCATTTGTCTGCATCCACCCGCGTGCGGGAATCCCTGAGTTGTGCGTGCCTGAGGCCAAGAGCCGGAAAACCGGGCTGTGGCGATGACGAATGCGGAGAGATGCGAGATGAGCGATGCGAGAGAGATGCGCACGGTCTTCCTGGTACCAATACCCATGGGTCGGGCTGCACGTCCCTGGGGCCATATACGTTTATATCATTGACGGCGTACGTTGGCTGCATATACGATTAGATGCAACAGAGCCTTCGTGGACTATATAAGTCACGAAGTCATTTTCCTTTCAGATCCAGAGCTTAAACAATGATGTAAATGAGAGCCGAATAGGTACGTTTCAGGCAGGCGTGACGAGGGCGTTCGCAATGTTTTTTTTTATATGTTGTACTGTTTATGTGCCGTTTGTACACTTTTGATAGGGCTTGGGTTCATCAGAGTGTGAAAGTACTGGCATTTGATGACGAGGCTTACACTGCTTGAGAAAGCTAGAGAGAGAGGGAGAGAGAGAGAGAAAGAGAGAGATAGGGAGAGAGAGGGAGTTATATATATATATATATATATATATATATGTATATATATGTATGTAGATATCTATATGTATGGATATATATATATATATATATATATATATATATATATATATATAGATATATAGATATTCATTAATACTTGTAAACTTTGCAAGCAGATTTTTTCTCATGGATTGCTTGTTGAATTTCAAAGCGGACTGAGCGTTTATGATCTGTTTTGGTGTTTTTTCAGTCGGTCTTTGTAGGTTTTTGGCTTCGTAATGGTGTTCGTTTAAAATCGCACATAAATACAACTAATTAGGCTAAGAAGTGCTACTTTGTTCATTGTCTATGTCTGTATCTATAATGCGGATTAGTGTTATTTTAAACGAACACCATTACGAAGCCAAAAACCTACAGAAACCGATTGCAAAAACACCGAAACAGATCATAAACGTTCGGTCCGCTTTGACATTCAACAAGTAATGTATCAAAAAGAATCTGCTTCCAAAGTTTACAAGTATTCATATACATATATATATATATATATATATATATATATATATATATATGACCCCCTCTCTCCCTATCTCTCTCCAATTCTTTCTTTGTCTCTCTCCCTCTAGTTTTCTCAAGCAGTGTATGCCTCGTCATCAAATGCCAGTACTTTCACACTCTGATGAACCAGCATTGCAAACGCCCTCGTCACGCCTGCCTGAAATGTACCTATTCGGCTCTCATTTACATCACTGTTTAAACTCTGGGTCTGAAAGGAAAATGACTTCGTCAGTTATATGGTCCACGAAGGCTCTGCTGCGTCTAATCGTATATGCATCCAACGTACGCCGTCAGTGACAGAAACGTATGCGATAATGAAGGCCCCCAGATCAATCACCCAGCATCCGTCCCATGGGTATTGGTACCAGGAATTTCGTGCGCATCTCTCCGCACTCATCACCACAGCCCGGTTTTCCGGCTCTTGGCCTCAGGCACGCACAACTCAGGGATTTCCGCACGCGGGTGGATGCAGACAAATGGAAATCGCCATATATAAAACGAAGCTGAGGTCGTAAAGCCACAGATAGAATCCAACCACCGAAAAGGTAACACCTTAGAGCCGTACAACAGGTGAACAGGTACGTGCCACAAGTTGGCGGGAGGCTGGAAACAGAAGTCATATAATTTGAATGGGCTTAAACATTTCAAAGCCTTCCGGGTGTCACGAGACTGTATGATGTAGTTTTCATCGCTGTCATTCAGAGTATTCGCCAGGTGATAAGAGTATTCACCATGCAATCGATCATTAAAAACCCTCGGATTTTTTATGTTTCATACGTATTGTAAGGAATATAGGTGAGATGCTAACGCAAAACATGACACTGTCTTCCACAGCATACCTAAAACATGAAGACCGTGGCTGTCGTCCTCTGTTTGGTCTCTGCTGCCGCTGCGTTGCCGCAGCCTGTTTTCTTCCGCGGAGGTCTTTTCGGTCAGCAGCAGGCCGGACAGGCCACCGGAAATGCCGCCGGAACCGTGGTGTCGGGCAGCAGCGGAGGTCCCTTCCAGAACTCGCGGATCACGCAGATCAGCGCTACTGCCTCGGTAAGACGTCCTGAGTATCTGCACCAGGAACATGTTGCGTTCGCTTTAAGATCATCAAAGCAAGCCAACACCAGATATATAAAACCTGGTAAATTAAAGACGTCGAGTCGATTTTATAGCGAGATCTATGTTGAACAGAAACGTGTGGCTGAACAGCAAGATTCTGTGAAAAACGTTTTAAACAGCTCCACGTCTCTGGTGTTTCAGGGTTCGGCAAGAGGAAACGCCGTGAGCACCAACTCGGCAAGCGCCTCCAATGTCGCCTCTTCGGGACTGTTTGGAAACCAAGACTTCTCAAACACCAACGCCGTCTCCAACCAACAAACGTTTGGAGGTGGACTCCTCGGCGGTCTGCAGCGGCCCAGTTATCAGTACCAGCAGCAGTACCCGAGGCGGGGCTATTATTGATAGTGTTAGGTGTCACTGTTGCACTGGTGATAATCTGATTGTGCAAATGACTGGGGCTATGATAGGCCATTTCGGCGTTCCACTGGTCATATTCATTGAAAGCTATTCGTAGAATATTCTGAACTGCACATTTTACGTCACTTTTCTAAATGTCTGCAATGTCAATCACCCAGTTTTTCATAGTCGTTTTGTGATATGAATGAAGTATGTGCTTTTGGTCATTTGCGTTGTGATATTGTCTTGACATCCTAATGAACATGCCACTGGCGCCATAGATTTTTCAGGCCAGGAAAAAGTGACGTGTACTTGGAATATGTAAATGGATTTCAGGAATAAACACCACTGAAATGAACTACTTTCTGTACGTAGGGGATATAGAGAATGGAGATGTTTGGTAGCTTACATACGAGAAATTAAGGCTGTGTGAAAGACAAGCGAGAACTCCACTAAAAAGCTATTTACAGGGCTGGTAAGCACATGCAGTTTTCGATGCAGATCGAGATTAGCCCCATTCTTGTACCCATAACGCAGAACGCATTCCCGTACGGGGACAGTGTATTGACATTTGCTAAAATGAAAGGAATGATTCCAATTTTGTCCGTTTTGTTTTTTTTTTGCTTCCGAAAAAGAGTGAATCCATTCCAGTTCATTGTGTTCCCAAAAAGAATGCCTTCAATCCCAATTCATTTCATAAAAAGAATTGAAATTCAGTTTCTAATTCCAGTCAAATGACCATTTAACAAATGCGAATTAGGACATACAGGAATCCGTACAACTGCATTTATAAGTACGTGTGTAACGTCTTAAAATTCCACACCCGCCGGATTCGGTACTTAGCTGTTAGGAAATATTTAGTTTGATTAGCTAGTACACCGTGCCATGCAATACGCGGTAGCGGTTATGTTTGCGCTGGATTCAAACCGTTCAAGGTTGTCAGCAGAGCCCGCGGCAAGACGGTATCGCTGCAAAAACCAGAGAATTGGTCGCTGGCCGAGAAGAGAGGAGTTTCTGTCCGCCACAGCTGATTTAACCCTATTCCCGGAGGGCTAGACGGTATGGCCGATTCCCGGCAGGGGGGGCGGATTCGGCCCCCCCCTGAGATCTCGAGAACTACTTATCCGATTTCATCGCAACAAACGGCAATCGATTTGCCGTGACGTGAACTACATTTTTATAAAAAGAAATTTTTCAAAATTTTGAAATTTCTGGATACAGGGGGGCAAAAATGTCAAAATGGGGGGTACTTTTGGACTTCTTATAACTCCGTTGTTTATGGACCGATTTCGATGAAACTGGCATCAATCGAGAGATTATGGATAGGGCTTTTACCATGGGTATGCAAATTTGAAATTTTGAGAAAATTCATGGGCGTTCACAGGTTTCAAAAATAGGGGGATTAGTTTTCCAATAACGGAATGAACAAAAGAGGCCAAAACACTTTTTTAGCTTCTGCTAGTCATGTTATGCTAAAGAAGTACAAATCGCATTACAATGTTTGTATAATGTTAGCAAAGGTGGTGCCAGGGACATAAAAAAGGGGGAACTGTCATGGTCACACGTTTCTCAGATCAACTTGTGACCTTTGACCTTAAATGACCTCCAGTGACCTTGGGGTCACCTGGAATGATGTCGTGTGCATTCAATATTATCTGTAAACGTTTTTAATCGATTAAAATTACTCTATTCCAAAAAAATTCATTTTTTGGCTTTTGCGATATAGGGTACGTGCACTGACATTTTAGGTCATAGCTCCGTGACCTGACCTGATATCAAGCTGAAACTTGGTACACAAGTAGAGGGCATCTTTCTACGTCATATATATTCCGGGTTTGGCATTTGAAAAAACGGCGCCGAAATTATTGCGAAAAAACAAATTTTGACTTTTGACTTTGACCTGACCTTGTAAAGTGATCTCAGATAAACAAAATTACATATGCACATTGCCCAACTTTATATTCATATAAAGTTTCAAGTTCTATCTTAAAAACTCTGTTTTTGGCAGACATTTTCCTTTTACCCTCAACATGGCCAAAAATGACCTGAGGTGCCTCCCAAAAACGTTGCCTGGCTCCGCCCCTGAGCAAAATAGAATTTCGAAATTTTGTCACGGCGCGTAGAAGGAATAGCTAGGAAAAGTCACCAAGTTTCGTGAAGCTGCGTAAAAAAGCCTGGAATTGGCAAGCAAAAAACCCGAGGGGGGGGCGGATTCCGCCCCCCCCCCCCTGCCGGGAATAGGGTTAACGATAAGCGAATGAATTTTGCGCCCACGGTGCGCAAGCAGCTTGTGGAAATAATAGAAATAGAAAAAAGAAACGTCGGCGACATGGCTCACTTACATACACTTGGTATGCCGTGAGTCACCAGTGTCGTCCGTGAAGCCATTATCGGCCTACTTTGCTTTTGTAACACGCAGATTTCATGCGCACATTCTTTTTTAAGAAAGCATTTTTAATTAACAAAGCGATTCACGGCTTCGGTGCCTTCACCATGAATCACAACCCACTACCACCCTGCCCCAGTCATTAGACTGCGGACTAGTTACTGCTTACAATCTCAACTCCAAAACCACGTCGTCGCTACCGCGCGGTAGCTACGTCGCTACGTGGGTGTCAGGTTCAGTGCCTGCGATCGATAAGGCATTTGGCGCTATGTTAATGAGAATCGCATGGAAAGGATGAAGCCGAAAGCCCTACATACGTTCAAAACTCCTGTCGTGCATCATCCTTTGTTTTTGGCGCCACCCTTCATTGACGGACCACGTTAGGTAAATATAATCAGCTGACACTGGCCTTATCACTAAAGAGGTCTGCAACGGCCGTTTGCCACCGTTGGCACCAGACATCTCAAAAAGGCATTCAAAGGGCCGCCACGCTTTCTTACCAGTTGTCTGTCTGCCCAAGCCATCGCACAGCTTTGTGCCTGATAATACTCCCCCTCCCCCTTCCACCACCCCTCAGCATCTCTACACCCTTAGTTCACGCCCATGGACATAGAATTGGAACAAATTTTGGTGTGGAAAAATTAACTCATCAGAACTTGATTTTAAATAGCAAGAACGGATCAAATAAATGGGCCAACATGTCGGTATGGAATTCCATACCAAAAATTTATTTTGGTACGCAAAGCTCCATACTAAAGGTATACAAAGCTACGCCCCTGTTCACACTCCGCTTTGACTGTCGACACCCAGCCCGTGACCATGCCTATGAAAATAATGTATTGGGGGTGTCGCCAAAGACGTCACGATCCTCCACCAATCGAAGGCCAGCGTGGGACGGCCGTCAGCTGGCTAGCCGGTTATGCCGGTATGTTTGTTTACGACGGAATTTGACGGGGGCTGGGGTCAGAAATTATTTACTTGTGTTTCGTATATGATTGTATCTGTACATGCCGTTTCATACCTTCGCGAATCTTTTTTGGCTGGCTATGGCGTAGGGTGGAAATTAACAGAGGCTTTGGAGGCTGGAACAGTTCCAAAGGTGGGGGCCCTTGGCAGGCGATCGAACCTTGGCTGCTGCCTGGTCTTTGGCTTTTTTTGTGTCGTCATGGTTAATGTCGAAACACGTAGAAGCGCTCTCTCTGACTTCACACTGTCTGCATGTTGGGTGAACGTTGCATGTTGCTTGTGACGTCAAGCCAGACTCTTCTTTGGCCGTACGGTTTTACCTCGATTCCTAGGACCTTGGTGAGCATTGGCCGTCGCGAAAAAAATGGCGCCCGCCGCCCTCACCAGCGTCTCGCCGTTGCATGGCAACAGTGGTAGAGCCGCGCACCGCCAGAGAGAGAGAGAGATAGATAACAGTGAAATCACGCTTAAACACGAGTAGTGGTTGGAAGCTTTCGGATAATTCGGAATACCCAGATCTGTCCATAATGTATCAACGTGTAGATTAAAAAAAATGGTCACCCCTTGGAAAATGGACTGAACCGTGTTAATACTACTTCGATTCCAATTCAGTCCAAAAATAAATGAAATCATTCCAATTGAGGCCGGTGAGGAATGACTCCCAGTTCAATTAATTTTACCAAAATAGTGAAATGATTCATCCCCTAATGATTCATTATCGCCAATTCCAATGCCAGAACACTGTAAGTCTCTTTAAGAAGTCTCATTGTCATTTGTAAATAAAAGTTCGTGGTTTTACTGCACGCTACTCCGCCCTCGCCATGCAACAGCAGGCGAAGCCTGCCAGATGTCTTCCTGTGAGCTCAACCGTACTACCAGAGAAGACAAGCAACATACTGCTGTCTTTGTTCCACAGAGCATAGCTATGAACAATTTGCAAGAAGACTCGACGGCGTTGTATTTGGTACGCATCCTTTGTAATTGATAGGGCTTGGGATAGAGGATACATCTGGCTAAATCTGTGGAAGCCTTAATTCCTGTACATATTGTTATGAATACATGTCAGTGATCAAGAAATGTGATTAGTTTGACAGATGAAACTCAGACCTGCGCCCGGAGAAATTACTTTCGTACTTTTTGGTCATTTTACCAGTTTCGAGGCCCACAACCAACAAACTGATGCGACACAATTGTTCACATGGAACTTGGGGTGGCCAAGGGACAAAGCACAAAATCCAAAACGTTGCCGTTTTTGCAGCCCGTGTCATCACTGGAACCAGAAAATTTTGATCATATCACACTGGCGCTAAATTTTCTTGGATGGCCCAAGATCGAATCCCCGATGGGTGCCAGGAAGACACCCACCCTGAAGGCACATGTTTAAGTCACCGAGGGATGAGAGCTTTCCCTCCGAATGCCTTCTGTGTTATTGGGATAGAGAGATAGGAATAGGGCTACTATCGACCTACATCGAAAACTATATGTGCTTACCAGTGTTGCAAATACTATTGATGTCGAGTTTTTACTTGTTTTTCACGGTCTTAAGTTTTCGTGTGTAAGGTACCAAATACCTCCACACTCCATATCCCCCATCATCAGAGAGTAATATGGTTCAATGCCTTTTATTCCTGTAATTCATTTACGCATTTCAAGTACACACCACGTTTTCCCAGCGTGAAACACGTATGGCGCCAGTGACATTCATTAGGATGTTAAGGCGATATCACATTGTAGATGACCAAAAGCACATATTCCATTGATAGCACAAAACGACTATGAAAAACCGGGTGCTTGACATTGCAGACATTTAGAAAAGTGACGTAAAATCCAAAGCTCAGAATATTCTGCGAATAGCTTTTAATGAATATGACAGATGAAACGGCGAAATCGGCAATCGTTTACCCAGTCATTTTCATAGGTACCAATCAAATCATCACCAGTGCAACAGTGACAATTAACACTAACGGTGACAATCATCACCAGTGCAACAGTGACAATTAACACTAACAGTGACAATCATCACCAGTGCAACAGTGACAATTAACACTATCAATAATAGCCCCGCCTCGGGTACTGCTGCTGGAAGTGACTAGGGTACTGCAGACCGCCGAGGAGGCCACCTCCAAACGTTTGCTGGTTGGAGACGGCGTTGGTGTTTGAGAAGTCTTGGTTTCCAAACAGTCCCGAAGAGGCGACATTGGAGGCGCTTGCCGAGTTGGTGCTCACGGCGTTTTCTCTCGCCGAACCCTGAAACACCAGAGACGTTGGGCCGTTTAATATGATGTTCACATAATCTTGCTCTTCAGCCACACTTTTCTGTTCAACATAGATCCCGCTATAAAATCGACTCGACGTCTTTAATTTACCAGGTCTTATATATCTGGTGTTGGCTTGCTCTGATGATCTTAACGTGAGTACAGTCTGTTCCTGGTGCAGCCACACAGGCAGTCTTACCGAGGCAGTGGCGCTGATCTGCGTGATCCGCGAGTTCTGGAAGGGACCTCCGCTGCTACCCGACACCACGGTTCCGGCGGCATTTCCGGTGGCCTGTCCGGCCTGCTGCTGACCAAAAAGACCTCCGCGGAAGAAAACAGGCTGCGGCAACGCAACGGCAGCAGAAACCAAACAGAGGACGACAGCCACGGTCTTCATGTTTTAGGTATGCTGCGGAAGACAGTGCCATGTTTTGCGTTATCATCACACCTATATTCCTTACAACACATATAAAACGTAAGAAATTCGATGTTTCTAAATGATCGGTGAACCTGCAAGTGGATACTACGATCACCTAGCGGAAACTTCGACTGGCAGTGATGAAAACTATGTCAGATGGTTTGGTAGCACCGGAGGGCTTTGAAATGTTTAAGCCCATTCAAATTATATAATTTTTCTGGTTCCAGCATCCAGCCAGCTCGTGGCACGTACCTGTTTACCTGTTGTATGGCTCTAAGGTGTTACCTCTTGGGTGGCTGGATTCTATCTGTGGCTCTACCACTTCCAGTTCGTTTTATGTACGTCGATTCCCATTGGTGTAGGTACTCACCGTGGTGCGGGAATCCCGAGTCCTGCGTGCCTCAGGTCCGGGGCCGAAAAACTGGGCTGTGGTGGTGACGAATGCGGAAAGGTGCGCACGGCTCTCTCTGGTACCAATACCCATGGAGCTATCCGTAGGTCTCTAGGGCCTTAATTATTCTGTCAGTGGCGGGGTACATTGACTGCATATACGATTCGATACGCAGAGCCTTCGTGGACTATAAGTCACAAAATGATATTTTTGTCAGATCCAAAGCTAAAACAGTAATGGAAATCAAAGCCGAATAGGTACATTGCAAACAGGTATGGCAAAAACGTTCCTCGTGAAGACAGGTTTCGAGTTGAACTGACGAAGCTATAGCTTGCAGCCTCAGACGTCAACTTTTCACATACATTATGTCTCAAAATTCTAATCCTACGGAGCTGTAGAAGGTTTTCCAGCGAATTTTGCCTTCGCTGGAAGGCGACGAGCGTTTCGCCCCCCCCCCCCCAGGACTTTTGGTGATACAAAAACAGCGCGCGCAGCGCGTGCTCAAAATTTAATTGCCTTTTCCTCCATCCCTTGCGCATGTCCTGTAGCGTTTTCAACTTCCGGTCATGTCAGGCCACTAACCTAAGTGACGTAAAAAAGGTCAACTTCCTAATTCTTAGAAAGACCTGTATGATCTAGGCCGTACGATCGATTGACATAAGCTTGCAAGAATAGTACTCTAGGACATTGCTAAGAATTCTGCTTGTCGAATTTGTTGTCAAGGCAAAGGTCAATCACCAAAAGTGAATTCAATTTTCCCCGTTTTTCCTTTTCCTTACGGTTTTAAATCGTTTTTCCGGCTTGTTAGTGTCTGAAATGCATTCCTGGGCCAAGGAAGTCACTAAACACCACAAATGGTGTTAACCGACCCATGACTTGACCTCATGACCTCAAGAGCCATGAGGTCAGGTCAGGTTACATCTGGGGTAAACTAGCAAAAGTAGTCTAAAACTCCTCTTTGAAGATCCATCACGTAAAAATAGGCACTGAAGTCAATTTTGCAGTCTAAAATTGCATCATAACGCTTCCATGCTGTGAAATGACCTTAGATCATCTGAAGCCATGCAATGTCACCGTAGTAGAAGCTTAGTTCATATCAAGATGTCCAGCTTTATGCCTCTGGTATATTTCATGAGCCAATGGAAGATCCTGGCAAGAAAACATGTAACCCAAGCGTGCTTCAAATCAGACTATGATCTTACGCCATCAGGTCATATGACTGGCCTTCTACAGTACCCTACTGATCACGATTGTGGAACCCAACGAGTTTAAATCCAAACGTACTGCTTGCCCTTTGTCTGCATTGGTATTAATCCCCGACAGAGCACTGAACAAAGCAAATAAAGCGGCTGAATGTAAGGTCAGGTAACAATGTCAGGTCAAGTCACGCCGGGTCATGGACGTTCTAGCCTGTCATTATCTAGGAAAATGCTCGTCCAAATCATTTCTATCGTTTACCAAGCATATATGAACAACAGCTCGCCAGCGACATGCAAAAAACTCGCAAATGTAGCGAAATGAAAAATGGCATCGGGTCACCTGGAACTGTATGTGATTATATGCATGTTATAAATTATGTATCACCGTAATATGCATTCTTTTGGCTTTCCATTCCCATGCTCATAATTATTCTAGGTTTATTAGGAGCGGAGCCTGGGCTCTTCTTAAAATGTCCTGTTTTTACATATATAGACCAAAAACTGCATTATTTTTTTCAAAAATTTCCCGAATCCTTAAGCCAGAAAATGCCATCTTTGGAAAATTCCCAATTTGTACTGCTTTGAAACGTACTCATGGTGGCCTTTCCGATGATAAAACTTTCATTTTTCTCCAACGTTCCGTGCTGGAGATAGAGGGGAAGAGCGACGGAACGTCTCTCCCCTTCCGGCTCCGTCCGACCACCTGAGGGTGCCGGTTTGGCGAGGGTTGAACTATGTCCTGTTGTCAGCTCCTGTGTAACCTTTTGAGCAGACCCAGGCCAATGAACGTTGGCAGAAAACCCATATTTTGCCTCAGCAGTGAATCATTTCAGGCTATTTACATGTCACATTTATGTTGCATTGGCCTGATGTTGTGAAGCGATGACCGCATGTGTGAGTCTTGTAATTTCGCAGTTTCATCTATTCAAACAACGGCTGCAAGCAGCATGCACCGTGGGCCCTGAAGTGAATATGCACATTTACAAACCGCAGATCATAATCATCTGAGCGGAACAAAAATCGAAGCATTGTTCCCCTTGAGCGACAACCATCCTGGCGAGGTCCTTCTTGCTAAGGTTAATGAGAATCAGCTGCCTGCTGGCCGCCGCGATGCTGACGAAGCCGTGCCTGGCTGTCGCTCCGAACACGTTCTCGCAGTCTCCGGTCACTTCCTTTATACACCTCCCCGTCAATGGGCCATGGCATGTAGGCGACCTCCATGGACTCGTCCACGGAGGTCTCTTCCTTAGTGAGGAAGCAAGTCAGCAGGGGCTTATAAACGGTCCCTCGTACTTGTCCCCTCGCAGACGGACGATCTACTCTACATGGGCGAACCTCCGTCCGCCCATGTAGCTGATGCACAAGAGTTTTTAGAACTGCCTCACTGTGCGAGAGCCAAGCTGAACTTCTCATGGCCGACCAGGTCGTGTACCAGGACAGAACAGTATTGACCAGTAGGTGTAGTACTGGTCACTAACCAGGACTAAACCAACCACATGGTCAACGCTATCCGATCCGGGGTTGGTCCCTGTGGACCTGGTCCTGGTAGAAATCGACCATCTGCCGCAGCAGATGGCTGACCATTGCTAACCGGTTCGAGGATGTGGGTGAGCAAGCATCACTTCAAAGGGAAGAATCTGGTGAACCTCAGACTTAACACAGAGCTCATCATCGGGGTCTACCTCCCGGTATTGTTTGACGCCAAGGTGAAGCACAGCTTCGTCGATGGTTTGGACCACGCCCTGAAACAGATAAAGTTGGTACGTCTGCAAAAGTTGACGGGACACGGCCTGATCAGCCCGTCCATCAGCAATTGAGCGTGATACTCGCCCGGTGAGGCCGTTCTGCGTCCTCTTTTGAGAAGCAGCCACGTGAAAGAAGGGAAGTTCGCGGTGGAGCAGATCCTCCGGCAGCGAGGGGAAATGTATGAAGCACGTTAATGAGCTGCTGTTGACGTGCTTCCTCACCAAGGAAGAGACCAACGGGCTCGTGGACGAGCCGATAGAGATTCCGCACGTGCCACACGGCCAACCGATGCCGAGGTGTGTAAAGAAAATGATGAGAGCCTGTGGGAACGTGTTCGGGGCGCCGGCCAGGCATGGTTTCATCAGGGCCGATGTGACCGGCAAGCAGTTGATGCCCACTAGCCACAGCAAGACGGTTGTCGTCCAAGTGGAATAATGCTTCCATTTCTGTTTCGTTCAGATGATCATCATCTGCGGTCCGTAACTGTGCATATTCATATCACGGCCCACGGTGCATGCTGTCCGCAATCGTTGTTGAAACAGAACCGTTGCCATGCCGGTTTTTCAAGCTACGGCTTCACACGCCTTCACACGTGGTCACTGATTTGTATCACCGATGTCCGCAGTTACATAACTGTCGCATGTAAATGGCCTCCCATAGGGTATTTAATATAATTTGGGACTCGAACAACGGGGCGATATGAGTGATTTAACTTTTCAAGGTCAGGCAAGACTTGGTCTTGTATGGACGCTGATCTTGTATCATTGTTTCGAAACTGGAGAAAAAAAAACCGGAGAAAAACTGTTTTGAAACTATTGGTACATCGTTGCTTTTGACTGTAGAATTCGAGCTCAGCGTCCAGTCTTACCAAAACAAACATGAAACGTAATTTAGACAGTATTTCTTGATCGTCGATTTTGTCCAGATTCCGGCCATCTCTTTCATCTAACCCGGTTCATGATGTAAGCATCCGTATCTGGCATATGATGTGCTGTTAGCTTTTGAAGACAGTGAAAAACACACTTGAGAACGTTTTACAATGAAATGAACCATCGTTCATGTACAATTTACGATAATACGCGGAAATTCCCGATTTTGAGAAGAAAGCCCTTTGACCTCCCCTGAAAGGTCAACCAATAATCTTGGATGCAAACTCTTGGCGAACCCTGGCAATGAGCACCACGTTGATTTTTGTTTCATTCTCCTGGTTTGTTTTGTTTGGAAACCCTAGAAGCGTCTCTTCATACCGCCTTTGACGATGGCGAAATGCTGAATGGCTGTGGGTTTTCAGATTGAAACGAAAAATTCATTTTTATTGATATGCAAAACCAACCCTACAGAGGCATTCTACACATGTAAAGAAACAAAAAGTATAACATCAGATCAGACCTTGGAAAACTGTGCTTTCACTCCACCCTAATGTACGTACAAAGCGTCAGCTTGGAGAGCGGTTGCGCTGAACTTGATTCCATGCTGTCCCGCCGCTGCACAGCCTGTCAGTACATGCAGGTTGAAGGCCGAGATTTCTGCTGGGGTGCAAAATATGGTGGGCCAAATACGAGGAGAAAAAATGGAGGTAGGTTAGGTTATCAAAGAATGTCGTCAGTGCGACCCCACTGAAAACCAAAAAGTTACACCACTGCTCCTGTTCATGGCAAACTTTGATAGTGAAAATAAAAAGCTACAAATCACACCTAAATAGAATGAAGCACATTTAAGGTAGGTGTGCAAGATTATGTGTGATGACAATCGCCTTGTGTGACTTGACACGTGCAGTGCAAGGGGGTTTTGCGCTAACGCAGAGGCACTTTTGCGCTCCTGCTCCGATCTCGGAAACGGAACGAGCTAGAGACACAGAATTCTAAGGGTAGGGTAGGACTACAAAAAATTACATGGTGCAGTTTTCATAACCCTAGGCCAATATCTCCAAGGTAAAATGGGGTCAAAAACGCTAACTTTGGACAATTTCTCGGCCGGTTCAAGCCATTCCGTACGGCTTTCCAAACGAAATGGGAAAACGGCGCGTCTTAAAGCGTCGAAACGTGGCATGCGGGAATTTCGAATCATTTAACATTTTGAGTGTGGATTTCGGGTCGAAGTCATGTCTTGTCCTTGACCTATGACGCCATTTTTTTACTTTTAGACGTCAGATTTCGAGCAACACGGGATATTGGTGTTGCTTGAGTGTAAATAACGACAGTAAAGACATCACTTTACGTATTTTCAATGAATATAGCCGATATCGGTACATTTGGTCATTTCCAGTGTTCACTGACCTCTGCAGGGCTAAAGGAAGTGAAGTGAGGTCACTGACTTAGGATGAAATTTTTTACTTAAAAGAAGTTTGATGTCAGCTGTTTGCACATAAAGTTTTCCATTATTTTGAGCCCAGTTACACGGTTTGATGGCCGTAAACAGCAAAAATTATATATATGTTTATATATGTATATATGTCTATGTATTGCGACAAGGTGTTTTATGATGTCCTTTGAATGCATATTTCATACAAATGGACCATTGTAAAGTAAATCTGGATCAGGTCACAAGCTGGTTGACCATGAGTCTTGATGACCTTGACCTTCACTGGCTCTGACTTTGGTCTTGGTACATCTATCAGTTATCTCTCAATAACGTGGGCTGACAATGTTCAAGTGTTAATGTAACGTAGGTCACTAATCCTCTCTCAAAGTTCTCATTTGTCTGCGACAACCGTTATTTTCATGATGGTTGTTTGGCCTCAAATGCTTTAAAACTTCAAGCACGTTTTTGATTAATTCGAGTAAGTCGACGAGTTATTGAGTTGTCAAGAATGCCACAAAGCAGCGGCGACCAGTTCCGATCTCTTCTCTAGATTTTCAGGAAAAACAGACGTCGGGTGGGCACGTAAATACTCTTCCTTCCAGTGCGCGCATCAATGGAAAATCCGCCACTGTGTTATAGTTTGCAGAGGCATAAACACTTTGCACTCACAGAGGTCGGAATAGCCATGTAATAAAAATACGATAAAATATAATTAGAAGACCTCAGCCCTTCTGCGATTCTTGGGTAAGGCGACAGTGCTCCCTAGTTTCTGGGAAAAGACATCAAGGCCTCACTGGAAGAGCGTTCAGACACTGGCTGACTGACAAACAGGCGTAAAAGTGGGGAGGGCGAGTTCTGCGGAAGGACGGGTTTTCCCAGATTCCAAAGACGACAGCGCATAACTGCTGCTCATTCGCTCGCCCCGGCGCATACAGACCTTATCTATTGGACCGAAATGTAGCGGCTTTGCGTCCTTGGAATCCCTGAGAAACTACGACAGATTTTCCCATTCATTTCGGGTTTTGCCGAAAAAAGTTACATGTGGCTGTTAGTAGTAGTCTGCCCAGTCCCATATTCTCCCGATTATCAGAATAAATTTGCATCACTAACAGCTACTCGGCAGTACACTAGTTCTAACATCATCTGAAATAAAAATACTGCGATATGTCCGATATTTGCATTACCAAATCCTTATTTTTACATGGGTCGTTACACGGTAGTCTTGTTCATGTAAGTAAAAATTCTTGGCCCGTCAACATCTTATGGTCTCACCAAGCATGTTGTGTGCAACGCTTGACATGAATTTATTGATGTTTGTTTGGTAAACTGAGAGTGTCAAGTGATAAAACTGTAGTGCATTAGTCGACCGTATCATGTGGGATTTAGCCAGCCCTGTGCCAACAATGTACTGTCTCTATGAAATCAAGTAACAGACCGCGTGATCACTACAAAAAGATAATGCACTCATGAATGCATTCCCATTTTTTTCATTTCGACTCATTGTGTCATGTGGACGTTGTAGGGATCAAAATCCGCACGAGAGAGATCTTTCTGTGCTTGTCTAAATGTACGCGTTAAGATAATCGCATAACTCCCAACATATACAGTAAAATTTGTCATGATATACGCTGTGTGTCTGTCACACGTGACCACTGACAGTACCAGTGGACACCGCATTGTGGTCCCTTCGACTTTAAATGCTTCTTTGCATTTTTCATTCATTTTTTTGTCGTGGTAGAAAAAATCCAAGTTTCCGTCCAGGGAAATGCAAAGGATCTCCTCATTCAACTGATGCTCAAATATGTTTAGCCTTTGGGGGACTGTCAGAGGCGGGTGTCCAGCCTAACTTGAAACTAAATCGCTGTAAATCCGTTACCTCAGCTTTCTGTTGGGAGTTCAGTCAGACGTTTCCAGTGGTTACGTGGCGCGGCCCAGGACCGAGGGCCGACATTCTCACGCAGGAAATCCAGCTTTAGAACCCGGCTCCCCCTGCTGGAGCCGGCGGCACGCATTAGACGGGGTAATTCCGTGCGGTTACATTCTCCGCCTCACCTTACGCGCACGAGTGCGAGACATTAGCGCCCGAACCGCGAAAGGTCATCTTTTAATGTCGCCACGGGATTGTGGACGTTGGACCCGAGGGGCAAGAGCGGCAGCGGCGGCCGCTAATTCGCGGATATTGTCCGGCGACCGGGAAGTTCGACCGAGGTGCGCGTGGAAAGGGGGGGGGGCTACTCGATGACTTACGACCTTACAAAAACCACCCAGCGTGACGGTATGGTGGTGTTTTTGTTATGTTCGGGCGTCGGGCAACGGAAAAGCCAGCATCCGACGGGCCTCCCACCCCCAGGCTTGTGACGTAATGGCTTAACCCCTTCCTGCCGGAATGTGTAAATCCAGTAACTTTCGGCCGAACCCCAGCCTGTCGGAGTCGAGTGACTGTGTAATTGTTTCCACCCCTGGAGAGGGTGGGACTGGGTGGATCGTCATGTCAAGGACCGGTGACAGAAGGGGCGGCGGTACCATTCATGGCGAGCCTGGCTGGTACGGTCAGAAATCCACCGCATCCTTTGGGCTGGGGGATTATTAAGGACCGTCCCCAGGCATGATTCTTCTTCAAAAAGGGCACCTCTTCTCCATTTCTGTCTGTGAAAGATGCCTTCAGCTCATTAAGATCTGCCATTTTACATTACACATGATATAAATAACTGAGCAAATGCATCTTTATTTTTTACCTTGTTTTCCTGTTTTCCCAGTGATTTGTACGATGTTCTGTATGAAATGGAAACACCCGTATGAAAAAGTCAAAATTGAACTCATAGATTTCTTTTTAACATGACAATAGCTACAACATTACCATTTAGCCTCCCTATGAAATGTCCATGGTTCCGCGCTCTACCCACTCTCCCTAATCTCGGGAGCTGGAGGCCGGTTTTCCTCGGGACAAGTTTGTGTAATTTCGTCCACCTCTGGTGAGAGTGGGACTTAGCGTGTCGCCCAGCCAAGGGCCGGTTATCCAGTGACTGGCAATGCCGTTCATGGCGGACCTGACTAGCGCGGCCAGAAATCCAACACATTCTTTGTGCTGGGGGCCATCCAGCGCCTTAAGATCTGCCATTTAATACGAAATATGACGTAATAATCGAGTCAGCACATCAGCATTTTCCACGCTGTGTGTCAGCCTTCCAAGTTGTTGCATATATGATGGACCGTTTCCACAAGAAAAAATAAAATCAAGACGATACATTTCTTTTGAACATGATAATAGTTACGTCACCTTTTAGCCTCCTTATGAAATGTTCATAATTTCGTGTTCTACCTGTTCACCTGAGTTTGCTTTTGATCGGGCTGAATGCGAGGCGGAAGCCGGTTTTCTCCGGTATTAACATCACAGTGAATAAATATCTGTATACGTGATTCTGAGATGGAGTTTAACTGGCCTTCCGACCAGATGGTATGTTGCAATAGATGGTTTGAAAATCTGCATGCCGTCATGGCGTTTCATTCGATATGCAACAGTAGGTACGCAAGAATCATCTGTTAATATTGTAGCATCACCGATACAAGCCTATCCGGACCTGCCCAGCCCGGACTTTTCATGAACTGTCAAGACGACGGTGCGTCGTCATTGACCAGACGTTCGACACGAATGCAATGCACTCAGACCGAAAGCTGGCATACCAAGCAGTGCAACCCGGGCGGTTGGCGTCCTCCACCCGCCAGCGAATAACGGGATGCTATGCTGTGATGCTAACTGAAGGAGTTGCGTATCAGTAAGGGACTCGTGAATTCGTCAACGTGAAAGTTATTCCCAATAAAAACAACTGATTGATATTTAGAGGCACAGGCACAGAGGCACAAAACACGTGTACATCTGGGTACCTGCACATTGTGCCGTCATTGCTCACTGTGAATGACGTGCTTTCTGAACTTAGGAAAGTATGATTCGCAAAGTACGCACAAGCATGCCGGTATTGCAGACGTTGTTCTCACGCGGTTTTTGCACATCTTGCACCATCGCGTCGAATATCCGGTCTTCCTCGTCCTGTCGAAATTTTATGTATGTATGTATGTATTCCAGGCCCTGACTCATGTTTTGTGTCTCTACATGGGTGGGGGGCTGGGGATCGTGAGTGCTCAGCCACATCTCGATCGCCTCTTTGATCACCTCCCTTTGGTTGGCAAACCGATGGCATTGTTTAGATAGCTAGCTCGTCATATATCTCAAAGTATCTGCAACAGTCTATTGTCTCTTTGCTCATGAAGCTAACGTCTGCGTCATATTCACTTCAGAAGAATTGAGATGAAAGAAACTTGCATAAGCTAGGTCCATGTTGCAAACAAATATCTTCAGAACATCGGATGGACGAGCTCTGACCGAGGCGAGCCATAAGAAGAGAATCACCTGCCCCCCCCCAGCAGACTACAGTATTTCACTCGCCGGAGCAGGACGTTCGCGCCCGTCAAGCGACAAAGCAGCGGCCACGTGCTCAGCAAGTGGGCGGGTTTTCCGGGTACCGTTCGCACCTCTCCGCGGTCAGCCGGTCACGCAGGTGTTTTCCACGCGCAGGAAATCCCGCCGAGCGGCGGCCGGTCGGCCGGCGGTAAACAGCTGGCGGCGGGTGGGCGTGACGCAGCGGAAGCGCGTCCCCTGGCGGCCGCCATCGCTGGCCTGTTGACGCTCCGCCGGGCCTCCAGCATGACGTGGCTGGCGTGTCGGGAGCCGGGACGGCCGCCGTCCGTCCGTGCTCGGTCATCATTATATGCAGCCTTCTTCCGTTACGGACGGTGACTCACCGAGACGACAGCTGATGGCCGTCTTATGGCAGCTGTGGCACTGTTGCTTCCACTAGACTGACCTAGCATAGTCCTTCGTATCGTGCACTGAGACCTCATATGAGAACCTTATCTATCTTTCTTTTCAGATCGGAGAACTCCTTGATAAGAGAGACCTTCACGGGCAGTAATTTTTACCCTTGCCACCCCTGAAATCTTATGAAAATTGCACTATTTAGTTAGCCATATACTTACGTTTGTTTACCATACCATACCATACCATACTCGCACTTTTCAAAGCTCAAACTCACCAGAATTTCACCTGTTGTTTACCATCGGTTGAAAATCAAGTTCTTGATGTCGTTTGGAACAGTCAACACTCATGGTCCAGAGCTGCCCGACAAAACCTAAAATACAGAATTTGTTCAGTTCACCGAACATCATTTTTTGTAGCTGCCACTTCTTGGAAACGTGAAACTCCACCGCCCCACAGACGTGCAGCCAGAAACTTCGTTCGGAGGAGGCACACTGGCTCTCCAGGACCTCCCTTGCCAAGTGGGCCGCCCCCCTCGCGAGGTGGGTCCCTACTCATATCTACCAATCGAAAAACGCAAAAGGATTCTAGCACGCAGCCATAATCCTTTAGAGAGGGAGAACCCACTGGACCCTGGACCCGCAGACACTGGGGCCCCTCAGTTTTAAACTAATTCATCGTTTTTCCGGGCCAGGAACATGCGCATTCCTGCGAGAGGCAGAATCTGTCCGCTATCAACATTTCTTCAATGCTGCAGCCTAATGCAGAAATATGGGAACATGTATCGTCCCCATGGCCGAATGGAGAGAATGTTGGACTCATATGGCGGAGTGTGTCAAGCACCGATGTTGGTTCGACACCAAGTAGAGGCACTTGATCGGTCCGATGAAGAGGATCACACAGCTCATGAGGCAGCCGTGTGGCGGCGCTGCACCGCACATTAAAGATCCCCCAGCAACAGCCGGTTTGCCGCCTGTGGCGAAAATCTCCCAAAGTTTGGAATTCTCAGGAGGGCTCGGGCT
Organism: Capitulum mitella; assembly: GCA_030062745.1. NCBI lineage: Eukaryota > Metazoa > Arthropoda > Thecostraca > Pollicipedomorpha > Pollicipedidae > Capitulum > Capitulum mitella. Next base: position 9,278,232 of record CP099851.1, on the reverse strand, counting down.
CCGGAGCAACAACAAAATATGCTCAGCAATGGGCCCGGCTGACGTGCCATCCACTACATGTGCAGAGCCCAATATGTGTTATATCTTTTAATGACTTCCAGATGTACATACATATCAACAAGATATGCTCAGCAACGGACCGGGCTGACGTGCCATCCACTACAACGCATGTGCCGAGCTCAATATGTATTATATTTTTTAATGACTTTCAGATATACACACATACCAATGACCACTTAACTCGACTCCACTGTATCAGTCTTGTGAAGCTAGACTTTTAGGAGTAAGAAGAAGAGATTTGGAGTCATGTTTTCTCTATCGCGCATTGTACATGACATTTGTTGTAGGTGAGCCATTACTGAATGCTTTTTAGCCGGGTTCAAAACAACGAAAATAAATCACGAGGCTTACAGTATTTTTCCTCCTTTATTCATTGTTAGGTCTGGCAACATCTGAATACCATAAGAGATGTAGTAAATTTTCAGGCCAACTCAGGGGTAACAAACAAAAAAAAAAAATCTAACGACATGTCTGTTTTATTCCCCTAGGAGCAAACATTCCCACGAAAGAGGAGCCAAAAGCCAATGAAAGGAGGAAGAAAGGAGCCCACGAGAAAAAGGCGCCTATACTTCACGCTCAGATTTGGACCCATGTCCAAGTGAAGCTTGGACATACCTTTTCTCTTGAAAAACTCCAAAAAGTTTAGCGGACTAAGCCCCTGATCCAAGAGCTCGGCTAACAGGGGCAGATCCAGGATGGCGATGAGGGCGAGCGATCAGTCCTCGGGTTAGGTCACGATGTTCAAATGATTAATCACCACTGTATCCACTGTATCCTATCCTTATTTAACGTCAAAGATGTCTCAATGTGTATGGAGAAGACTGCTATGTTATCACTGTGGCTACTACATGCATTTTATAGTTTAAGTGCTGTGGGCGCTGATGTGAAAGAGAACTGGAATTTTTGTAAGGCGAGGGAGGACAAAGACGGACCAGTGGGTATGGAAACGTTCGCTATGTACAAAAGTGACAAGTATACGCATTTTACAGTTTTGGTGCTGTGGGCACTAAGGGAAAATAACTGAAATTTCCATGACTAAAAGGAGGACGAAGATATGCAGTCTGGTGATGAACGGCCTTTCAGTTTGGCGGAGAATGCAGGTGGTGACAAGATATGGAAATGATATAAATAAAAAATGCCAAGTATGGACATTGCGTTTCATGCGTCATTCAAGGCTTAGATTGTCTCGACTTGCAACTGCTTGTGAACCGAACAAAGTTGCGCCTGCCGACGTCACGGGTAACATTTTGTAAAATAGTCATATCGGTCAGCTAGCACCGGGATGCAACATAGTTCGGTCTGCACCAGCATTTTTCCGTCTGATTATTGTTAGACTTCTTAAAACTACCTTCCGTTTCGTCCAGAGAGCCGCGGCTGCAGCTCTTCCGTCGCGCTATTCCACAAGACTGGACATCAGACAAGGTATTGGCGGACCGTTCTGTGAAAACACGACCTGGACATGGTCTGGCTGGTGCCTGAGCTGTGAAGACACGATCTGGACATGGTTTGACCGGTGTCTGAACTGTGAAGACAAGATCCGTACATGGTTTGGCCAGTGTCTGAACTGTGAAGACACGATCTGGACATGGTTTGGCCAGTGTCTGAACTGTGAAGACAAGATCCGGACATGGTTTGGCCAGTGTCTGGACTGTGAAGACACGATCTCGACATGGTTTGGCCAATGTCTGAGCTGTGAAGACACGGTCTGGACATGGTTTGGCCGGCGTCCGTTCTCTCCCTGTTTGTTTGGCTGGCGATGAGAGACCTGGAACCTTTCTCACGCGGAACGCTTGAGCTGAGAGGGTGTCCACGCACAGCTGACTGACCAAATAAAAGGGGGAGGGAAGGGTTGGCACTCGGACAGTGCCCAGGTACCACGAGCCTAGGTAAGTGACCGCTCTCCACGACGGGCAACGCAGGGGACCGTTGGGAGGAGAGAACTGGCTGCCATGACGACGGCCTTCTGAATGTCGGTGATGTAGTGCCCCACTGCCGCTCAGTTCCATGCTATTCAAAATGAAATGCTCTTTTCCACGCTTTGAAGTTCAATGCATTCGTGAGATTACACAGGGTGGCATTATTGGAGCAAGTTAGTTTTTGTATGTTTCGTCGCATTCGTTATCCAAAGTATCTGCGCTCAAAATTTCGCAGTTCAAGCGACTGTCGAAGTTGGGCGGAAGTGCGTAATCAGACTTCCGTTTTAGGCAGCCGTTCTGAGGCAATTACCTGAATGTGTTAATGACGAAAAACGTTTGAATTTATGGGAGTTTACCAGCAGTAAGACAACGCTATTTCTTTTACTTCAGTGCTCTAACTCTCAAGATATTTCATACAGTTTTTGTTGTCTTGTGAAAATCATTAAGATGATTAAGCAATAAAAGGAAACTGCTCACAGTTAGTGCGATGTTTTTTATTACAATTTTCGTGTGCCTTTTTAACTAATTCGACTTTTCTTCATTTCATACTTTGGGAATAAGTTCTATATATACCAAGTGATTATAGTTATTTTTCAGAGTTTTGCGTAGTGACTGAGATGAATGTTGATATTACGGATGGAGGAATTTTTCAGACTATCGTCCTGGTCATGCATATTATTATTTACAAAACGTTCCGGCCAACTAGTTTTCCGGCCATCATCAGGTGTTAATTTCTCGGATAATGATTGGTCCTGAGAAGGACGGGCTGGTTTTTGGATGTAGCCATGTACACGTCGTGGCCTCGAAAGCCTTGCAGTATTGGGACTGCGGATGGGACGCTATTTTTCACTCTTGTAAAACCATCGTCCAGTTCCTGTGTTTGTAATTGCTTTCCCATGCAGTCTTTGCTCTTTGCTCTTTGCTGTTATCAGGATCTCATCCAGAAGCTGACTTGCAGACTGGTGGAGTTAACTGATATTGGTAAACTATCATTGGCAGCAAAACCGTCTTTACCTTTTGCTGATATCCACAACGGTCTTGTTCGTTACCGACGTAAAGGAGCGATGAGGTAATTGAGTAAGTGACCAAATCAGTTTTCGGATTCGACCTAGTAAACTGGTGGTCAAAATCACATCGAATACGGCCAGAAAGGTTCATGGACGTCTCGCAGTGTCTGTTTATGCAATATCTTGGCATCAAATGTGTTTGGGAAGTAATCTCCGGCGTTTCGAATCCTGTTCGAATTTCTGGCGATAGATATTGCTGGCAGTAGCTCTGATGATGAGTTCGTTTCCTCCCTCGTTCCGACCGCAGAGCAACAATGAGGACGGCTGTTGGGCTTCTGTGGCTGGTGACGCTGGCGGCGGCGAGGCCCGGCCGGCTGCATTTCGGCGGAGGCTTCCCGCACCAGCAGTTCCATCATCTGCCGGCAGGCACCGCCACCGGCGGTGCCTCCGGGACTGTCATCACTGGCACCAGCCAGAACGGCCCATTTCAGGGCGCCACTATCACTCAACTGGGAGCCTCGGCTGGGGTGAGAGGACAAAGCAAGAGAGAAAAAAGGATATAGAGAGAAGTTAGAAAAGAGAAAAACTAAATGGAGAAACGTCTATTAGCCAGTACAAGTAATCGTTGGCAGATATTCTGCTTACTGTCGTCAGTTTTCCCCCACCGAGTTGAGTAGGACTTGAACTCGCAACATGAGAGCGCAAAGTCGGTCGTCATGGTGCCAGCGCGTTCGCCTTGTGATTTTTCTTTCATTGGTGCTGCAGTGCTGTGCCACACTGCAGTCCCTATCGAACTTATGTACGTGGTGTTAACTTTCTGTGTGACAAAGATATTCCTGGCAGCGACCGTCGTCAGTGACGCGTTGCAGTCGAATGTCTGATGCGCAAACCCAATGTCCTGTTTGCTCTGCGCCTCAGACTGGCACGTTGCTTGCCTGTGTCTGACGCTTCAAATAACCCCCATACCCTCTCCCCAGGGGACTGCAAGCGGCAACGCTGCGAGTACAAACTCGGCCAGTGCCACGAACCTGAACAGCAACGGTCCCTTCGGCCAGAATCAGTTCTCCAACACCAACGCCAACTCCAACCAGCAGACGTTCGGCGGCACGGGACATTTCAGTCAGGGCCCCTTTGGCTTTGGGAAGTAGGGTTAACTGGAGGACTGCGCTTGGCTGGCGGAACTTTTGGGCATTGCGATGGCCTATACTGCGTCTACGTGAAGGGGAAATGTCAACCCGGAAGTGTTTTACGTAATAAACGTTTGTACATGGCCTCCTTTTTTGCACCACACGGAAAACAGCAGCTTTTCAGAGCAGTCGTACTGGAAACCTGAAACTACTGTAATATGACACCACTGGAAATTTTTGGAGATGCAGGCAGAAGGAGCAGTTGGCAGATACCTACCGGTATAACAAAGTCTCTCATATTAGAAATAGCTAACTGTCTCCCGACGGAGCTCGGTTTTGGCCGGCTCGCTACAGAAATTTGAGGCCGCACAACACTGAAACTTGACCAGTTGATGGGTTTGGTGGCACAGATTATTGTGCCAAATTTTCGCGTTTTTGGGGCCGCGGGGCGCCACGTGGCACGTGCTAGAGTCGTCCATAGACGTCCATAACACGTCCATAGACGTGTTACATAGACGTGCACGTGTTTTGGGTGAAACGAGCCAAGACGCTGGTCGCATCGGCTCACTTCCGGGTGCCTGATCTTGCCAACAGCGGAGTGACGCCAATACGAAACCGGATGACTTCGAGAGAGAATCGATTATACAATAGCATCATGTGTAACACCATGTGAAGGGACAGCCACGTGGCACGTGCTGGCCACGGGAATACAGAAATGGCCGCTTAGCAAAGTAACAAAATAGGGTCGTGGTTTCGGAAACCATTAACAGTACGGACCCGGCGACACGACGACCGAGCACGCGGCACCAACTCCAAATCTATCCACAGCCGGTACATCGAACTGTTTGGTGATTTAACTTGTGACTTATTCAAACCCGACAACGATTGCGCTAAGGCCTGTTTGACCCAATTGTTGTCAAACTTCTCGCTGTTACAAAATGTTTGCTCGTGTACATATTCATTTGGTTCCCTAGTCGATATTTTATCTGTGAATGGTAACTTTCTAGTCGGTCGCTGTGGCATACGATTCTGAAGTTTTAACCCGCACAAGTTTGTTCGCACCTCTATCATTGTGTCTCCCAATTTTTCCTCCCGCCTGTCCTTGTTTTATCCTGTCCTTGTTTTATCCACACCAGGTGCACCGTGTAGAACTGATGTGCCTCCTTTTTCACGGTCACCTGCTGAACGCTGACTGGAGTGCGGCCTTTTTATCGCAGACCGCGACGGAGAAGTGGCAATTTATCGTCGATTTTGACGGTGGTATATTTCGGCCCACTACAGTTAATCGTGACCTGCCCTCAGGTCAATGGCTGGAAATTATTGATACTTTGCGCAATGACGGTAACTAGACGTCTGCTTCATTCCACACTAAAAATGTTATGAAATATTTCGTCAATTTCCGAAAAAACGGCGACATGTCTTAAAAATGGGCTTGACCTTAGGTCAGTGACGCGGAAAATTCCGAAAAATCTGAGATAGCAGATTTGTTGCATCTATCAAGATGACTAATCCGTGAAAGTATTGTTGAGATGTTTTGTTTTGGGAAAAAGTTGGAGGACGCTAAACTTTTTTGGACATAGGTCTGTTTGACCTGACGTAGATTAGGCGTCTGACCTGACCTGAGGTCAAGATTTTGACACGAGATTGATATTGGTAAAATTTATGAAGCAAAAGCTACACAAAGTTTTGTGACTCTGTGTTTGTTCGTTCTCTCGCAATCCCAGAAAAATCTCAGGGGAGGCAGTCAACTGGCCCCCCCCCCCCAGTCGGGGACGGGTTAATGGAGTGCTGATACAACGCAAAGGTACACCTATTTGGCTCACCTGTTTTGATTTGACGGGGCCCGACATACTTTTTTCTCTTGATCGAGCTCAAACAGAGGGCAGAAAGGTTAGAGATCAGATCAGGTTGCATGACGTTTAGATAGGGGAGACCGGGGTCAAATGTTACATTTTTTACCTTTTCGATCCTGGAACGAAAATATTTCGGGTTGGGGAACATTTTCTCGGGTTTTCACAAACTCTGATATTTTGCCTTTGTAGCGGATATGAAAAGATCCCGAAATAACGACTTTAAGGTATCGAAATTTCTGTTTCAAAAAGTCACTTCAGCTGTTACAATTAACCCCAGGTACGGGGTAAATTGTAACAGCACCTAGGGTCAAATGTAACATGTTAGTGAATGGTGTAGTGGTGTAGTGAAACCCACTTTTGTCGAAAACAGCCTTTATTGAACAACATTGTCTCTTACATCTTTTCCTGGAATAAAATCGCAGCTCCAATACAAAAAATATGATTTCGCAACGGCGTAAGGCTCAAGTACTCCAGCAGCTTTTCCTGAATTAGATAACAGCTCTACCATTCTCAGGCCAAGAACTGACGCTTCATCAAAAGCAGAAGACGTCTTCTTCACCATCACTGCTGCTTTCCTTGCGTGCTGTCTTCCGAGCCCTCTTCCCACCAGCCTTCGTCTTCTCTTCATGCTTGTCCTTGACAAGATTCAGCTTCTCCGATGCATGTCTGCAATCCTTACGACTCTCTTTTAGCTCTATCGCTACTTTGTATTTTCTAGAGTGTCAGTCAGAATTGTGGCCTTTAGCTTTCGACCCGCGCGGCTGTTTTTTCTTGGAGCTGCCTTGGGTAGCGGCCGAATACGTTTGAGGGGTGAGCTGCTTCGAGGCGATCCCCGATGGACGAGATTGTCTGATCCCCGTTGGACCAGGCTTGTCGATCCCCAGTGTATCAGCCTCTGCAGGAATGATGCATGATATATATCATCCATGATGCATGGATATAATTATGTATTTTCAATGTAACATTCAGAGAAAGACAAATTAAACTATATACAAATGTCCCATACTTCCCCCAGAAATATCCAAATGAAGTCAGACTAGAATTATTTAATCAATAAAATAACGAATAAATAAAATAATAAAGTATCTTAATAAACCCGCTGTGAAGGTGAAACATCTGCGGTAAGACCACGGTGACTAGCCGCCAAGAACGTAACCACGTCTTAAAATTAAAACTGACAAAACCGTACCTAAGAGATAAATCAGGGACTGGTGACAATAATACCGTAAGTATGATTTTTGAATGATATTGATATTGAATTTGGGGACAAAATTGCATGTTGATTAATTGGACGGGGCATGTTTCCATAGCCTCCGCCCCCAGTGGTTACATTTATGCCAAGTGCATTGATATACATAAATGTAGGTTTAATGGTCTGGCCATAGGGGTCAATTGTAACACTGTTATATTTGATCCCAGCAAAAATGTTACAATTGTCCCCGACACGCCACGCTATCTTTGAGACAAAAATGACGCAAAACAAGGCGGCGTGGGCGGCAACTGATGCACTTATTTTTTGACCAGCTACCCCCACCCACCCGACACAAACTCTTAAATCCGTGTCTAGTAAGATATGTGAATGAGCTGATCATATTAAAAAATAAACAAAGTTACAATACACTCTAAAAACACAATTGTGAACAGCACAATCGACTCACCCGTCGCACCGGCCTGAAACCCCGTGAGGAAAAGGAACAGCTTACTGCGCATGTCCAGTAGTGCCTCCAGCGTCATCCATTTGTAAGTTTCGAAGTTAAAGCGTCTGTTACAATTGCCCCGTGTTACATTTGACCCCGGTCTCCCCTACACGCCGTCGAACCACTCCGGTTATTAGGATTTGTTTGATACCCTTCTCGGCGCAGTTCAAAATATTTTCGTTTTTTGCATTGCTGTCTCGAATCTTATCCCCCCCCCCTGTTTGGTCAAGTGGCACACTAGCTATATTTTATAGTCGGAAACAAAGAATCGATATGGCAAGAAAGCGCTAATAGCTTCGTTTTATGCCTCCGATGTCAATGTTCATCTTTATACCGTCTAAATGCCTCTCGGGACGGAAATATCTTAAAACTCCCCAGCTTTAAACTCTTTGCGCACCCCATAAACATGCATAAATTTTGATAAAGATGACGCCGCTCAACTCATTTTGAATCGAAGAACCAGAGTACCTTGACCAGCTGTACTTTTCCCAAGTTGCTCTGAGACTCCCTAATGCCCAGTCAAGGTAACCTGCCTGCCATGTGGCAAGACTTAAAATAATGGGCATTGCCTTCCAAAGTGCATGACCTGTTAGGAGGACCATGTCTGTACAAGGTAGGTGTGTTCCTTATGAAAAATGAAAAGGACATCTTATGGCACAAACACCAACCGATTGTGCCCTTAACCCAGGCAAAGAAACTATATGAGGCGAGCACAACTGTAATCCGTGGCAAGCCATACGGTGTGGCAGTTGGCCGTAACCAGAATGGGCTGACTCCCCAACAAAGGATCTTGCCTCCCCATTTCTCCATTCCAACTTCAAATACAGAAACTGACGGAAATGCTATCGCTGCTGCTAAGGGGAACGACTGTGCGTGATCTCGGGAAGGAGACCATTGGATGTGGACCTGAAGTTGGTGGTGAAAACAAGACGGCCACTGATGAGCCTTCAAACATCCATCCAATGGCGATGGATGGCGAACTGAAAATGACAGATGGACATCTTTAGGAAGACAAAGTCTTCCTAAAGAGAGAGAGAGAGAGAAAGAAAGAGACCGTTTTCCATTTTGCATTACATATTTGCATGTTGCCCTGCACATAACATGCAACCTTCCTTTCCGGTGGAATATTATCGTGCTAACCAGCGAAACGTGCTAAGATATGCCAGTTGACAGTAGATGCATGAACGGGGTTGAAATGTGTCAACGGGTTACAGCTAAACATGTATCATCTGCAGAGAGCAGTGTCTCAGTGATGCCAGCACACAAAGTATAGTCGTCCATCGTGGACGGACAGTTGAAGAAAGGTCATTGCATGTACAAACGGGCACTTAATCCGTCTCGACATTGCGTTCTTGCCTGAACGTGACGTCATGAAGGGGAGGGAAAGGGGAGGGGCAATATGACCTTCTCCCTAAAATCCAAACTAATGGTGATTGGAGACTGAAAGTGACACCATTAGATGGCCTCGTTCCTGGTCTTTTTAAAACCACTCTATTTGGTATACTTTGCGCGTTACACCTTCGGTTAGGTTGGTCAAATGGAGGCATGTTAAGACATTCGTTGTAGTTCTGGCGACCGTCATTTGCTGTCGTTTTGGAGGCTTTGAGCGTTCTAGAAACTTTGGTGCAGTTGAGACATTCTCTTCATAAGTATGTGACATAATGCCAAACGAAAAACACCCGAAATTAATCCGATGTCATGTCAACTCACGCTTCTCGCTGGTGGTTATGCGCCGTTCGACGTGTAGCACGGCGGTGACCACCGAATTGAAACCTCAGTAAATCAGTAAGCTACAATCTGATTAAAAAATAAACTGCCTCGGAATTCCTGACCATTTTCGAAAGATTTTCAAAAAACTAAATAAAAATGTTCAGAAGATATTTCAGAAAAACTAACGGGGGAGGATCAAATCGACCCCCATGATGGAGTGGATTAATCGTTTACGAAGGCATCGCTTTTCAGTGCTAAGAGAGAGAGAGAGAGAGAGAGAGATAGATAGAGAAGGCCCTATCCCGTATGATTACGGGACAGGCCAAGAAAAGGAAATGGGGAGAACTGTTGTTACTTTTCTCTTCCAGTGTCACAGCTTCCAGACTGCGGGGATCGCTTGTGTTTCATCGGGAAGCATTTTACCGCACGTTCCGTATCTGTCCACCAAATGAATTAAGAAACTGTTAAAGGTCCCTTGGAAGTCGGTAATCTACTTGGCCAGTATTCTGCCCAGTTTTAGTCGTTTAGTAACTGCAGCGATATTTTCCAGGGTGTCTTCCTTGCCATCGCGTTCACAAGAGAACGGAGAAGTGTGCAATGGCATGTTTTCTCTGTGTGAGATGAGGAACGCTATAGCGGGTTTGGGCTGCTCGTCGGTAAGTCCAGATGATGTTCATTATTCACGAATGATGTGAACAATTAAACAACCAAACCTTTTTGCTGTCTCCAAGAATTTGTATGTTTCTATAATACGAATTTCATGACAGTGTAAAAATAATGTTCATTCATTGCGGGTTATCGAAAGGTCATAATCACGGTCGAAATCGTCACGTAATCGCGTAATCGTGTTATCACGTAATCACGTGGTTTTACGGAATTCATATCAAAATTGGAGCGAAAAACCCATGACCAGGTGGGAAATGCGGACCACTAACTGCCGGCCCGCGACGGAAACGAGCTAGTCAGGTGGAGGCTGTCACGGTTACGTCGGCTGGTGGTCGGCTGCGGTGACCCGACAGACTGCAGGAATTTCCGCGCCATCTAATGCCGACACGGCACGACGGGGCGTCCTGCTGTCGCCAGTATAAAGGCCGGCTAGCGCACGCCTCCGTCACACTCCTCAGTTCTTTTGCACCGGCAACATCTCGCAAGGTAAGAACAACATGGTCTACAGAATCAAATTCTGTCGCAGCGACCTGCCAGTCGTATTCTGTTGAAAATATGATTTTAAACGTGCACCGTACTTTCGCGATAGACTTTTGATTAAATCGCGATAAGAAATCTTGACTTTTTTTGAAAACAATTCTGTACTGGGAAGTAAGGAAAGTGCTGGTTTTCAAAGAGTAAGATTACCCACATTGATTGTTTTCTTGATTTACAAACTCGGTTATTAGGTGATTCACAAACTACGGGACATCAAATACTTCTACAACTACAACTACCTTCTAAGCTGTGGTAAAGCAGCCAAATGCAACAGCATTAACAGTGAGCAGATGTGTCTGAAGAAGCCTTAAGCCAGCTAATCATATCACACATATGAAATGAAAACGTATCCTGTCTGTGAAGACTTGACTAGCGGAACAATTTAAAAGCATGGATTGAAATCCTACGAAGATCGACAAAATCCATGGCATGTTAATGATGAATTTTTATGTAAATGCTCCTCAAACATGCAAATATTTCCTTTGTTTTGAAGACGAGGGACAGGAAATATATCTTTAGCCTTAGTGCCGTTTGGACGAGATGTCAATCCCAAAATATTGAAAGCAAAGCTACAAGTGAAAAAAAACAACCAGGGTTGGTATCCCAGACGTGTAATTTCATCCCCAGTGTGACACATACATGCTCCAAAATCCCCCGTTTCAGCGTAACAGTATGGAGGTGATCCCTTTACGACCGTGATTCCATTATTGCAGAACAAGAACGTTGCAACTACGCGAAAGTTCATATCCAGCGTATCGTATGGACAAACTGACTGGGGCTTAGGATCTGTCTTTCCCATCTTTTTTATGTAGTGGATCATGATTGGACTGAAGGTACTTCATGTTATGCTACGCAATGAAGGACATGAACGGTTGATACCAGTATTCTGCCCACCGAGTTGCCGTGTGAGTGACCACTGTCACGTCTCTCCAGACATCCACCATGAAGCTGACACTGCTGATGCTGATGCTGTGTGCCACGGTCGCCATCACCTCAGCCCGTGGGCCCGGAAGACGTGGCTACGACAGGGGACGTGGTGGAGGTAGAGGCTACGGCGGAGGACGTGGCAGTGGCGGAGGCTACGGCGGAGGCCGTGGTGGAGGCGGAGGTGCGACTGGCTATGCCCAGGGTTCGTTCACAGGCGGCCAGTCTGGAGGTCGGTACGGAGGAAGTCAAATTTCCCACACCAGCGCCATCGCCAGGGTAAGACACGTATATGCGGTCTCGAGACTTTCCTGAATAACGTTCACAATTACTTGAAATAATGCTTCACATATAACATTCACTGTCATGTCCATATGGTGCGTAGAGGGCGCTGCTTTAACGCAAGTGATCGTTGGTAGATGTACGCATAGCTCCACACGCCCACTCATTATGGCTTTAAGCAGAAGGCTTGGTAAGTTCCTCTTGAACCCTTTTTTCATGTGGAGAATTTCGTTTAAATTCGATGCGGGGGGTGGGGTGGAGTAGCATATTGGGCACCCCTGGAGATCTCCCAGTCTGCTAAATTGATTTCGATAAAACAGGTCTGTAAAAGATAGGCTTGTGGCCTGAGCTAGCTTTTTATGTTAGCCAAAAATTCCGAAATGGTCCATGATATTTTCAGGACAGCAAAAAGATAATTTGCGGCCGATTATCGTCCTCTGGCATACCGCGATGCAGCCGCCCGCTTTGGCTTTGATGTCGGCTTTGTGACTTTTAGTAGGTTTCAAGATATGGTTGGAAGTTATTTTTAAGCAGTGGGAGGTCCAGGGTCTGAAACATAGGGTGCAGTTATCCACAAGCTTTCGTTTTTTTTTCCTTTTTGCCTGGTCATTTGGGCCAGTTCAATACGTTTACGTGAGACGATAATTGCGCTCTATTAGAAACATCAGTGGCGGGACCAGGAGCCAAAATCGTGGCGGATATCACCTACTGAAAGCCAAAGGTGTATTCATAATATGAAACCATAGGCCTTGTTTTCATGGTTTTCCCTTTTATTGTCCTACATCTATCCCTGTCAATGCACGCACAAAAATATGCCATATGTGCAGCTCCCATAAATGTCGCTTCTGTGTTTAAATCAGTGGTGAAAATCACTGATAGATGTGCATCAAAGTCTGAGTCCCAGCTTCCTGTGCCTGGCTCCGCCATTCATTCTTTGGTATGTTTGCGTTTCAACCTATATCACTTTTATCAATACTAGAGCAACACCAACGCGTTACACGGTTGGTTTTATGATCAAAATCAAAGATTTGTGTTGCACGCAGACCTGTGCGCACACTTGGTACCAGCGTTACCCCCACTCATAAGTAAAAAATATTTGGAACTCATATTACCATTCGCGCAACGGCACACTTTCTCAGTAAAAGAAATCTGCATAATAACGGCGCACTATGAGCTATAAGAATTCCTTGCGGCCGGCAACGGTCAAACTCCGTTTCCCCAGACAAACATCCTAACCACCCGGCAACGACCGTCAGTGAGCGGACGGTGTCTTGAATGGGATCACTCGGCAAACTACATGCCGAGTGATGCCAAAGCACATGATGCGAACTACATGCCAGCATGCATGTATAGCCAGGCATGAATGGCAAAGGGGTACACCTCGGTACGTCCGTACAGCCTCTCGTACACACCAGGCTGAAGTTACTGACATCCAATACAGCCACATATGTCGGCTGCCTGAACATCACATGCTCCTGCTCACCACTTTTCAGCACCTCGGCGTTAATAGTTTTGCGGCAATGAAGGATGGCTGTTTATCGCTTAGGCACCTCGCACTTCACGTTTAAGCTGCACCCTTTTTCGGCCTGTACCGATCGAAATTGGTCGCCCAACAGCCCGTCCGCTTTTCCAAGCCACCATCGCAGTATTCTGCGCCTTTGCTTCCTGGCAATCGTCCCATTAGAAGCACAGAGGTGTAAAGGAGGCGTACGCGTCCCGCACGTGACCTGTTGCACCATGTCCATTACGTGAGGTACCGCTGGATAGCCCAAGTACTGGTCTAACCACCAAAGTCCAGCCGTCTAGGTCACTGTTCCCGGTACTCGAAGGTCCCCGAGTCGAAATCGAAACACGTCCCAGTGTATCGCCACATTAATCGCACGTGGGTGCCGAACACAAACCGAGTACTCGGAAGCGGGGCCCATGTTGTCAACAAGTCTCTCGATTTCGACCAAGTCATCTCGATCCGCACTTTTCCGACGGACAGCCATGTAGCAAATGTCTCTCGCTAAAAGCTTCCTTCGCACGCTTTCAGCTCCGTCTTTTTTGAATCGCAGTATTCAAAACCGCTTATGTATCGAAGCATACCTTGGTTGCAGCATGGTATGAACCCACGTACATATGGTATTGCATTCCCCAATATTCCCCCCAGTCCATCCTTGGCATGCTCCAAACATTTTTGAAACCAAGCGGATGGTTAATTATCATAAATGACAGTCATTAAAATCATAGTATTGCTAAATATTGGCGTGGAGCCGCGATATCTAAGGGAGTGAATACATGTGTGAAACAACCGCAGAACAGCCTGACATGATATGCCTAAAAGAAACGCGTCCTGAAGTCTCTCCTGTTCCTTACAGAAAGTTGCGATTTTGGGGTGAGGTGTAAAAAGAATAGATAGAACACGTCACCCAGGTCAACGCGATGGTTCCAATGGTTTGGCTATGGCGCCGGAAAAATCTCGGGCGGCGGAGGGCGAACTGGCCCCATCCCGCATGTAAATAGAGTTAAAACGGCCTTGGCCTTTTCTTTCACTTTAAGCGACAGGTAGCAGAAGTTGGCCGAGCTCACGCATCATTGCTGTTTTCAGGGCTCCACCTACGGGCGAGCAAGCAGCAACAACGCGGCCTACGCCAACAGCGCGCAGAAGGGCGGACCGGGCGGTGCCTTCCAGTCGTCCAACACCGGAGCCTTCTCGAACCAGAACAGCGGCTACGGATACGGCCGCTACCACTGACGGCCGCGCCATTACCGCCGACCACCGCTGATCCGACAGAAACAACGACCGTATACACCGGCGGCCGGCCGGCGATCCTGCCCTGCGCTCAGGGCGGCCAGGCTCGGACGCCGGTCGTGCGCCGAGTGCGACTCTTCCCAGAACGCCGGCTGGACTGTGGAGTTATCGCCAGGCGGGAACACTCCCCGTCCGGCTCGTAATCGTACTGCAGACCGGGGAACGACGGCAGGCGACAGGGAAGACCGTCGTCGACCAAGACCTACACAGATTTTTGAAAATTATGAGAGATGCAAATACACAACATGCGGTTACATGGTTTGTTCATGCCGAAATTCTCTGGACTGAATTCTGCCTATAAGAAAAAGATTCTAAAAGGAAAAGAAAAACAAAAGGAAAGAAAACAATCCTACCTGTACGCGGAAAAGGAGGCGCGTTTTTAGGCCAGTGCCCAGCCGTATATCGGACGTGGTCGTGGAGTTCTGGGAGAAGAAATCCCGAATAACTCAGACTGCACTTAAACTACTGTCGTGAAATTTTCGAGTGGAAAGTGAAGGTTCCAATATGATTAATGGATCAAATCCTAGAAAGAAGCTTCTTATCGGCCGTCCTCGATTCACATCATGTGAATCGATTCACAGTCTAATTCACCGAGCTCGGAAACGATTCTGATTCTGATTCATAGCGATTTTGTGAACAAATTGGTCCCATTCACTTATGATTCAGTGATGATCGGTTGGACTGTCATTGTCTGCGATTTGAAACTGATTCTGATTCACTGTAACGTTCAAGCAAATCGATTCTGATTCTGATTCACGACGAAAACTACTAGATCGGTTCGAAATCGAACGAAATCGATCCTGAACAGGGTTAGAAATTTTGTTTTTGTTATTGGTGTTGGAGCATAATTTTTTTGGGGGGAAAATTTTTGCAAACAGTGTCAGGTCTGCTCTGCTCCTGATCATTTTTATTTTTGCGCTACAAATGTTTGTAGTAGTATTATTTGACCTACAGCCCTTTATTTATTACACGAAGATGCGTCTGAAATTCCCGCAGAATGGCCTGGTATACCTTAAAACGCGTCCTGGGGCGGCTCCTGTTCCATACAGAAAACGAAAATTTTGGTTAACGCGTAAAATGATACGTGGCAAAATTAACCAAATTTCAGCGGGGGTAGCGCAAATGGTTTGACTTTGGCGCCGGAGATATCAGTGGAGGACCGAATCGGACTCCACACGTAAATAGGGTTAAAACAGCTGGACCAATCCTTTAACATCGGAGCCTTCTCGAACCTAAACAGAGGCTACGGATACGGCCGCTACCACGGACGGCTGCGCCATTACGGCCGACTGTAAATAGCCGCCAGCCTACGGCTTCAATATATGTCTGAAGTATGAAGTCTGAAGACTGCCGCTGGTCTGACAGGAACAACGACCGCATATACCGGCGGCCGGTCGGCCACCCTACCCCTGCGCTCAGGCCGGCCAGGCTAGGTCGCCTACGGCTGACTGAAGCGCCAATCAATAGCACCGAACCTTGCGGTCCTGCGGCATATACATTTTCCCCTCTTTGGGTCACGGATCAAGTCACAGGCCAGGCCAGGCACATAAAAGAGGACAGTTTTCTCCAGAGTCGCCTAGTCACGATGAAAAGAAGACCAAGACGGAAGCTTTCGTGGCAATGTGTTCCTGGCAAACATAGTCCTGGTATTCCGATATACCTAAGTGCCTCCTGATCCAAGATCATAAAGGACAAGGTCACAGGTTGGTTAAATTTTGTCTTAATTATAGCGTGTCATGCAGTATATGGGTCTGACCCATTCAACACGCAAGTTCTGAAAAGGCACCTTCAAAGAGCCCTGGACAAAAACACAACTTGAAATGGCCCCAGTTATCGTGCGCAAGCAGCATTGCAACATTTTGCAGTTTCAAACACGGAGCACCACGAGCACGTCAGTGAACTCCATCTAATACCTCTGGATTACCCTACAAATCAGCTTGCCCCATGTTGAACACATTTCCAGGAATGTTGCGCAACACTGCAAAGACCGATATGTCCACACCGGTGAACCAGAACGTCAAACAATAGTAGTACATACAGTACATACAGTAGCAGTAGTTCAGGCAGTACATGAGCATACCAAAGTGCGCGATTTCCAAAAAACGTAAAATTCCTCAAACATGCGTCCTTGAAAGGTGTCCGGGAACCACCTCTGGAGGGGGTAAACTTCTGAAATTTTCTCACAACATGAGAAAAACATATTAAAAATTCACAAAGTTTCCTGAAGCAGCTCCCAAAACCCCGGGAATGGCGAGTGAAAACCACGATGGAGGCAGAATCTGACCCCATCACGGACTAGGGTTAGAGACAGCAATATTTCCATTGTTCCCATTCGATTTGAATTCTCTTCTGCTTTGCTGAACTTGAACTGTGATCTCCTTATTGCCCGAGATTAACTCGCCTCCGACTGGTTTTTCCTTATTGCCCGAGACGACCGGGGCGGTCGTCTCGGGCAAACTCTTAAACCCTTAGGTTTTTCTAGGACTGCGAGAGAACGAGCAAACACAGCGCCACGGAACTTCGTGTACCTTTTGCTTGATCATTTTTAAACCTTGCGTCAAAGTTCTAACCTCAGGTCAAGTTAGGTGTCTGACCTAGATCAGGACAAACGGACCTTCTGACCTAGGTCAGGACAAACGGACCTATCTCCGAAAAAGTTTAGCGCCCTGTAACGTTTTGGGAAAACAAGATATCACAGTAATACTTTCAGGGATCACAGATTTTACGGAATTTTCTAGGTCATTGGCCTAATGTCAAGCCCATTTTGCAGACATGGCGTCGTTTTTTCGGATATTGGCGGAATTTTTCAGACCATTTTTAGTGGGGAGTGAAACAAACATTTAATTGCCGTCAACGGGCAAAGCATCGATGACTTCCAGCCATTGACCTGAGGTCAGATCACGAATAACTGTTGTCAACCAAAATGTGTCGCCGTCAAAATCAGCGATGAATTACTCAGAATGGGTAGAAAATGGCAGGACTGGCTTGTAAAGACGTAAGTAATACCAAGAATCCGAAATTTTTTAAAAAAATTGCATATTTTTTTTTTAAATCAACAGGCTCTTCGCGAACAAAGTTCCGCCAGTTGTGTGTATTGATAACTAATGAAATTCTACAAAATTTAAACATGAGAAACCATCACAAGAACCACTAAGATCAATAAAATGTACACGGATAGGCTTGTTTCGCGAAAATAAAGGAACGCTAAAATTAGTTCCCGTTAATTTCTTACTGCGTACCGCTGCGGTGAACGCCGACAACAGGCGTGAAAACTGTGTCCTTAATTCAACGTTTCGGCGTACATATTGAACAGATCTGAGAAATTAGACGTGTATCGGCATGTGCGGACCTTTCCTTGTGCGTTTAGTCCATTACCTATGCGTTATTAGTCACGACCCTTGAGATTCAGGCCGTTTCGTGGTCTCATGCAGTTGGCTATGAGAAAACATACATAGGGTGTAAATTGCTTACATGTTATCTAAAACTACAAATGAGAATAGTTTCGAACTCTACTCGTCAGAAGCACACCAACGGTGTGGGTATTTTTATCGTACGACCAACCGTTCGTGAGTTAGAGGGGGTCGTTAACCGCCCCCCCCCCCAGTCGGGTGTGATCGTCGCCGACCCACGGTCGTGCGCTGGTTAATCCGTCATGTTAATTGATGTTCAGTAAGGTTTCAGTAAGCAGTTATCCATATATCAGTTCAAAAGCAATGCACGTTTCGGCCGTTTGGGGCAACATTTCCGCGAGCTAAACGAAAGAAATACATTTTAGCTTTTACCAGTGCAAAAGTGTCGGATGAACCATGCTAGTGCATTTTGATAGGAAACGATTATAGGAGGACAAACGAGAATCGCAACCCACGGTAATGGGAATATTCCACCTTAAAACGCGTTTTTCAACTGAGAGAGTCAATTTGTAGGACACAGCCCCAGAAGCTGACCTGCAATTATTTCATTTCATTAATTACTCATGTGTGTCCTCGCGGAACCGAAGCTAATACGCACACAAAAGTAGGAGCAAAATGTCAAAATATAAGGCAAGCTTTTAAACACGACGGCAACGGGAGGCAGGACTAAACATGGGATAGAGGATAGGGACATGATAACAGGTACCCAGTCGAGCGATGCATTCGGTGAGGCGCGACTCCCATACAGGGAGCGCATATTAAAAGGAAAGTAAGGGTAACGATGCGACAAAACAGTCCGGTGTAGGTCACTGCGGCCGTTCCAATGCTGCGCTCATTGCAAGATACATCACGTGCAAAACCGCACATACACGCAGGCTGAGAGCGATTGGCCACGGTTTCCCTGCCTCCCGGCCGAACGAGTCTTACTTATAGATGTTTCATGACGCCGCGGCGAAACGGCGAACTGGCGCCGGCAACGAATGCTTGGCTGTTGCGGGTCCGTATAGCGTCATATCGACGGATGCCCAGAAAATGCAGTTTCTTATTAGCTGTGTTGCCGAAACATTATAGATATGTTGTGTAGGAAACGTTGTACATACCATGTGCATCCTAATCACACTGAGGCTATTCCGCACACGGAAAAATAGACATAAAAAGGACGTAAACAGGCCTGAACACAATGCAGGTCAAACATAGATTGAGCCTAAGGATGCAGGGCATAGGGATAAGACAGCCGGTGCCCGGCTGAGCACTGCCGCCTAAATAACGCTGCGCTCGAGCGTGCTGCACCTGCTGAAATAAGATAAGGATAGGGATTCAACAAGAGCTCGTCGCTGGGCGCTGCAGCCGTTCCGGTGCTGCGCTTCAGGCAGGGACTCAGTTTGAGGGCGAAAAGGGTAAAAGATTAGGAGTGGAAGGATTAAGGCATAATGCAGCAGATAATTTAAGGCGTCCAAATAGACTTAAGTATAAAATTCGTTGATTACAATCCGTTCGTTCAATAATGTAAACAATGTTACATTACATTTGACATTAATAATGTCAAAAATTAAACAATGGTGTAATACACAGCAATTTTTGTGCCTTTGTCCGTTCGCCGTTTCGGCACATATAACACGATTTGTAAAGTGTGTCTATGAAAATTTTACCAAGGTAGAGCATTCTGTTCAACCCGCACCTGGCTGGGAGGTTGCCGACAGCACCCCAGAGGTTTTCCAAACATTACGAGAGAACTGACAAACATAGCGCCACAAAATTTTTAATGCATTTTTCTTGATCCATTTTGTACGCATATACAGTTTTTGACCTCAGTTCAGATAAGACATCTGACCTTTAGTCCTTGGCCCAAAAAAGTAAACTCGCGTAATTTTTTTTCGCAAAACAAGGAAAGTCCAACTTCCTAGACAAAGGCATCTTGCCAGGTGCCACAAGTCTGCTTTCTCAAACTTACCGACGACTGCTAGTTCACTGATCCTAGGTCAAGTCAATTTTTGATACATTGCCCATTTTCTCATCGATAAAGAAACTTTACGGGCTTTCTGGATGTGAAAGACAGAAGCACCAAATGCGCAACATACGTAAAAGCATTTTTGAACTCAGGTCATTGACCGTCGTTCATATTACGAGTAACTTCCATGCTTCAATCCACTGGTTCAAGGAAATCAGTCATGAGGATTGTTTAGCAAATAAGGATATGATCTCCATGGAAAAGCAGTTTCCTGAATAAATATTAGAACCAAAGATGATCTGTGTCTTGAATTGAGGACGAGCGTGACCTGAGGTCAACATGGGTCTCTGGCTTTTTGACGATGATGTAATATGTATCAAGGTCGAATCGATTGCGAATGCGGTCGTAATCAGCATACTGCATATGCCTGTTGGCCGTCATGGCATGGTCCTGATGACCTAAAGACACCAAAATTCAATGCCCGCGTATTGCGCCCGGCCGGCATTGGCATATGCGCACATATGTTGAAAGGCTGGCCGGCTTTCATAAACCAACATGGTCGCCACCTCGGTGGGTAGCGCTGACGGCGCCCGAAAATTCTGGCGGCCGCCGCAGCGTGCGGCCATTTTTCGTACGCAGTCATCGAATTGTGGAAATGGAAATTATGAACCACATAAATTTCGCCCCACGTGCTGCTTCAAATGTTTTGATGGTCCCGTTAACACAACAACGACCATGTATACCAGCTTTCATGCAATTGTAATTGAAGGATCAAATGCTAAAAAGGGGGTTTATAGCAGTCATGTCCTCGATTCACCTCAAGTCAATCGATTCTGATTCTACTTCACAGCGACTTTTAGCGATTTGAATTGATTCAGCTGCGATTCAACGACGACTGAATTTCATTCCCTAGTACACGATTTGATTCTGATTCCGATCTACTGTAATGCTCATTTAAATCGATTCTGATTCTAATTCGCGTCGACTATTACTGAGCTCATTTACTGCCGATTTAAATCGATTTAGAATCAAGCCTAGGTCTATATTCCGGGCCATCTACACATACCAGTGCGAACAGAAATCGTTTCCACGCCCAAGCTGTTAGCGTTGCGAAGAGCAGTCTATGGTCCATTTTTCCCATGTATTGCCATTATTCTAAAGTTAAAATTCAGGATTTTTTAGTATTGCATCCACAGCACCAAAAGTCCAGGTGGTTCCACCCTGCAATACGAGGATGGCGCAGGCGTCCATTAATGCGTGGTGAGCAGTTGCGGCCCGGTGCCTCTCTAAGAGATATGGAGCTCTTCCGGCTGATTTTTTTCCGCAGTTTATGGAAAGTTACTACCTAAAAAGCAGACGTGGCATTTTTGTGCAGTATAATATTCGATTTCCAGTAAAAGTGCACTCCAAATTCCACTTGGGCAGTCGCAGTTCTCGCATGGAATTCGGACTGCACTTTTACTAGAAAAGGGATACGATACCTGATCAAAAATGTTTCGTGCCTTTTCCAGTTAGAATCTAATTATCTACCAACTGAACTAAAATCCACCGGAGCAGCTCGGCATTTAACCGAGAGACACCGGGATTGCAACCGCCAACCAAAGCATTGCTGAAGCCGGCGCCACCTTCGTATTGGACAGGGGGCCCGGAAACCAACCTTGCGATGGATTCTGAATCGATTTGAGTCGATTTCGAACCGATTCAGTAGTTTTCGTCGTAATCAGAATAAGAATCGATTTGCTTCAACATTACAAGGAATCGGAATCAGCGTCGACTATTAGACTAGTGAATGAAAGTGAAAAGACAAAAGACTCAATTCATCATCACTGAATTATAACTGAACGGGTCCAATCTGTAAATAAATTCTCCACGAATCAGAACCAGAAACGTTCTCCAGCTTAGTGAATTAGTGTAAATCAATTCACATGATGTGAATCGCGGACAGCAGATTACAAACTTCTGTCTAGTATTTGACCACTGATCGGACCACACGGACTGAAACTTTCACTTTCCACTTGAAAATTTGAACACTACTTTGAGTGCAGTTTGAGTTATTCGGGATTTCTATTTCACAGTTCGACGACCACGTCCGATATACGGGCGGCCGCCGGCCGAAAAGCGCGCCTCCTTTTCCATATAGTGTTTCCGCATTGCGTTGCAGGTAGAATTCAGACCAGAGAACTTCGGCATGAAAAAATCATGTAACTGCATGTTGTGTATTTGCATCTCTCATAATTTTCAAAACTCTTCGGTCTAGCCAGTCTGTGTAGGTCTTGGTCGACGACGGTCGTCCCTGTCGCCTGCCGTCGTTCCCCGGTTTGCAGTACGGTCACGAGCCGGACGGGGAGTGTTCCCGCTTGGCGATAACTCCACAGTCCAGCCGGCGTTCTGGGAAGGGTCGCACTCGGCGCACGACCGGTGTCCGAGCCTGGCCGCCCTGAGCGCAGGGCAGGATCGCCGGCCGGCCGCCGGTGTATACGGTCGTTGTTCCTGTCGGATCAGCGGTGGTCGGCGGTAATGGCGCGGCCGTCAGTGGTAGCGGCCGTATCCGTAGCCGCTGTTCTGGTTCGAGAAGGCTCCGGTGTTGGACGACTGGAAGGCGCCGCCCGGTCCGCCCTTCTGCGCGCTGTTGGCGTAGGCCGCGTTGTTGCTGCTTGCTCGCCCGTAGGTGGAGCCCTGAAAACAGCAATGATGCGTGAGCTCGGTCAACTTCTGTTACCTGTCGCTTAAAGTGAAAGAAAAGGCCAAGGCTGTTTTAACTCTATTTACATGCGGGATGTAGATGTAATATGGATGTATAATAGACGATTATAAATATATATATATATATATATATATATATATATATATATATATATATATATATATTATATTATTATATATTATATATATATATATATAAATATATATAATGATATATAATATATATTATAATATATAAGTAAAAAAAAATAATAAAATATAAATATTATATAAATATATATATATATATATATATAATATATATTTATTATATAAATATATATATATATATATATATATATATATATATATATATATATATATATATTTATATATATTATATATATATATAGATGTAAATATATATAAATATATCAAATAATATAAATAATGGCCAGTTCGCCCTCGCCGCCCGAGATTTTTCCGGCGCCATAGCCAAACCATTGGAACCATCGCGTTGACCCTGGGTTCTACCTATCCTTTTTACACCTTACCCAAAAATTTAACTTTCTTTACGGAACAGCAGAGGATCCAGGACGCGTTTCTTTCAGGCGTATCACGTCAGGCCATTTTGCGGTTATTTCAGACACGTACTCATTGCCTTACTTATCCACGCCAATATTCTAGCAATACTATGATTTTAATGACTGTCATTTGTGATAGTTAACCATTCGCATGGTCTCAAAAATGTCTGGAGGATGCCAAGAGTGGATGCAGAGACATCATGGCGGCGGGGGGGGGGGTCAACGCAGTATCAGATGTACTTGGGTTCCACATGCTGCAACCAAGGTATGCTTCGATACATAAGCGGTTTTAAATCCTGTAATCCAAAAAAGGAGCTGAAAGCGTGTAAAGTAAGCTTT
The DNA here is from genome assembly GCA_030062745.1 of Capitulum mitella. Lineage (NCBI taxonomy): Eukaryota > Metazoa > Arthropoda > Thecostraca > Pollicipedomorpha > Pollicipedidae > Capitulum > Capitulum mitella. The sequence goes on along the minus strand of CP099851.1, from coordinate 9,254,696 downwards.
TAGCGAGAGAGATTTTCTACATGGCTGTCCTTCGTAAAAGTACGGATCAAGATGTTTGTGTCTGTATGTGTGTTTGAGCTTCAGAGCCTCTAGCGCCCGAACGCGGCAGCCGATCGCGACACAAGTGGCATTATCGGGTGTACCGACTTTGCGGACAGATAATGGTGTGCTCGTATGTTTCGAAATGATTTATGGCGTGTGGCGCGTGCCACGTGATACGAGCCGGACCTCTGCAGAATTCATTCAATCACGGGTACTGGTCGAACGACGGTGTTGTTGACTTCAGACTTGGTGCCAACATGGGCCCCGCTTCCGGGTCCTCAGTTTGTGTTCGGCGCCTACGTGACGAACCATGAGACACCATGTGACGATCCGCAGGCACGTGTTTCAGTTTCCACTCGGGGACCTCCGGGTACTGGAAACAATGACCTAGCAGCTGAAATTTGGTGGTTAGACCAATACTTGGGCTATCCAGCGGTACCCCACATAATAGGCATGGTGAAACAGGTCACGAGTGGCGCGCGCTCCTCTTTTACACCCGCGTGTTTCTGATGGGACAGTTGCCAGGAAGCAAAGGCGTAGTTTTCTGCAATGATGGCTTGGAAAAGCGGACGGGCTGCTCGGCGACCAATTTCGATGTATGCAGGCCGAAACAGGGGTGCAGCTTACACGTGAAGTACGAGATGCCTAAGCGATAAACACCCCGCCTTCATTGCCGCAAAATTATTAACGCTGGGGTGCTGAAAATTGGCGGGCAGGAGCACGTGATACGTGGCAGACGACATATCTGTCTCTTTTGCATGTCAGTAGCTTCAGCCTGGTGTGCGCATGACGCATGTGTTGAGTTGCACCCCTTTGCCATTCATGCCTGACTACACATGCATGCTGGCATGCAGTTTGCCGAGGATCCCATTAAAGACACTGTCCGCTCACTGGCGGTCGTTGCCGGGTGGTTAGGACGTTTGTCTGGGAATCCGACAATCCGAATTCGAGCCCTGCCGGCCGCAAGAAATTCCCGTCGCTCATAGCACCCTTGTTATACAGATTTCTTTAGCTGTGCAAGTGTGCCGTTGCGCGAATGGTGATCTCATTTACAAGCATCTTTTACCCATGAGTGGGGGTAATGCCGGTACCAAGTACGGGCGCAGGTCTGCGTGCGATACAGAGCTTCGATTTTGACCATAAACCAACCATGCAACGCATTGGTTTGCCTCTAGCATTGTACAAGCGATATAGGTTGAAGCGCAAACATACCAAAGGATGAAGGACGAAGCCGGGTACAGAAGTCTGGGAGACTCAGACTTTGATGCACGCCTATCAGTGTTTTTCGATTTAAATCCAAACGTGGCTTTTATAGGAGCTACACATATGACACGCTTGTGCATACGTTGGCAGATGAGGAATGATAAAACGGAGAACCAACAAAATAAGTTTGGTTTGATATTGTGAATAAACCATTGGCTCTCAGCAGGTGATCTTCACCACGATTTTGGTTTCCTGGGCCCGCCATTGATGCTTCTAATAGAACGCAATTATCGTCTAACGTAAATGTATTGAATTGGCCCCACTAGCCAGGTAAAATGAAAAAAACAGAAGTTTATGGATAACTGCACCCTATGTTTCAAACCCCAAGCCCCCACTGCTTAAAAATTGCTTCCAGGCATAGCTTGAAACTTATCAAAGTTCACAACGTTGACATCAAAGTCAAAGTTGGCGCCTGCAGCGCGGTATGCCAGAGGAAGATAATCGGCGTTTACCGCCTTTTTCTTGTCCTGAAAACATCACGGACATAGGGTGCAGGGGTTTTTGCATATACGAAAAGTTAGTTCAGGCCACAAGCCTTCTTTTGCAGACCTGTTTCGTCGAAATCAATTTAGCCGATTGGGAGATCTCAGGGGTGCCCAATCTGCTACTCCACCCCACCCCCACATGGATTTTAAACGAAATTCACCGCATGAAAACAGGGTTTAACAGGAACTCACCAAGCCTTCTCCTTAAAGTAAAAATGAGTGGGCGTGTGGACCTATGCGTACATCTACCAACGATCACCTGCGTTAAAGCATCGCCCTCTACGCACCATATGGACATGACAGGGATGTTATATGTGAATCATTATTTCAAGTAATTGTGAACGTTATTCAGGAAAGCCTCGAGACTGCATGCACGTGTCTTACCCCGGCTATGGCGCTGGTGTGGGAAAGTTGACTTCCTCCGCCGTGACCTCCAGACTGGCCGCCTGTGAACGAGCCCTGGGCATAGCCAGTCGCACCTCCGCCTCCGCCACGGCCTCGGCCGAAGCCTCCGCCGCTGCCACGTCCTCCGCCGTAGCCTCCGCCACTGCCACGTCCTCCGCCGTAGCCTCTACCTCCACCACGTCCCCTGCCGTAGCCACGTCTTCCGGGCCCGCTGGCTGAGGTGATGGCGACCGTGGCGCACAGCATCAGCATCAGCAGCGTCAGCTTCATGGTGGATGTCTGGAGAGACGTGACAGTGGTCAATTACACGGCAACTCGATGGGCAGAATGCTGGTATCAACCGTTCAAGTCCTTTACTGCACAGTATAACATGAAGTACCTTCAGTCAAATCATGATCCACTACATATGAAAAGATTGGAAACGCAGTTCCCAAACCTCATGCAATTTGTCCATACGATACACTGGATATGAACTCTCGCGTAGTTGCAACATTCTTATTCTGCAATAATGGAATTAGGGTCGTAAAGAGATCACCTCCATACTGTTACGCTGAAACTTAGGATTTTGGAGGACGTCTATGTCACACTGGGGATGAAATTAAACGTCTGGGATACTCATCTTTCTTGTTTTTTTTTGTCACTTTAATGACCAGTTTGTAGCTTTCCTTTCAATATTTTACGACTGGCAATTGGTCCATACGACATATATATTATGTCGTATGGCCAAAGCGACAGATATATTACCTGTCTCTCGTCTTGAAAGCAAAGGAAGTATATGCATGTTTGAGGAGCGTTTAGATAAAAAAACATCACTAACATGCCACGCAGGGGCGTCAGTTTCTGTGGGCTGAGATTGGGTGGGATTGACGTCGGCCAGACAGCCTAACCCCCACCCCAAGTGTGGGTTTCTCAATGGATTTATGGGCGCCGAATGACCTTGAAGTGGGTGTGCCCCAAAGCCCCAGTAACCAACCAACCAATCAACCGATTAGTCCATTTTACTTTGATGGAATTTTTTGAGTTTTTTGTTAGTATCTTTCGTTTGAAAATTGTGCACATCCCATGTATATAAGCATATATCTACATTGGTATATAAAGGTATATAGAAGATAGAAAGATTCTTCATGCCTTATTTTATACTTTTCGTTTAGCTTTTATGTACTTCGGCCGTTTCTTTCGTCATTTTTGCTCAAATGAATTTAAAACTGCCAGAAAATATTGGAGGAGCCCAAACCAACATTGGAGGGGCCCAAATCAACACTGAGTGGGCCAGGGCCCCCTCGAAAGAATACAAATCGACACCCCTGTTGCCATGATTTTTACCATTCTCTGTAAGATTCCAATACATGCTATCAAATTTTTCCGCAAGTCCAGTTTAAACAGACAGGATATATTTTCAGTTGATATATACGGTATGATTAGCTGGCTTAAGGCTTCTTCTAACACATCTGCGCACTGTTGATGGCTGCTCTACCACAGATTGAAAGCTAATAAATGTTTGATGTTCCGTAGTTTGTAAATCAAGAAAACAATCAATGTAGGTAACCTTACTCTTTGAAAGCGAACACTTCCCTTACTTATCGGTCCATAAGTTGTTTTAAAAATAAGGATTTCTTACCGCGATATACTCAAAAGTTGACCGCGAAAATCCGGAGCACATTTAAAAAAAAAAACATTCTCAACAGAATACGACTGGCAGGTCGTCGCAACTGAGTTTGATTCTGTAGAGCACGTTGTTCTTACCTTGTCGGATGTTGCCGGTGCAAACCAACCGAGGAGTGTGACGGAAGCGTGGGCTAGCCGGCCTTTATACTGGCTACAGCAGGACGCCCGGTCATGCCGTGTCTGCATTAGATGGCGCGGAAATTCCTGCAATCCGTCGGGCCATCGGCAGCCAACCGCCAACCGCCATCGGAGTAACAGCCTCCACCTGGCTAGCTCGTTTCCGTCGCGGGCCGGCAGTTAGTGGTCCGCATTTCCCACCTGGTCATGGGGTTTTCACGTCAGTTATATAATCATTCCATAGGTCGTGAATTTCTGACGACCATTTTCGCATTACTAAGTGTCTTTTCAAGTCATCACCATACCTGTGTATCTTGGTCAAGTGTCATCTAAGTCTACAAATTTCTAGAGAGAGTGCAAAAGTTTCGTCACAACACCTTCACGGATAGCCCGTCAAGCATAACACTGTTCGACTGGGGTCAGTTTGACCCCCGAAGATGCAAAAAAAAACAAACGGAGTTAGAACTGTCAAATTTGCAGGATAAAAGAAGCTTTTAAGAAGCTCTCATGTGTTGAAGCTTGACTTTGTTAGGCTGTGATCTTCAGGATTAAATGAGGCCAGATTGGGGCAAAATCGGCGAGTTTCGCCAAATTTGCGTTTGTTTCGCTAAAACCATTGGCCATGGGACTAGAATATATGTTGCCATTGCCGGGCTTTTAGGCAATGAATTTCGAAATCAGCGTCAAAAAATACTCTAGAAAGCAAGCTCTTGCATGAAAAGGTTTACCAAGGCCAATGAAGTTCCCCTTGGACAACGACCTCACATGACCGTGAAGAGGCCAAATCGAACTTTTGGGCATTTTCTCTTTTTTGTTTTTGTTTTGCTTGGGTATTTTTGGGTATGTTTGGGCGTCCTCTAACACTTATTTGGATCATTTTAGCCTTGAAGCAGGCATGGAACAAGAAACTGACATCGTTTTATTGTTGGCCTGTACAGGAAAGGTACGCACGAGCACATTTTTATGTAATATCCCTTCACCTCACCGAATATTGATCGGCTGGCCTTTTTATTTGTTCTGAGTTTTTGGCTGATATGAAAAAACTGCAAGTAATGCACCATCGTGCTCCCGCATTTTTCAGTACCTGAGTGCGCCTCTGCATGAAAATTTTGTGAAGTGTTCATTATGTCTATGACTATATGAATGAATATGCGATTTATATTTTCCCCATTATACAACGGAAGTGTGCCGCACAACCTTGTGTTTGCTACCCTTCATGCACCGCAGATTGCCTCCCACAAAAACGAGGGCCTGGAACCGTCTCTGTGCGGCCCATTTTTGCACTCAGTATATGTATATTAGTTCTATGAAAACCCACAAAATTTCGTGGTACTGCGGCAGACAGTTCAGGAGCAGCAAGCAAAACAATACCGAGGAGGGCAGAATCTGCCTCCCCGCAAGGAACGCATGTTAATGGAAATTTATTGAAACTTTGTATATCGTCATTTCATTGAAGCGTCGCTTTCAAAATAAGGTTTGGTCAAAATGGGACGATTTTTTTATTTTTTCTGATTTGGAATGTGATGCGATATTTGGGAAAAATGGCATTTCCCATAGATGCCCAGTGGTACAAAAATTTCTGGTGACTCAACACTCAGGATAAAGGCTATTGCGCTACGACGTTATCACTTCAGAACCACGATCCTCGCACTACCGCGTACGGACTGACCGCGCTTTAGGTCACAGTCATAGTCATAGTCACTGTAAGTAGTGCATCCATTAAAAACGGTTTTTCAGCTGCTCTGATCAGTACATCAGTAGATCAGTACAGGCTTGTGCGGCACAAGTACCCGCAGCACAGACAAACAGTGGCTTTGAAAATCTCGATGACATAACAGATAAAGACATGCTGGGGAACATATGAGGCACTAGTGGCACGACATGCTGGGGAACATGTGAAGCACTAGTGGCACGACATGCTGGAGAACATGAGAAGCACTAGTGGCACAGCTAAAACATCTCATGGTATGACGGAAAAAAGGGAGATCACACGAACTTATCATGCTGATAAATTGTCAGATTTGCTAATAACGGTCTTAAACTGGTAACGCCTGGGAGCGGAAGGCAAATAGCGCAATCTCCTCGGTTTTTCATGAATAACTTCTGAACCAAAAACGCCAGCCCAACCAAACTTTTAGCGGTTGTTTATCAATCGATTCTACACATTCTGACACCAAAACCATTTCCATGCTAGGTCAGGTCATAGAGATATGACGTCATAAGCGAACCCTTGTATGCATGTTTCTCCTCTTCGGACGGTGGCGCGAACGTGATTCGTTTTTTATAACATTCGCGAATTTATTGTATGGACTGTTTTGATTTAAATAGGACACGGTCCCGAAAGGTTTAACAACCGTGACGCGTCAACATCAGAGGTCATGCTAGGTCACATGCATGATGGCAATTGGAATGATTTGCATTGTGGGTGATAAAAGTGGTTGCCGCTGACCTTTCCCGTTGTTCAAGCCAGACAACCAAATATTATGCGCCTCTTAGTAAGGCTTACTAAATGCAACGTGAGGCCATGTCAGGCCACGTCGTAGGTTCATGCCAAAACGAATGAAATACATCGTCGTCTGAAGAACATCGTTCAGTAGCAGCAGTGAACAACTAATGCTCCTGTCAGAGAAAGAAAAAATGACTTCCTGACCTGACCTGGCTTGACTTTGACCCTATAAGGAGCAGACAGAGCATATTTGATTATCACGAGACGTCATTTCAGTTCTGCACTCACACAATCACGAATCCCAGCGAGTAATTATTGCTCTTTTTCAGGAAGGGTAATGCAGTCTTATCTGACCTGACCTATAATGACCTTGACTGGGTGAAAAGCAGGTAATGCGGAACTGATTATCAGAAGGTTTCGCTTCCGTCGTTTTTGTGACGTGGACCAAAACGACTGCGAATTAGTTCCGATCTTTGGCATGTAAATAAGACCAGTATTTCATCTGGCCTAGGCTGACGTTGACCCGGCATTTTGCTGCATTTTGGCATTCTTTTGATGTAGGAGTTTGTGACCTTTCGTGTAATGCCCAATTGAAGGCTCTAAGGCCAGTATTTCTGATGGTACGCTGTACGAATGGGTGTCGGTTTTTCCGACGTCGTGTTGTGCGTTTTACGTGATTTGTGACCACATTTGTGACCGTCATCAGTCACGTGAACAGGACTTACATAATATTTTCTGAATCATAAGACTCATGGCTATCGACTGGTGGCAGACCAGTTCAGATTCGACGGTTAGATCCTGAGATAGCAGGGCGGTGCCGGGTTAATGCATCCCGAAGGTAGTAACTCTTGTCCTTTAGAAATCGAGGGCGGTGTTATAAACTAAATCAATGAAAACGGACGAACATTGTGCTGAACCAAATGAAGTATACGTTGCTGGGCAGCCTGTTATATCATGTAATCTCTGCCAAAACAAAAGAAAAAGGAAACGGAGAACGCATACTCCCTTTTTTCAAGTACACATACCAAAATGTACTTGCCCTCCATTTAACTGGTTTAAATGATGACCGGCAGGACAAACGGTAAATTCGGCACGCATGCAGGCACTCAGGCCAGTGAGATTTCAGATACCACACTTTTGACAGTGCAACAAAGGATTTATAAATCGTGGCAATGCAATGTCTCAGCCATGGCGCCGGAAAACCACAGCTAGCGTTTGTGCAGTCCCGATCACATGCTAGCACCGTCCAGACATCATTTAAATCGTCCATCCGAAGATAACTGTCACGATAGCGCGCAGGCAGTGACCTTGGCGAAGCCACCTCGTCTAGTGGGGTGATAACGGGCAGCAGCAGGGTTTTCCATGGCTAAATGCTGCCTCGGCGGCGATCAGACATCACGACTCCCGCAACATAAAAGGCCACTCCCTCCATCTCGGGTCGCACTTAACATCTGCTCTCAGCTGCACTCGAGACAAGGTAAGAAAATCGAGCACTTCACCACGTGATCCCTGCAGGCTGCGCTGGATTTCCCGAAACGGCATACCGAATGCCTGCCTGGCTATGAACACGTCACACTGGCAATGGAGTGCGATTACAAGGTCTAGCCAAGCTGATGGGAGGCAGCAGACGCCAAACAGTGCTGCATTTTTATGGGGTTGGTCTTCACGAACGAAGCAAAGCAACATCGGTTACAGAAACACAAACAGGAATTCAGATTAGTGTGGATGAAAATCGCAGCATGGTATACGTGTACGTATATATATATATATATATATATATATATATATATATATATATATACAACTTTTCCTATGCATCTCCGTTTGGATGTGTACTCCGTTTTCACTGTTTATCGTCCTCCAGTTATATGTCTCTTTCACGCTTTGATATTTTTTACCTCAAGGAGCTGTGCACCATGTCCGGTCATCTCTTAACCCTCTCTAAACGTTTACGTGTTTCTCAGACATCAACTATGAAGCTGACGCTGCTGATGCTGATGCTGTGTGCCACGGTCGCCATCACCTCAGCCAGCGGGCCCGGAAGACGTGGCTACGGCAGGGGACGTGGTGGAGGTAGAGGCTACGGCGGAGGACGTGGCAGTGGCGGAGGCTACGGCGGAGGACGTGGCAGCGGCGGAGGCTACGGCGGAGGAGGTGGCAGCGGCGGAGGCTACGGCGGAGGACGTGGTGGAGGCGGAGGTGCGACTGGCTATGCCCAGGGCTCGTTCACAGGCGGCCAGTCTGGAGGTCGTTACGGAGGAAACCAGTTCTCTCACAGCAACGCCATAGCCGGGGTAAGTAATGAGAGGTGCTCTAGTTTTCACAAATGACATTTATCCTTTCTTATATCGTAAGATGGACCACAGATATCCACCCGATTATTACGTAAACCACCAGGAAAATGCTATTTAACTTCACAACCTCCTGTTTATCTTGCACCTTCCTGTTGTTTAAATATAAACACGCACATCGGAGGGCCTCTGAAAATTGAACGCAATGGAGGAAGACACGATCAAGTGGGAACTCAACATTTTCGACTTTATTTTTTCAAGAAAGGATAAAAAATTCGCCCCACGACGAGGACAGCTTTTTATGTTTGACCACCTCCTGCAGAAATTTTATGAACTCTTCGTTATTAACACAAGAAATTATCTGCTTGCGATGATGAAGTTTTTCAAACGACGGTGATAAACCCCGGCAAAGCTTTCAAAACAATGCGCGTGATGAGACGGAAATGCGGTAATGATGAACATCCCCAAGGGTAAACCCAGAGGGATGAAACGAGCATCACAGATTTCGATACCTGCTGCGCATGCATGCTGTTCGTTTTTGGGGCAATGACGTTAAGCGTAAAGTTTAGAAATGTTCCTTTGAACATGTTTGCTCCCAGTGAAATGTTTTTACTGTTTCTGGTTGAAGGCCCTGCCTGTTCGATTTTTAACTCCGTGGGTTCTTTCGATAGCAGATTGCAAAGATGCTTTTATGGCAGTGTGCTTTGATCGCATTGTGCGTGGAATTTGACTTTTACAATTGCATTTTTTTTTTGTTCGGCCCGGGATAAAACCCTTACACCACTTACGAGTTTAGAAGTTAAGTGGAACAAATCGTCTTCGACTCATTCAACATAATTTTTAAACTCACTGGCGGTGTAGCATATATTGAAGTCGACTGAACCAAAGTGGTCTTTTTTACGCACCAGCTTCCAGAATAACGGACTCTGGAATGATGGAGCATCACACCTTAAATTCATTAACGCGCACCTAACTGGCATTCGGCGCCGTGAACATCCGACTGTGAGACTGCTCACAGAGCTGTCCCCCCCCCCCCGACTCGCGAACGCGAACTGGTCACACGATAAATTAAGTATACCATTGTAAAGCTCGCGACAAGGGAGCAAAAGCTACAAAAGTCCGTAACTGGGGTAATTGTTAACTTGTTTGGAGAAGATTTAACCCTATTCCCGGCAGGGGGGGGGGGGGCGGAATCCGCCCCCCCTCGGGTTTTTTGCTTCCCAATTCCAGGCTTTTTAACGCAGCTTCACGAAACTTCGTGACTTTTCCTAGCTATTCTTTCTACGTGCTGTGACAAAATTTCAAAATCCTATTTTGCTCAGGAGCGGAGCCAAGCAACGTTTTTGGGAGGCACCTCATGCCATTTTTGGCCATGTTGAGGGTAAAAGTAAAATGTCTACCAAAAGCAGAGTTTTAAAGCTAGAACTTAAAACTTTGTATGGATGTATAGCTAAATAGTTGGACAATGTGCAGATATAATTTTGTTTATCTGAGGTCATTTTGCAAAGTCAGGTCAAGGTCAAAAGTCAAAATTTGTTTTTTTGTTATAATTTCGGCGCAATTTTTTCAAATGCCAAACCCGGAATATATACAACGTAGAAGGGTGCCCTCTACTTGTGTACCAAGTTTCAGCGTGATATCAGGTCGGGTCACGGAGATATTACCTAAAATGTCAGTGCGCATACCCTATATCGCAATAGCCATAAAATGAAATTTTTGAAATAGAGTAAATTCAAATGATTGAAAACGTTGACAGATAATATTAAATGCACACGAGATCATTCCAAGTGACCCCAAGGTCACTGGAGGTCATTTAAGGTCAAAGCTCACAAGTTGATCTGAGAAACGTATGACCATGACAGTTCCCCTTTTTTCATGTCCCTGGCACCGCCTATGCTAACATTACACAAACACTGTGATGCGATTTGTACTTCTTTAGTATAACATGACTAGCAGAAGCCAAAAAGGGTGTTTGTCTCTTTTGTTCATTCAGTTGTTAGAAAACTAATCCTCCTATTTTTGAAACGCTGTGAACGCCCATGAATTTTCTCAAAATTTCACATTTGCGGACCCATGATAAAAGCCCTATTCATAATCTCTCGATTGATGCCAGTTTCATCGAAATCGGTCCATAAACAACGGAGTTATAAGAAGTCCAAAAGTACCCTCCATTTTGACCTTTTTGCCCCCCTGTATCCACAAATTTCGAAATTTTGAAAATTTCTTTTTATAAAAATGTAGTTGACGTCACGGCAAATCGATTGCCGTTTGTTGCGATGAAATCGGACAAGCAGTTCTCGAGATCTCGGGGGGGGGGCCGAATCCGCCCCCCTGCCGGGAATCGACCATACCGTCTAGCCCTCCGGGAATAGGGTTAAAACATTCGCACCTGTCTTCTCATAGCAGACTTTAGGGACGCAAAAAAGCCCTGAAAAAATCTCAAGCGCTGTAATAAAGAAAGACTAGATAAAGATACCAACAAATATGTAGAACTCTGGAAATGTCAATATACGTCTAATTTCTCTGATTTGTTGGATATTTACGTTGAAACGCTGAGTTAAAGATACGGCGATTTTCTGCGCCACTGTGCCTCGCAGACCGGCGCCGAACGCCGGATGAAATTGACAGGCACTTATTTTGGTTCCTCTTTATTTTGGTGCAACAGGTTACGCCGCTTGTTTCTTCACGCTAGTGAATGTCAGTTTGATATGTTGATTATTATTCATACGATCAGTAGCTACCAATGTACAGAATTGTTCGAGCTTTATGCGTGCAAGCCCGTTTATTTGCAAAATGTGCAACTTTTCAAAACTTGTTGAACTGATTGATGTCATTAGAAACTTTGAGAGCCAGTTTTGCCGTTTTCTATCTGTGTCAAGTCCAAGTTAGCCCAGTTTGTTGCCTTTTTTGACGACGGTGTATTTTGTTCATAACAGTAACTGGTGAGCTGACCTCAGGCCAATGACTGGAAGTCAGAAATACTTCTCCAAATGGCGATCATTGGAAGCCGCCATCACGTCCCCCCAAAACGCCGGAGAAAAAATATGAGGCTAACTGATGCCATATGTACTGACATTTTCGATTGACGTTGAACTATTTTTGTTGCTGTTTACAGTAGCACGCTAAGTATTCACATAAATGCGTGCCAAAAAACGCTCTGTGCCTCTTTGTGAGGTACACGTAAAACAACTGAGATGACCGAGTTTTCCTCTCCCCTCATTGCGCTTATTAATTACAACGATTTTTCTTAAATGAAGTCGGGGGAATGCTTGTTAGCACAACATGCGAGAAACACTTTAATTTGAGCTGAACCAATTTTCTGTTCTCTTGACATGCCCAGGGTTCCAGTTACGGTCCGGCCAGCAGCTCAAACGCGGCGTACGCCAGCGGAGGGCAGTCGTTGAGTAAGGGCGGTGGTCACCAGTTCTCCAGTACCGGTGCCCTGTCCAACCAGAAAAGTGGCTTCTACGGCTGAGTCTCCGGAGCACTGCCCACCTGCCGGCGTCCAGACGCTCGAAAAACTGGCCCTCTGTGTGAAAAACTAACCCTCGCTACCCCAGATCAAAGTAATGCTGGCCGACGCCAGGTGAAGATGCCCTGGTTGCGTAACGCCCTGATGGTGGTGAAGGAACTGGTTTAGAACTGTCAGCAACGCTTCAATAGCGAAGCAAACCTCTGTAACAGGTTGTACTTTTTAATACACCATTCTAGCTTACGGTGATTTGGTGGTGAGGCATCAGTGCTGCGAATTCGAATTTGGATATTTGACGATTTAATCCTATTTTCATGCGATGGATTTCGCTTGCAATCCAAGTGCACTCAAAGCTAAAATGATTCCTCTTCAGACTCATCGAGAAAATGTCCTATTTCAGCTACCCTATTATTCTCACTTTCCCAGCACATCAAAGGTATACTGAGAAAATGAACCCCCTTAAATGCTCCCTTTATTCTGACAGAGTTCTCTAATGCGAACCGTGATTCCCCAAAACTTGTCCACGTGACTCCTCGGCGATGCCCGCGATTGGTCTCGAGATATTCAATGATTTTCCAGAAATGCTTCGATACCTTAGCCGATAAAACTCGTGATATTTTCCTGATTCTTGTAATGCTGTAAACTGAATACACGATATAAACTGGAACAACCCTTCACTGACACTAGGAGCGGCGTAGTGCAGTGGTGACCGTGCTTATGTTGTGGGGGCAAGGTCCCCGGTTCGAGACGGGGCAATGGTGACATTTCGCTGTCACCTACGACAACAGGCGATAAGTTTACTACGCGAAATGACCCTGGCAGTTCAGAGCGTCGTTAGATAAGCCTTGACCAACCAATCATTCAAACTATGATTACTGTGAAGCGCTGCAAAGCAGGCAAAGCTTCAGCTTGTATGCTGTACAGTCTTTACTGGCGTTTCCGCTGTCGCTACCACGCCGGCATAGACAATTATCAAACACAGGTGCTGAGCACGTCAAAGTGTATTACACGCGACTGCTGCCGGCGAAAGCGATGCGACGTTTGCATGAACGGCTGGGGCACGAGTGTGACTGGTCTCCTGGCCGGATCTCCTTAACGTTCTTTGCTGCCCCGGCCGCGGACGTTGCTTCTGGGACCAGGTGGAAGGTTTCCTTCATCAAAAACCGCATCGTGGCACGAGTGGACAATGCAGATTTTTGGCTGAAGATGTGAGAAATTTCGAACAGCAGCAGCGCCTCTGTCAGCTCAGTTGCTTCGGCCACAACAGACCTTTCTACCATTATCTGGAATGGGTCGTGGCGATCGCCGGTGGTTGAAATGACTAGGCGAAAAGGCATCGGTGCGCCCCCTCGTGGACCACCTTTTCTTCTTCACCAAGGAGGCACAGCAACGCCGATGGTGCGTCCTCTGCGGATCAGACATGTCATGATCACATTGGTGGTTTTAATGCGTGAAATCGCAACACATTATTTCAAATGAACATGACGTTTAGCACGCGAAATGAAAATCATGGCTTCTGAAAAACACATTATCTAATGCTGCGAATATCACGCATTTACGTATTTTCGTATGCACATTTCCAGATGACTGTTGCAATGCAAGGATGGTGTTTCAGCATTTTTGAGTGGCAGTTTTGAATGAATACTTAATAAAACGATACGGCTAGCTTTTTCTTGTTGATTTCTGTTCTATGCTACGAGGAAATCCAACAGTGCTTACGCGTACATCAAACGAAGCGCACACCGACAGCCTGCAGGGGACTGAACCATACCACACCGGGCAAAATGGAGTCAGGACAGGGCGCGCCAGCCTGGACTGGCCTGCACTGAACTGGAGAGAGAAGGGTAGGGCAGGGCAGGGCAGGACAAAGCAGGGCAAAGCAAAGCAGGGCGTGGACATGACATGACAGGACAGGACAGGCTGAAACGGACTGCACGGGACTGGGCTTTACTAGACCTTGACTGACGCGTCATAAACGAAACTACCAAACAACGTAATGATAAATCGCTCCAAACGTCTTCACATTCCAAAAATGACTAATTTCACCAATGCACGTTGTCCATGAACAGCTTACGAATGGAGCTATGCTGTGAAAGTATGAAATATGACGCAGCCATGTACTCCCAGTGAAATGCTTAGAAATGCGTTGTTCCGCAGTTTCGTTTCATAGAACAACGCCCTGGTCTGGTCTGGTTTGATCTGAGCTGGTCCGGTCCGGTCCGGTTCGGTCCGCACCGGTCTCATTTGGCCCGGACCAGGCCAGACCAGGATAGACCGGAACAGAACAGACTGGAACGGATCTCACCTGGCCAGACCAGACCAAACCGGACGGGGTCGAACAGGACCGGATCGGACCAGACCGGGCGTCTGGATCGGACGGGTTGATTGGTGCCCTATTACCATTGGCAAATAGTGATGTGATTTCTACTTATCGTTGATTGAAAACAAAGATGGTGATGTCAGCCAGAAACAATTCAACGTTTTATAACCATTTGACCCTGTAAATTCCAACTATCAGATAACTAATGGAAAATCAGAATTTACTCCTTCCTCTCGCGGTCGGCGTCACTACTTTTGTGGCGGTGCGCGTGATCCATCACGAGTTCGAACCAGGTTCCAAAGATTGTGGTGTACTCCGGTCTGACGTCCCGTCCGACCAGCAGGCACATCCAGCGCTGTCCAGATCTGTCAAAATACAGATCCTGTCTCATAAGCCACGTCAAGAGTCGAACGTCGGCAGGACACGGCCAGTGCCAACCATGCACAATGATCAACGTGCCCGCAGTTAAGGTAAGTGCCCCTTGAACGTACAGTTAACAACCTTCCATTTTCGGAATCGTTTCCTCGTATTTAATTTATTCCCTGCCTGCAATGTCATCAACAGGCCATGCCAGAGACAAAACAAAATAGAGTATCCAATCCGGATCTTCGATAAGAACAAAAGCAATGCATACTGAATGCTTGTTTTTTAACTACGAGTTTAAAAAGATCATACACCAGATGACTAAGACCGCAGCCGTAGATTCCTTAAATTACGTACCTCTTCACAACCGAACATGAAGAGGCGGGCACCTTTCAGTTTTCTGATGCTGAGCTTCTTTACAATGATGTTCTGCCGCCTGTGGGGGAGGGTATCCGCATAAGTTCTTCATCCTTCTCTCCACGCACCAGCAATCTCAGTTTTTGCTCTGTAGCCGCTCTGGTGAGGGTGGCTGGTGGCTGGTTGTGGTCGATGCCCAGACTCCAAAAGTTGTCAGTTTTGGGTGGAAAGTGACACACAAACAACAACAATTTTTCATTCTCATTCCAGATTTTCTGCATTAATTTTCCATTCCCGAATGCTGAATTCCTCCGAACAGCAGGGCACTTATTGGCAACGTTGGTAAGCAAGCATTATTTCAGCACTATATGTTCTGTATTATTTCAGCACTACATGTTGTAATGCAATCCAAGTAAAGACAATGTACTGAAAACGTCGAATAGTGAACACCTTGCTAGTGAATAGTGAATTCCCAACCTGTCACGGGGAAGCACTTAGTGGAATTCTACCGAGAAAAGTCGATGGGTGTTTCTCCGGAGCTTGAGGTGCCTTCTCTTGGAAATGCATTTAGTGAAGAGTTACGGATGCTAAATTATCAAAACTGGGGTGCTATAGGGAGTGGAAAATTCCTCTCAGGTGACGAACGCATGCTTAAGAATAAATAAAAAATAACTACTTTTGCACCAGACAGATACCCAAGACGACTTCAGGTTGAACCAAAGGTCAGCTGAAGTCAGCTAAGGTCAAATTTTCGAATGACAGAAATCGTAAAGTTCGAGGTTTAAACGGGGTCTCAGTGGCAAGTAGAATACTTTTTGAAAATAAAAATGGCATGAAAACAAGGCACTTGACTTTAAAAAAATACCTTGTCACTCATTAACCCAACTGCTTCAATTAACATCGGTGTTTGTGCATGCATTATGTATGCTTCGCGGACTTACCCGATTTTTTTAATCTATATAACGCTGGGCATTATAGCCACCCTGGTTGTGTAGACCACCCTGAGACGTAAAGGCAATACAACACAATACACGTCGTATAATTATAGCCATATAGCTTAAACTGAGTTGAAGTACTACTTTACGCATATGTACCGAGCCAAACACCCCAAAGTATATAATTCTTACCATAGTTTTGTGTGTCCTACAAAAATGACTGACACATTTTAGTACTGTGACAGTTTTCGCGGTACAACCAGAAGTCTGACGATTTGCACCGAATTCGATCCTCCTTGACGTCATTTGACCTTGAAGGTCATGCTCCAAAAATACCAAACTCCTGTACAAGAGAGGTCCTCTAGGGCTTAATCAGCCCCGTAAATTTGGTGGCACTAGTCTCCAGTTTTAGTTTTTGAGATCTTTGAGGCCAAACTGACCACCCCCCCCCCACCCGAGCGCGTTATATGTGACCAGCGACCCTCGCGAGTGTTAAACCAGACACTCCGATGTGTTGAATTCGCCTGGGAAATCGTAAAATGCATGCTTGTGGATACAGGAACGACGTCTCCCTCATTTTTCGTGAAACTCTCGACAACATTTCCCACAAAAACGATTACGAGTTCTCGACAAAAGGTTGTACTCTTCTTCAGTCTGTTTCTGGACACAAACTAAAGAACTCCAAAACTGCCGATAGATATATCAACGTTCCGTAGGATTTTCAAATTCTGAATCTCAGGAGGTCTCAAGAATCACCCCACATTGAGTAACGATGTTTTTATCCGTTCTGATCCAAATGGATTTTGGTAACAAAACCCTCCATTATTCAGAACAACGCCATTCCTCTTCGATCTTATCATCTGACCTGCCAGTCAGTAACGTCTCTAGTTCGGACGACTCACAAAACAATTCCTGCGCAGACTTACGTCGAATTGCCCACCTTCACAACCCGCGTACGGCTCTTAAAACAGGACTGCGTTATCCGGCCGCTCCATTTGTATATTATCCATGGCAGATCTGGATCAAGGTGATAAGCAAAATCCAGATTATATCAAATGTATCACATAAGTGCGATAGCACGGTGTTTTGATCACTACATAGTGGAGAACAAATGGAGAGGTGGAAAGAAAAATACAAAGCAGAGGCCATTTTGGATTATTTGACCTAACCTGGAAAAAAAACAATTGCGCTATAACGTAAGATATTCCTACGGTTAATTTCGCTACCGATGGCGCCCAGGTCATGAAACCACGTCTAGAATAAACGCATATCTCGAGGCTATATGCGCGGCTTTCAAAATCTTCCTGATGTTTGTCAGCTTTCTTTTCCACAATTTTTGTTTCGTTCCACAGGAGCATTGTCAATGTATAGCACTGTCGTGTTGGATGTGCGGTGCTGTTTAACATCTCGTCTGTGTTCTTGTATGCGTATTTTCACGCCTCAACTTGTCTATTCTACGTATGTTTTACTGCATCCCGAGCACGGACTTTCATAAACAACAATGTGCAGTCCCTCCCCGAGCCTCAAAACTGTTTCTGCTTTGGATTGTTCTTCCCACCTTTCCAGTTACTTTCCATTGTGCAGTGATCAAGACACCGTACTTTAAAACGTATCCAATACACCTGACATACTTTGAGTTTTGCTTATCACCTTAATGCTGCGTACATTAGCGAGAAGCCCGATCCGTATGTTTACGAGGAGTCGGAGGAGGGTACCTGAAATCATCGGGGTGATTTTTATGCGATTATTTTATTATTTTTGTTAAAATAAACGGCGGCGAAGTTTTTCTTTTCTCACTGACTGCGCAGTACATTTGGCTGTATTTGAAACCGACGAATCAAAAACGGCAGACCGTCGTATCTCAGAAGACTCCGTCACATTTATCTTCTCTTGTATCTGTAGCTCGTATTGTTTCCATTTCTGGAATCTTTCTTCCCCAATTGTCACCAGGCAAAGAAGGAATGACACAACGTTGTGTATTTTCCCACTCGTAACAAACCCCAGTAAAATGAAGCCACGTCTTGCAGGTGCTGTGGTCTGGCTGGCAGCGCGCCAAACGAACAGCTGATCGTAGTTCACCGAGTGTCCGCAGCTGAGTGGTGGCGCTGATCTTATAGTGCTGCCACCTAGCCTTTCCTGTTTAGACCGCTGGTTCCGAGAGGACGTTGTTTTCGTCTCCGCAACGGAATACAAGTTTACAGGGAAAGCTGAGTGCTCCCAGGGGTGTGGTTTCCTATCTCTTTGTGGGTGCCCCGGCACCCACAATACGATTTGGGCAACCACAACTTAAATGATGTTTAAATATTGAAATATAGTTATGCTCGTTATACTCTCAGTCCCATGAAGTTGACCTAAAATCAGCTTTGTAAACAATAAAAGGAGCTCACTTACTTCATTGTCACCCACCAGCTGCTTTTCCCCACCACCGTCCCAGTAAAACTATGTAAAGCCGGATTATCATCGGGTTCTGGATAAGTGTCCTCGGAAGTGTATCTACTCAAATCGTGACTTTTAACTGTGCACATACGAATGACATTTTTATCAGTCAAAACATAGGAACCATTCATTCTTGCCAACTCGTTCTCCTTTGCTCATATTCCACTGGGGTAGGTGAGTACGTTGGCTGCTAGCCCAAGTTTAGTCTATTTACCCCATTTTTCTAACACTAAAATCGCCGATGAATCAGGTTAGCGTATCCATAAATTCAGCGATGTCAAAGCTTATAGCAGCTGACAAACACCAGAATTAAGAAAGAGGCCATCATGGATTCAGGCAAGTACCGCTGCTGTTCCTCGGATTTCTCTTGCTGGTATGTATTACGTGACTAGCTCGCAATACGTTAGTGTTGTTCGTCAAAACAATCGTCGCTGCCGTTTGTAACTGCATGTGGTACAGCAGGGCAGTGTTGAGTAAGCATTGGGTGCGTCCAAGGTTTGCCCACGTATTCTCCGTTGGTCGATTGGCTCCTATCTCTAGTATTGTGTATTGTATTTTGCCTACGGATATCACTGTCGAAAAATACAGTAGCTAAACTGCATGAAATACTACTCTTAGATGACCCAACTCCATTTTTCATTTACATGATAATCCATAGCCAGTCTTAAATATTTCCTGGAGTACGTTTTTTGAGCCAACAGAAAAACCAGATATATTTCTTCTACGGATGTCGCCGCCATAAAGTCCTCTATGATTTACGAAAGTCATCCTTTCATAATTTACTTCCCGTAATACCTTTTTAAACTCATTTCTCTGAATTTTAGGCATAAACGCCTGTCACGAACCCCTTCCCCTCCGATACGCAATGAATGGATGTCCCCATATGTGTTTTGGGCACCCACAATCATTTTCCGAAAACCACACCCATATGTGCGTCTGTGTGGCGAAATGTGATTAGAAGCCAGCGGAGCCGGAGCATCACGAGGTAGCAACACAGGAATGAATGCGACTTGACAATGGCATGCAAATACGACAGAACATCACACCAGGGCCTGTTTTAAAAGCAAATCACTGCAGGGGGGATTTCGGCCACGAATTATGGGTCACAAAGGAACGAAATCTGGGTATTCCGCCGACCTTTTTTGTGTGATCCCGTTCGAGTTCGGTTTTGACGGGTTGGTATGGTGAGACTAGTGGTCGCACGTGGCTGGACCCACGTGCGAAGTGGTTTATTCTAGGACGTCGAATGCAAAGGCGTCAATGTTTGGCAATTGGTGCCAACGGAAAGCCTGTTCTTTTGCCGTTCCGGTGACGACAAACACTAATTAGGTGTGCCGCGGCCGTTCCGGCCATGCGACGCCAAGTGAACCGATACAGGAGGCGATTTAGCACATTTTCAGGTGAGCTCGAGACCATTGCCGACTGCCGACATGGCGTCCTTCCCGGTGCCTAATCTCGCCAGTCGTGGGTCGCATCTAGGAAACCTGGTCCATTCGACAGAGAATCGATTGGAGAACAGTATCGTGTAAGGCACCGCACGCGGGAACCAGTACGTGAGGCGTCCTAACCACGGCAACACTTAAACGGCCGCTGTATAAGCTTAACTAAAAAGGAGATGGCTGAATTCAACCTTTAGTTATAACGGCTCGTATCTATCCCCACGTCACAAGGTATCAACTGCATATCATTCCGTAGGGCCGACCTCGTCCGCTTAACAGGTCAGCCGCGACACGCGCTCAAGGTGGAAGCGTTCACGGTTCTCGGTTTCTTTGTGTTTACATTGTGATTGCTATGACACGAGAGGTGAGATTGTTAGCAAAATTAACACCTATGGAAACAACGGTTGTTCGTCGTTTGGACGCGACAAAAAATAATAACAATTTACCAAATTTTACTCCGACGCATTCAGTAACCAGGGCAAGTCGTGATTTTACACAAAATCAACATATTTCGAGATAGTTATGTTCGACTGAAGATTGAAACTACACCATTGGAAGCATACCGTTAAAAACAATGTCACCATGTTCCTCAGTCAGTGATGAGCTCGTCAGTATAAGCCATCTGGTGTGTCTCGTAGTCGGATGAAATGAAAGCGTACAAAAGATGTCTGCATGTCGCGTTTTGCGTGTTTTTTTTCTAGCCGATCACGATCGAAAAACCAGTTTATCTCTTGTTCTTAACTAAAAAATGCGTTATACCATCCTCTCGGTTTGACTCTGACGTGACCTCCAATGTAGGGATTTCAAAAAAACTCTACAGAACTAAAATGAAAGTCTCCCTGATATGCATATAGGTTCGGTCAGAAACACATGCAGACAAACGCAGACAGGATTGAACAGACAGACAGGTATTGGTAGACAGAACGAGACACAGGGAATAAGATGGGCAGAAAAAAGAGAATGTGGAGGAGATTGAAGGGCACCGAGGAGTCCGGTAGAGATTGGCAGAGATCGACAGAACGTTGGAGATCGGAGGAGACAGGTGGTGAGCGGTAGACGCTGGTAAAGACCAAAAGAAACCGACGGAGATCGGTTGAGGCCGACAGGGACTGTTGGGCATCAGATGAGATTTAGAGAGACGGAAAGACCGATGGAAACCAAAGAAGACCAACATAGACTGATGGAGATCGAGCTAAATCGAAGGAGACCAACCGAAACGGATGGAGTTCAGGGGCGCCGAGGAAGACCTTCTGACACCGACGGGGATAACCAGAGTGCGAGCGATCTTCACGGAGACTCAGGCTGTGACAACTAAATGAAATGGAACATTGAAATAAATACATTTTTCGCCTGTCCAACCCTGGAACAGCGAAAACAGAGCAGGGATGTGGCAGTGGCTGTTTCATACCCCAGGGCGTTGTGTGAAAGGAAATTGGCTGATGACAGCTGTGGGAAAGACTCCAAATAAAGCTCACTGCGTTCTTCAACATGCCATTTACAGCGGCGTGATGCACCGTGCCCAAAGCGAGCGTGCGTCCGAGCGCGAAGTTCGAGGACATCCGGACGGACCAGACGGCCGAAGGTCGTCTGTTTCCTTGAAGCTCGCAGCGCGATTTCAAAACAGCACTATGGACAGCTCGGTCAACCGTTCAACAGTAACATGAATGAAGCGCTTAGCGTGATTGTGAACAGCGCTGCGGTGCTGGTGTGAGAAATTTATGGCGACCGAACTGCTGACGCTTGGCACATCAAACACAGGCGGTTTGTTAGCAATGCAGCGTGCAATGCAATCCTGGGATGGTTCCTCGCGAAGTGTACTCGTTTCGCACACTGGAAGCTGTGTAGCTTACACGTCGCAGTGTTGAGTTTAATTTCATTACGACAACGGATCACGTCAATGTTGCAAGTGTAATTTACAGTAGCTTAAGTCCGTCAATTTGTTTGTCATTTTTATTTGTTCATCAGGTTTTATGTTACATTGCGCAGTAATGCAAATGAGAGCAAAGCCAAAGACGACAGCATAGTATGGCGTGAGGGTGGAGTTTGTTCGGCCCTGAATAGACATGACATTTACTAAGAAGTAAAAATAACTTATTATCATTCAAAAGAGGACAGAAAGGGACATTTTTGTTGTGGAAAGGATGAATTTATTATCTTTATCAATGAACACTGCCTGCATCGTTATGCAGCGTCAGTACACAATGAGTGCAGAACAGCAGCATCAATGGACAGCTTGGTGAGATTTTAGTCGATAAAACATTTTCCCGTGGCCAGTCTACTCTGGACTGGGGAGGGCCATGACAAGTTACAATAATTCCCTGAAATTATACAAAACAGGCGTAACAAATGAGCTGTGCCGTCTTTGCTACTGTGGCCTACTATGTGCCGTTTCCCACGATCTACTATTACAATCTTCCCGTGCAGTCTATCGTTACCATATTTTTCTCTCTTTTTCTGCAGGGAGCCCATTTTTTCAGAATACACAGTTTTGCAATAACTACAGCCTGTACTTTGCCTAACAATCAAGCTGCGCCATCAACTGCAGTCCAGATGGTTTATTCTATGATTTCGCATGCTGGCATTTCTGCTTCTTGAACCAGCAGGGGCTAAACATAAAAAACAAACAAAAAGAAAATTTGCCCTGCATGACATTTTTTTCAGATTTGATCACCAGCGAGGCCATAATCAGCTATAATCAAGCCGTAATCAAGCTAAGTAAATGCTTAGAATGTGGCCAGCCTCACTCCACCAGGATCTGAAATGCGGAGCATAGCTATGATGACTGATATGTGGCATGCAAGGGGAGTTTTCAACTAGCAGAAAAAAACAAACTGAGCGGTGTTCCTGCCCCCCCCCATAATGCTTGCTGCAAACGTCGCAACTTTGCAACCCGAGGAAGATATGTCAGTTTTGATATCTATGGGTTTGTATTTTCATTGCGTTTGCTTACGAGTTCTTTCTTCCGCATAACTATTTCAAAAACAATATTTTCCTTTTCAGACAAATCTTTGGAAGGGTATTTCCTACCCGTTTAGTAATGCGGCGTTTAAACATGCAATTCTTCAGATGCAAGATATTGAAATAGATCGGTAAATGCCCAGTTCTACTGCGACATGTATAAAGGGAAAGTAGTGATCCGAGTAGAAACGGAATTGGTCTCGCTCATCATGCGCCCACGGGTCGTCGTACTGGTAAACGAATGTCCTTGGTGATGCAGATCAAAGATGGTTTGGTGTGGCGTTACGCCAACAAACAAGAAATTAACACTATATCCCAAAAAGTCCATTTTTTAAACACCGTTTCAAAGGCATACATGTCTGAGTTTTTTTAACTATGTGCGTAGTAGTCGGTTTACTGAATTTGTATCAAACCGAGCCCTCGGCGTAGCTTGCCAGATGAAAGCTGGTGGTCAAAAGAGACAGAGTTCAGCTTGGGTAACTGCGGTCGGAATTGTACAAAAAATGACAAACTCTACAAACGTGACTGGCGGCCATTGCAGGGTGGCGTCCGTAAAAGTTCCGCGGTCGCGGGAATGATGCAACAAACAAACGAGCGTCACCGTGCCTCCAGTCGTCTTCCGACAGCGCCCAAAGGAAATGCTACTTTCAGCATTAGCAGCGTTTGGGAGGGGATTAAGGTTGGGAAAGCGAAACCGCACGGAAAATACATAAGTGCCTCACTCTAAATCCATATCACATGCAAACCCCGTATAGAAAAAACTTGGGCCGTTCGCGCCCCCCAAATCCAGTTTGACCAGTTTGTTTCCAGCTGATCGGCACCTAGCGTGTGGCCAGCTTTTCCCCACTGGAATCTGGGATGCAGGGTATAGCTATGGTGACTGACATGTGGCAGGCAGGACAATTTTTCTGTCTCTCCAACTTATCACGCCCACAGCATGGTTCGGAAACAACTGACTGGCCGCACCTGTAAGTGAGAAAATTCGTGAGTGGTCATTCGCAACAGATCGTTACGGTTTTTTCTCAAAAGTCAGAAAAGTTACGTCATGCAATATCGGCACGTTTAGCACGATATTATGTCGTAATATAACTATCTTTTGACACATCAACTATGGTGCATATTGTCAGGGCGGATCCCAGCGTATTCCCGGCCGGAACCGGAAAATACAACAGTACAAGGATTGTAGCATGACGATTTGTGTCCTAAATCAGATTTGTAGCATGACGCTCATGTGTCCGAAATCGAATTTTCTGGTGAATTCTGCCATGCATATTTTTCGGGAAATATGAATGCTAACCAACACGTGGATCTAACAACTTATATTTATCAAGCGGGAAATATACTGATATCAAGCACAGTCCCGAGGAGCACACAAAACAAATGCGATTCCGACTTGAAGAAGTTCATGGCATTTCTGGGGAACAAAAGGGCTAGTATCACATCATTCGGTGAAATGGACGTCAAATCGCGGGACGCTGTTGTCATGAGCTTCATGATAAACCTTAAGCTTGAGCACTACGAACCCACTTCCGAAAAAGACGGTGCACACCAGCGCCAGCTACGAGAGGATGACAATGGCGTTCGTCGTGGAGGCAGGACCCTCTGGCCTTAGCATGGGCATAGGTGTATTTAACGCATACAAGATTGTCAAAATGATACTTTATTGAGTTCCGAAGCGCTGACCTTGTTGAAATACAATTTGATTGTGACTTGCATGTTTCCCTTCATCCCACGGAAGGACAACGGCACAGAACGAGCCAGTCACCTTTAACCCGAGGTTTTATATCAATTTGGTTAGTAATATTTTCAGGTAAAAACTGCCAACATATATTCTCTAACGCATTCAGCAAATAATAAAACTACGGAAAAAATCGCATTTGCGCGGAGGTCAAGGATTATGAACAGAGCTGCTGGTATAACATCTCATAATCACCGACCAGGGAAAATACACATACTCAGTGGATGATCACTGCCTTCGTTATGCGATAATAAGCTTTTATGCTAGAGTGCTGTACTAATCCTCATAACCATCGAGCCCTCAGGCGAGATATTAATGAAGATCATCACAGCACAAGAGTGTAGATAGATTTACGGCATGAAACTCATGTGTACTAAATCGCAATTAGCAGGTTAATTTACATGACATAAGAAACACATAGAAAGTTAATTTGCCGTAGAGGCATTTCTGAACATTGAGCTTTTACCGCACGGTTCGTGCAATTCTTAACTCTCGACCACCAGGGGGGAATAGCCCCTTTTGTTTCTTTCTGATTTCGTCCGAACCGCTCAGGACGAGATTACCCGACTTCTGGTAGCTTTCAGCTGATCAATCGACACACTGAGGCACCAAATATTTCGGCATGTGTTGTTGGCATGATGCAATGGCGTTAAATCTAATGGCGTTACAGGCAAAATAAATATCATGGTGTCGGGCGATTTGCGGCCACGCGCGTCGGCCGGCGCAGGTGATCGCTTTTATCAGTAACGTAGCAATTCTTCCGGTAAGAACGTAGAAGAGTAAACATCCTTTTGTTAAGGTTAGCAAAAAGTGTAAACAGCCTTTCATTTCTGTGATAAGACCTAGTAACACAAGGCTAACAATTTGACTGTCTAAATATGTTGCGAGTTTTAAAGGTATCTCACAACTGAGATCCAACATCGTCGTAGACCATGCTTACCTTCCGATGATAAGATTATTGCAAAAAGCATACTCATCCGACGAAAGGTGTTGTAATTATGACCCGATACACGTCAGATGGACGGGCACGACATCTCTGGCTGAGTCGGCTGGCGTCAGACGGTGGAGGGCGGCGTCGGCTGACCGCAATGTGCATGTGACGATAAAATGAAAGGGCGTGAGGAGAGAGAGAGAGAGAGAGAGAGAGAGAGAGAGAGAGGCGAATCTGAGTAGGGAAGAGTGGCCAGGAATATGATAGCAATGCTGGCGTCTGATGATCACTGCCACGCATTTTGCGATTTCATACGATTAACGATGTCATACATTTAGTCTGACTTCATAACAGAAAGTTCCAGAACTCTCCGAGGCCGCTCCAGTATAGCCTTTACTGCACTTATGAAACCATACCAGATACGCCAAACTGTGATCTTTCGTTAGATACCCTCGTCATGGATGTCGTTCAGCTGATGTGTTTGCTTGATCTTGTTAGAAGCATCAGGCATTTTGGGCCATAAAGTCCGGCATTTTTGTAACGTGTCACGTCAGGGGTCAACACAAGAGGTCACTTTTCGCATCCTGAAATGAGAAAAGTACATCCTGCTGATTGCCGGTCGAAACATGTAGATCAGATTCCTAGTCCCGAAGATATGTGGAGGAGGTCCATTTTTACCTTTCTCGAGGCTGTCGAAGTATCTGGAAAACTAATAGCAGTGCGAAACATATGGTTCATGTCGTGCAGTGCGCACGTCACCGCAAATTCAAGCAACACAAGGATCGAAGGAGAGAACCGAACAGGGGCAGGTCACACGTCATATGCAAATATATAAAAATATTTTTGTAACTTTTTTCCTATGTATCTATCTATATATATATATATATATATATATATATATATATATATATATATATATGGTGATAGTTATCTTCCCATTACCTAGTGAGGCAAAACAAACGTTACGACCTATCGAACAAAACAACAAGAAGCTTGTGAAATGCCATTACACCTTGGTCATTAATCAGACACAAACACACACTCATATATATATATATATATATATATATATATATATATATATTGTGTATGTTCCGTTATTGCAGACTGCAACTCACGATCGCATCACTTAAAACATTGTGCAGGTCCCACACAACGTAAGGACACTACACTTCACTGCCTAAATAACTGAAATGTTACATAACTGGAAGTTTGCCTATTTAAAGTTGGTGAGTTTTGGTATATGGTTAGGGCCACTAAAATTAAAAGTTGCCTTTTATCCGTGGTAGGAATCATGATCTCAGTATTTTGTGTCGGATCCTCCGTAGCAAGGTTACGTTTGTGTTAGTCCAACATATGCATTTTGGGGGCTCCGTACGCGAGGAGCATCGTTAAACGACGTGATAAAGCGGTTAGTGTGACACCAACATGACCTCGAGGAGCCTGAAGTCTTTCTCTGGGCATGAAAATTTGTAGACTACGTTGGTTCGTTTTGATTTTTCGTGTTTTCATTGTGAATTGTTCTTCATGAAGAGGTGGCTTACCTTTTGTTTTTATAATACATTATAATGGCGACTTTCTTTTCTGTGTTAGAACAAGTCACACAGCGTGCCGACAGCCCTTTCGTCTACTTGATATGACAGAGATATTTGGTTGTAACAGAAAATTTTCAGGGACAGCTATTGTTAGACGACAGTTTCCGGCTCTTTGCTTTCTTCATAGCCACTAGTAAATCTCCATCGATATCCCGGTTGAAATAGCTATTGTTCACAAGGATCTGCGGGGCCGTTTATGTTCAATAACCAGGAAGGTCCAGGCGGAATATGTGCGGAAAGCTCTCTTAATGAATGATCAAATTGGGCTTAGCTTATAGCGATTGATACACTCGTTGCTCCATAGAGACATCGGCCTACATTAGTTGGTTTCCTATAGACCTTCGCAACAAACTTACCAGTATTAGCGTCTATGTGTACGTCTAAGAATGGCAATCTGTTGCCTGCGTTCAAGTCGGTTGTGACGTGGAGCACAGAGTGTCCTTCCATTTTGCGCGTTAGAAGATTAAGCTGGTATTCATCCTCGACATCCACGAAAATGTCATCTACATGACGGTAGCAGGTAAAAGGTCGCCGAAATGGTGGACTTGTTAAAGTTTTTTAACTAAACGAATCACCTCACCTGTCACCTTTCATCTGTATAACGAATCACCTGTATCCCGTAGGGGAACTTCTTGAGGCCTTGCCGAGCCATCCGCCAGAGCGCACCATACATGAGGCCAAGGGACTGGCGGTGCTTGTTCAGAGATCTTGAGAGGCTGGTTTCCAGCGCTGATACGACTTTGGGAAGGTTTGCAGCGGTCCGGGTCGATTTTTTTGCGTCCAGATCTCCCCTTGGTGACGTTTTGTACGCCACGTTTTTCGGCACTTATCAACCATGGACTTAATAGCATTTCTGGATAACGGATGTCGGATGAACGTTAATGCAAACTTGCGCTGCGCCGTCGTAATGGAGCGAATTCCCAAGAATATCTCAGCGATGCGCCACATTTCCTAATTGGAAAATTCAGTGAAAGATGAATCAAGAATGAAAGTATTTTCGTATTTAAACAAAGTACCTGATGTGAAAAGAAACGGTATGAGTGAAAGTACCGTTATATTTAATACGATACGACCTGCTCCCGAAATATTGCAATATATATATATATATATATATATATATACATATATATAAGCATGTATATATATACGTATATATAAGACGTAGGTGTGAAATTAAAAACTGAATATCAATATGGAAATTGAGTCGATAGGCAATACATCTTTTTATTGTCTGTATACTTTTCAGCCTTGACACGCAAAGCCCATCCGGTGGCTAGAGCTTTGCTTTAACGACCCAGATACTTTTGCATGCAGTAAGAATCATCAGGACGTATTTCTTGACCTTCGGTTCCTGGCACCCCATTGTAGGCAATTTCGGTCTTGTTGCAATAAAAAAAGCATAGCAGAGATCACAACTGCTTCTTTTACGTCCATTGAGACCACAGCTGTCCAACAAAGTAAAACATATGCATTATATATTGTTCTCGCTTATGCAGTGTGTACATGGATGCATTCCATTTCCATCTCTACTCTACTACTCTACTCTCTACTCTACTCGTATTCCTTTTGTCGATTTTGTGCGCGTATTTGCTACGAACCAGATGTGTACCAACGATGGCGAAAAACAAAGGTCGTTGTGTTATGTCATGTTGTGTTATATCTGCTGTGAGTGCCACCAACACGTTTGTAAATTGACATATTGGTCTTACATTTCAGACCACTGGGGTTCTTTGCGACGCACTTCTGATAGCATTCAGATGGCAATATTTCCTCCAATGGAGGCTGACAAATATGTTTGGGCTGTTCTTTCTGTTAGACAGGAAGGGCTTTTTCATTTACTGAATTCGGATGTAAATGTTGGATACCTTGTCATGTTATGGAAGTCATGGAAGGTGTCAGGTTCATTCCGTGTGACTAATCGTATGTGGTGTCTGTACCGTTTCTACACGAGCATACGCCATAAAATGCAGTATTTTTGCGAAACTGTCATGAATTAAAATCAAATGTTCCGAACTCACCGACAGATTCATGTTTTGGATGAGGTAACACCGTATACCAGCACCTCGTGGCACCTGAATCATTTTCGCAAAACTACGCCCTGCAGTTTTAATATTATTGTAAATATGACACTCGATGTCAGCCATAAGTATCATACTCAGAACTAAGCCAAAACATGAAACCCACAGACCTGCAGCCTCACGTCAGGTGGGCTGAGCCACCTCTCAGACAGAAGCATCAGCTAATCCGATACCAGAACGGCGGCTTTTCGTGCTATGAGGGCGGTTTTCCACAGTCTCAGGGAGCACGGGGACATACAGCGCTTCCAGGTTTTGCCTACACATAACACCGAGAGATACCGCAGACGGGAGATTGCTCACAAGAAGTTGCAGGGCTCTGACGACATCTCGGTCAACAGCACCGCACCATCTGTCCTTCTGCCGACCCGCTCATGCCAATCCACGTAGTGGTTGTTTGGCTGGTTTGGCTGGTTTGCGGCTTATGTCGTGACGCCAACGGTGACAGTGATGTAGCTGAAACGCTGTTGAATCGCACATTTTGAAATACATGCATAAAAACATCAACAGCCATTGGTCCTTTACAAAATGAGTCATCTCCCGCACGGCGGATGGGTCTTTAAAAACGTTCGATGCGCGCAGAGCATACCGGACGACCAGGGCACCAGGGAGGCAAGAGCCACTGCGGTTGAAGGTGTTCACGTCGACGACAAAGCTGTCAGACATGGAGCGACATGGGTGCGGAGCCCCGCCAAACCGAGAGCCTCCGAGACCAATTGACTGCAAGCATTGGAGTGCTCTGGAATGATGCGGCACAATCCTTTTTGCACATCCTCTAGTTCGCCAGACAGATACGAAGTGAGTACAAGTTCATGCGCCACAGCTACGTATTCTAAAGCTGGGCAGATGAAGGCCGCATAAACTATGAGCAGATTGGCTCTGAACTCTCCGGCTCTCCTTAGCTGCTTCAGCACGTAAAGCCGCA
Organism: Capitulum mitella; assembly: GCA_030062745.1. Lineage (NCBI taxonomy): Eukaryota > Metazoa > Arthropoda > Thecostraca > Pollicipedomorpha > Pollicipedidae > Capitulum > Capitulum mitella. The sequence continues at coordinate 9,224,438 of CP099851.1, read as the reverse complement.
GCGATACTCGCCTAACCGAATTAGTGACATGAACATTCTGTTTAAGATCAGATAATAAAAAATGCAGTGTATTTAAGTTCTGGTGGCACGCAGGGCACCCGAGAAAGAACGCAAAACTACATTGAGGACCATCAAGGTCGGTCCACAAGGACACAGCACGGTTGCTAGCGAAGGGCGCTGATAATCATTGTTGGCCGAAAAGGCGGCATGGAATCTGGTACTTCAATGCGCCAATGCGGCACTGCAAGACATAAAAGAGCACCGGGCCGTTAAGTAAATGCATTCTCTACAACCAGAACGGTCATAAAAGTAAGTGTTTTGGATTCGTGGGGGTGGGATGGATTGTGGTTTTCAAAACCAGGCCGCATCAACATTGTTATTTCCCTGTTAACCCAGCGAAGACTGGGATATTGCGTCAGTCGCCACCCACCAGTTGCCGGGAGTATTTTTTTCTGTCCCCCGATAATTCGCCAGGATTTCAGCAATTCCGTCTGCAAATGGCAGTCAGTAGTGAATATCATGCAGTCTCTATGGTTTCGATTTGATGCCAGCTTCGTTATTCAAGATGCAGGTCAGTTCGAAGGCGTAAAATCAGTGATGTTGTGTAAACCACTAAACCAGGGCAAAAAAGTCGGCAAGGGAGTATTTTTTACTTGTTATAACTCGCCTATTTACGGACCGATGTTGATGCAATTGACAGACAGATAGAAGACATAATTTCAATACATATTTCCTTAGGCACTTGGAAGGGGGCTGTGCGGCTTTGAGACATGCTGCCCATCCCCCTTTGAACGTGGGGTCGGCCGCGCTGGCCGGCGCCGGGCCGGTCCGTGCAGGCGCCCGGCTGGTGTAGGGTCACCTTGAATGGCGTGGCGCCGATCCGGGCATGTGCGGTCCGGATTGGTTGAGATGAGAGATGAGATGAGATGAGAGAGATGAGATGAGATGAGATGAGAGCTAATCGATGGCACTTGTCCTTTTAGCCCATCCGTGTAGCATTTCGAAAAAACTCAGGCGTTCACAGGGCTGGGAAAAGAGGGCAGGTGTTTTCTTCAATCAATTTGACGTACAAGATGAAAATACTTGTTAGCTTTCACTAATCATTTATACTTAAGAAGCGCAAATTGTAGTACTCTTTTGCAAAAAGGTGGCATAGGCTACCCCAGCGGAAGCCAGCGGCATGGAAAAGGAAACTCATGTTCATCAAATCAGTTGACGACCTCTGACCTCAAATAACCTGAAATAGCCTCAAAGACACTTGGAATGGTTGTGGGTGCATTTCGTAATGTCCGAAAATGATTCCGAACATTTGAATTGGCTATATTTCTAAACGTCCTGTTTATTACTATCGTGATATCGTGTACTCCAGCGGACGTTTTAGGCCATAACTTTATGACCTGACGTGATACTAAAGCAAAGCTTGAAACGCTAGCAGAGGGCACTGCGCTGTATCTGTTCCGGATGCTTCGTTTGAAAATTAGACTCAGACACGTTTTTACAAAACCAAGCGTTGACTTTGGGCCCTGACCCGAGCTTGCGTAGTAAGCTCAGGTCGGAAAATGTTTTCGTGCTGTTGTCAAGGTAAATACCTTGACAATGCCAAATGCCAATACCTGATGTATTTGGCATGTGTGTGATGGAAAATGTTAATTTTTATCCAAAAAACGTATTTTTGCCAGCCAGTTTTCTTTTACTTTCAACATAGCTGAAAAATCCTGAGGTGACCCCAACAAACCTGACATAGTTCCTTCACTGGACAAAGTAAAATGATGAAAAATGGGCATAATATGTCAATATGTAGAAGAAGAAGATAGAAAAAGTGGCCAAGTGTCGTAAAGCCGCTTCGAAAATCCCGGAAATAGTAGCAAAAAATTGGAGGGAGCTTCTGAAACCTCTATAACGAAACAGGGTTAAAGCCCGACTTCCTGGGGCCCTTTTTGTCTCACCCATCAGTCTGGTATTTTTACCTGCGACGCAATCCTTTATTGATAATGAAGTCAAGAGATGGGTGATATTTGCTCTTTCAGTGCGTGGGCTATCGACTGCTAATGTAATTATTCTAACGGAATTATTGGTTCTCGAAGCAGTTCGGGGGAGACAACAGATCCCACTCCCATGTGAGTGGAATGAGGAAAACCGAGCCAATCCGAAAAGTTTCCAATCCAGTAGTAGGTAATCCATCACATTACTTTGAGCTTCGCGCATAACGCTGCAGCATAAATGTCTAAAGTGCGTCGTAATCACTGCTTTCGCACGGTAAGTCGGCAAACTACCGATCTAAGTGGTCGCAAATGTGCTTATGAACGGGGCTCTGACCTTGACGCTGCGCACCACGTGATACGTGACATCTCAACCAATCCGACCGCACATGCCCGGATCGGCGCCACGCCATTCAAGGTGACCCTACACCAGCTGGGCGCCTGCACGGACCGGCCCGGCGCCGGCCAGCTCGGCCGACCCCACGTTCAAAGGGGGATGGGCAGCATGTCTCAAAGCCGCACAGCCCCCTTCCAAGTGCCTAAGGAAATATGTATTGAAATTATGTCTTCTATCTGCGTCCTATAACAAGTATGGCGTCGTTAAACAAGATGCTTGACGCATGGTTTAGATTTTGTTCTTCAGGACCCAGCGTGGAAGAAAGCTGACAATGTCCGACATTTCCAGTCCTCCAAATTTTCCAGGGCAACTATATACCGACCAAAGACAAGGTAAAGATCAATTGCAATATCAGACAGCAAGGAAACGGAAAAAGGGCCGTCACAATGCATCCTGGTTTGAAGATTGCGCATTAGGGTGCCCAACTTCTGACAAAAGTTTCTCGGGCACAGGCGGTCCAGGCTATTCCCATTCCACGATGAGAATTGCCCATGCTTCTCCATTTTTGTGGCTTTCCGTCGGTAATTTCGGTCTCCGAGCAGCGGATGGACCTAGCGCATCAAATGCCTTTCCTGTTCGCCGGTTTTCCATTGACCCTGGAGAAAGGCGTGTTTACGATGCACAGTTTCTTTTTAGTTTCTAGTTGCGCTAGAGCGATAAAGCAGGCAATCATGTTGCTCACCATCCTCTCTATTTACTGACATATAGTTTTACAGTATAGTGATATAGCGGACAGTCATGAGCTGACTTGGACCTTGACTGCTTTCAGCTTTTGTACTTCACAACACTGTCCTGCTTTCCACATATGTACTTCTTTTCATTTCTTAGCAGGGAGTGTGGTAACTTGCTTTTTATGTTCTTTGGCGTTAACGTACGATTCTGTGCGTCATTGAGCTGCGAGACACTCTTGGTTGCCTGATTTGGGTGGCAGAAAAAATGTAAGTAAAAAAACGGCCAGACGTGAAACATGAGGGCAGTTCGGGTCCCGCAAATTATGCACAAACTTAGGTTTTCACCGTTTTTCACCGTCTTCCGCGTTACACTCGATGTCCCTACTAAACCCGCTGCACGCCATCGATACTGCTCTGACCAGGCCTCTAATCTCACATAAGCCAGTGTCTACCAGCTACTGTACAATGGGCTGCAAATGTATTGCAACTGCTCTTGACACGCAGGAAAACAAGCCGGTCACTTCAGTTCCAATGTGCATAGCACAAACGTTAGCACAACCGCACAACACGGCACGACGCTCTTGTCATTCAGGACAGCACAACGCACTGTGGCAACTGATAGTTACATGACCATGTAGCTTTCCTTGGTGTGACCATACGATTTTCTGTGCCATTCTACAACCTGGGCCAAATTTTCGAGCTCTACTTCATCCCGAGTCCTGTCTATTAACCCTATTCCCGGAGGGCTAGACGGTATGGCTGATTCCCGGGAGGGAAGGCGGATCCCCCCCTGAGATCTCGAGACCTACTCGTCCGATTTCATCGCAACAAACGGCAATCGGTTTGCCATGACATAAACTACAGTTATGTAGAAAGAGTTATGTACAGTACAGTTATGTAGAAAGAAGTTTTCAAAATTTTGAAAAGGGTGGATATAGGGGGCAAAAAAGTCAAATTTGTGGGTATTTTTGGACTTCTTATAACTCCGTTGTTTATGGATCGATTTTGATGGAATTGGCATGAATCGAGAGATTATAAATGGGGCTTTTACCATTAGTCCATACATTCCAAACTTTGAGAAAATTCATAGCCGTTCACGGGATTTCAAAAATAGGATTAGTTTTTGAACTGAATGAACAAAAAAGGTAAAAACACTTTTTTGCCTTCTACTAGACATATTATGCTAAAGAAGAGCAAATCGTATTACAATGTTTGTATAATGTTAGTATAGGCGGTGCCAGGGACATGAAAAAAGGGAAACTGCCATGGTCACATGTTCTTCAGATCAACCTTTGACCTTTGACCTTAAATGACCTCCAGTTACCTTGGAGGCACTTGGAATGATCTCGTGTGCATTTTATATTATCTGTAAACGTTTCCAATCATTTTAATTCACTCTGTTTCAAAAGTTCCATTTTACGACTATCGTGATATAGGTACGCTCACTAACATTTTAGGTCATAGCTCCGTGACCCGACCCGATATCAAGCTGAAACGTGATACACAAGTAGAGGGCACCGTTCAACGTCATATATATCCCGGGTTTGGCATTTCAAAAAGTAGCGGCGAAATCATTACTGTAAAACCAAATTTCAACTTTTGACCTTGACCTGATCTCTTCAAGTGATCTCAGATGAACAAAACTGTATTCGCACGTTGCCCAACTATTAGGCTATACATCCATATAAATTTTTAAGTTCTATCTTAAAAACGCTAGTTTTGACAGTCATTTTCCTTTTACCTTCAACAACACCTCAGGCCAAAAATGGCCTGAGGTGCCTCCCAAAAACGTTGCCTGACTCCGCCTCTGAGCAAAACAGAATTTCAAAATTTTGTCGCAGTACGTAGATAGAACAGCTAGGAAGTGCCACTAAGTTTCGCGAAGCTGTGTCAAAAAGCCTGGAATTTGAGGCAAAAAACTCGAGGGGATTTAGCCACACACCCCCCCCCCCCTACCGGTAATAGGGTTAAGTCCTGCAGCAGCTTCGTACCTCGTTTGGCGCCATCATTTACTACGGCTACTGGCGCACGTACTCCGACAACCTTCTGTAGCCGGCGTTTGTCTTCCACTGACTTGTCGGTCTCTGCAGCCACTTGGCGTGGTCTTGAAGGCGGATGAAGAGCAGCCCGGATCTTCCGCCTAGCAGTGATCTGATGTCACAGCTCACGCCGACGTTGACTGCTAATGTCTTGCTAGGTAGTACCACGGTGGGCCTCGAAATGGTCGCCAGGGTGGCAGTCATTTCCTACCGCTCAGTGGATGGCAGCTCTTCGTCGAAGAGCGTGAAGACGGCAGCCGCTGGGTCCAGTAGATGTTGCGGCGTTGGATGGATTTGGCGACGGCACCTGCAATGTCTTTGTATTCAGCGATTTCCTTGCGACACTGCATATCGTGGTGGTAGGACAATTAGTTGCTCGGCGCATACGTCGTCAGCGAAGATCGCAGGAAAAACGGTCCATGGAACAGGGCGATAAATGATATCACGCTCCGAATCTTTTTTTCGGTCTGTTGGTCCATTTCGAACTGTTCCGATGGCATCGCCATTTTCAGGAGGTACAAGGCGTCTGACATGAACCTTGGATCGTACGCTGCCACAGGTCTGCGGAGCTTCATCCCGTCAAGCGTGTCAATGCTCAAGTACGCCGCGATTAGCTCACTGAGCCCATTGTAATCACCTCTGATGAACCTGATGAATGTAGACGATGCCAGATACTCTGTGGCCCATTTCAGGATGTTTTCCGCTCTCTGTCGCAGCAAGACTGCGTCGGAATTTGATCCATCGTGCTGACTTAGACGCGCCTTCTCCTGACGACACCACGGCTCACTGAACTTGTTGCACAGAAATCTGACGCCACGCAGTCTTCCCAAACACCGCAGTCAGGGACATGGGACACGTGCCGCTCCTGGGCATGAAGCCCTGAGAGATGTCCCGCGAACGACGATGTGCAAGACGGGATCTCTCAGGCCGCTTCCTGCAACGGGACCATGGTACGCAGACCAGTGATGACCAGTGATAAACTACCCCGGCGCTTCGCTGCGTCAAATTCTGGACATCCGACCTGATGTACTGATCTCGCCAATGAAACGTTCAGCAAACCCATTATCTAACGCTCACAACCGGACCCAGTCGAGTCGATAGGGCACCAAATGGGTGCAGACACAGCGTTCTCGAGTACGTTTGCAACTGTCGTTGCTAAATCGCCTCCCCATAGCATATCTAATCGGACATGCGGGCGAGCCACATCATGATGGCGCACAAAAAATAGGCACGGCGATACAAGATAAAAGCACCGCGGTTCTGCAACCATGTAGGCACCTAACTTCACAGGTGTGATACCTTTGTACAGAACTGTACACTGTAGATGTGGATTTTGGAAGTGAGGATAAAAATATGGAATACGTGAAACTACGGTCGAGTATCTTTTTTGCGTTCAGCTTATGACGAATAAATTGTGTCTTACGATAAAACTTTATTTGGCCGGGATCAAAATAACGCATGTTTCGGCGCCGACCTCACATCGTATAGGTCGACAAATCTGATCAAATATCGTAAAACTTGAAATCAGGAGATGGAGAACATGGCAAGCAACGTGGCTGTTTTGTTTCATCACTTCAGCTCAATGACAAACTGGAATAGCATACATTGGTTAATTAATGGGAAATCGGTGAACTGAACAGACGTTTGAGACGTTAAGTTGATCCACTGCTCGGAGACCGAAATTACTGACGGCAAGTCACAAAAATGGAGAAGCATGGGCTATTTTCTTCATGGAACGGGGACTGGCCGGGACGTCTGTAGCCAGAAAACTTTCGTCAAAAGCGGGGCACCCTATTGCGCATGGTCTGCATCGCGTTTGGCAAAGTTAATGGGTCCCAAAGGTTGTTGGCTAGAAAATTTGGAATTGCGAGGTCGTACGTCCAAAACATTCTGAGAGGGGTGGGACTGAAGTACTGAAAGAGGCAGAAAGCATCGAAAGTTACCGAGCAGCACGCAACTCAAAAAAGTCAACGAGGATGTTGACGTCATCATTGATGGCGAGTCATACTTCACCACAAGCGACAGCCAGATGCCAGCAAACGCATGCTACTACGCCCATGTCGGTGGTGATATGCCCCCTGAGGCGATGTTCAGGGAAGAAGACAAGTTTCCCAGGAAGCTGCTGATTTGGTGTACATCAGAACAAGGCAAATGTCACCGGTAAGCAGCATCACAACAAACGTTTCAGGGACATTTCTGGGTCATTTCCGGACTCCAAGTACCCTGATCACGACATGCTCTCCTGGCCGGACCCGGCCCCCGTCAAGGTTCCTTGGCAGCACCTCCCGTGTGACGTCACCGATGCGATGGCGTGCCGCCTGTACCATGGAGGGAAATGGGAAAATACGCGACTTGAGGATCGCGAGTTCAGGCGTTTTTTATGCATTGGAATCAGTTAAAAAAAAACTTTCAATATGATGCAAGAGGAATGTTCTCTTCAAATCTAGGGTCTATTTGACAGAAAAATACTTATTATTCCGTCAGAGGAGTATTTTCTGAAGCCTTAGATATCCTGTAATAAGGGTCATTTTCGGTAAAAGTACCGACAACCGCGAGACATTACCACCCTTCTCAACAGTTTTGTACCGCAGTGGCGGCGGTGTCACGCATGCAGCATCCGACGACCACCCTCACGCAGAAGTTTACAAGCTTCTGAATGCGGGCAGTGTTGGTTACAAAAGCAGTACTATAGACAGCAATACAGGATCAGAGAATGAAAGGCACTAGGCCATTCACCAGAACAGGAAGCACCACAGTAAGGCAATCTGCGTTTTACGTTACGCAGTGCGTTGGAGTCCGGTGCGTTTTCTCTGGATCTGTTTCGTGTGCGGTTTATAGTTTGGGTTGCAGTTCATGACTGCACGTAAGTGTTCAATTTCAACACCTCGTTGGATAGCGAAACCGTTTGCAGTAAGTGAGACAACGGGAAGATTACGGAGCATCTGCTGTGGGCCGAAAACACTGAACTGGTTTTTGTTAGTGGTCAGTTTGATGTGTCAGTGACTAAACCGCTTGCAGACCACGTGTTAAGCTGATTCCATGCTTCGTATGAGTTGGGTTAGGCACTGTTTTTTTTTTGCCAAAGATAAGAATTTGAGTCTTGTCAGCGTGTTGTAGGATCGCTTCGTTGTTGTCTACAGACAGGCTCAAATAATTTGCAGACTATGTGAAGCAGCGGTCCTAGAGACGAGTCTTGGAGCACGTCAGCGCGGTTCTTCATCGATTGTACTCACGCTGTTCATCTTGAGGACTACGAAATTGAACGCGTTGGAAGAGGTCGAAAATGTAACTTCGGAACCAGACGCTGTTCAAACTGTAAAATTCACGCTTGATAGCAGTTGTTCATGGTCGACAACGTCAAAACAGCAGCCTGGAACTCCACGACACGGCCCCCCCCCCCCCGTGACCGGCTGATACTTCTGACTGAGGGCCAAATATTCGAACACAGTGCCTGTCACCCCCTGTGCTCTGTTGTCCGGCTCCTTATCCACCATGCCAAGGCGACGGATCTATAGTTGGGGCTATGACGTCATAATAACAAACGAACTACGACGCAGTAAACCATTTGGGCCAAAAGGTGGATGTGCTGCTCGGGTAAGGATACTAGAATGTCAGCTCGCTGTCTTTCGTCATTGAAAATGACGTCAGAAAACCCAAGGAGTAACAAAACATTCCCGTACCTTTTAAGGACAGCTTCAAGCAGCACAGGACTAATCGCTGTCACTTGTCGCGGCGGCCTCTGGCCGTGCGACAGCCGCAGCTGATGATGCGGTCGGCCCTGCTGTTCGGCCTGCTGGTGCTGGTGATGGCTGGAGCGTCCCGCCGACGCCCGGCGGCGACGTGGTGCTGGTGCCGCGCCTGGTGGTGCCCTGGCTGCCATCGGCGGCGATGTGGTGCTGGTGCCGCCCTGGTGGTGCCCCGGCTGTCGGCGGCGATGTGGTGCTGGTGCCGCGGCTGGTGGTGCCCCGGCTGCCATCGGCGGCGATGTGGTGGTGGTGCCGCGGCTGGTGGTGCCCTGGCTGCCATCGGCGGCGTGATGTTGGTGCCGCGACTGGTGGTGCCCCGGCTGTCGGCGGCGATGTGGTGGTGGTGCCGCGGCTGGTGGTGCCCCGGCTGCCGTCGGCGGCGTGGTGTTGATGCCGCGACTGGTGGCGTCCCGGCTGTCGGCGGCGATGTGATGTTGGTGCCGCGGCTGATGATGTCCCGGCTGCCGGCGGTGCTCGGCGGCAAAGCGGCCGGCGCGGCGGCTGCCACGGTCGTGTCGGGCAGAACAGTCACTCCGTACGGTGCAGTGGTCACCACGGACAGAGTCAGCGGCCGGACCGGCGTGAGTCCGCGACAGTCTCATCGAGGGAGGCTCACTGGTTGCTGAAATCAGTCCATGGACTGGATCTGACAATGCCATCCCAGGGTAAAAGGTACAGACTGGTCCGGCGGTCTGCCTAGGGACCTGTAGTCTTGCGCCAAGACTTAGATGGGTCCCTCAGCCTGTTGGAACGGGTGTGACCGCATTGCATTGCTCAGCGGTTATGGCATGGTAGGTACATCCAAGCCACGTATACGCCCGCAAGACGGGGTCCAAACAATTAATGCAGCAGAATTGGGCATCTTGGAGAACGCAATGCGGCTCATAGACTCCGAAAAGCATGTCCTACAGTCCCCATCGGCAACCCTGATCGTCGCGATAGGCGTGATCGCCAGTGTTCACTGACTCCAGGAGGGAGAGGGGGAATCTTTCGGCTACTCTAAGGACCCCAAGCATTTGCAGGCTTCCGAAAATAAGGAGTACGAGTGAAGTGTTCGAGTGCCTAAAAGAATAATCATTTCCTGAACTGTGAAATTCAAGCATTATGTCGTCTTTAAGGACCAATCATCGCGACGAAAGCTAGAAATATCTTCTTAATTTTTTTAATAATTAATTTTTAATTTTTTAACTTCTTAATTTTGTTTGGACCCAGTACAGTTTAACCTCAGGCACCACACCTGGTCTGAGTATCGCATTCCACTGTCCTTATCTGCGGCAAGATGTGTCCTCACGTCGAAAGATTATCGTCACCGAATTAGTTTTATATCAACTGTTTTGACTGCATGGATATCTTGGGTTTCACTCTGCCACGCCAGAAGTGGAGTGAAAGAAGATTCAGCCATCATCTGTGCTCTAACCGAAGGTCTTGCAGTCCCAAGGCCAGTACTAGCCACTGGACCACGCCCACCTCCGCTCCAGGATGTCGCTCGCTCTGCGTGACGTGTCGTCTCGCTCCTGAGGGCGCCACCCGGTCCGCCTGACGTCGCTTCTCGTCTCGCTTCTCAGGGCTCGGCGACCGGCGGCGGCGCGAGCGACAGCGGCAGCCTCACCTCCAACATCAGCGCCAGAGGGCCGTGAGGCAGTGGCAGTCGCTGCCTCACCCGCGCCAACAGCGACCAGTTCTAATGAGGCGGTGTGGGATGCGCCGCTGTCGCCAGACGTTCCGACCTGACCGGTCAGGTCACTGACCTCTGAGTTCCGACACCGGTCCAATCCGACCTCTTCGCCCGCGCACCCACGTCGCGAATGAAAAGACCTGCTCGAGATCAACAGTAGCCTCTTTCGATTGTCGCGAGTGACTGAGCGGTATCGTTTGTAAGTCGATATGAATTAGGCAGGCTTTGACTGTTGCTGCGCATCGTTTGCCTCAGTAAGCAGAGATTTATTTGGAAAATAGTTACAGCTCGTGCTGTTCTTAAGTGGATTTAAGTCACTTGTTTTTAAACACTTTTAGGTCATTTGTTTACATTCTGAATAAATTACAAAAGGGCCTTACAAATTCCTGTCCTACGCTAGCAGATCTTTTATCAAAGGAAGTGAAAGAGACCAGCTTGAAGTGCATTAGAGATAAATTCCGGACAATGACACCTAAGTTTACCAAATGCTTATCGTATCACTTCCACACGTCCATGACCGGACAAGTCAAAAACTAATTAAAATCAAGCAATTTTCTGCTGTGGTAAGAAAAGTATGGAGCGGATTCAAATGCAGGTAAGCCCCAGCAAATGGTGGCTTGCTTCCCTTGATGAAATGGCACTCAACTCAAGCAACACATACACTCAGGCACTCAAGCAAGCAAAACGTAATTTTTTATAGTCATGACATGACCTGACACAACATTTGCTAGCCCATGACAGGAAGTGACGAGTAGCATAACTATCTAGTAACTATTAACTACGCTTTATGCTGCATGAGAATACTTGTTAAGATATATAGGGAACTAGATAGATAGACAATAGAGAATTCTATATATATTGCGAAATACAGAGATATATAGACATATAAAGAACACAGCATTCTTATTCCACGCAGAAACGTACAGTGGTTCTTGCTTGCTAGCACCAGAATGCACTTGAAGTCGGCTTATGTGAATGAGATAGGAATGAACTGAGGGAACGCCTTTTGATACGTAACGTTGTTACGGATATAATTTGCCCGTTAAAGTTAATTTTCGCAACCTGCTTCTTAGGACTTTCCTATCGTGATTGCGCTTCACATTTTCACAGAATCTTTGGCAGGGTGCGGTTAGTACAGGCTGGAATCGCGGTAGATTACGTCGATAAGGTCAGGATCAGGCGCTTGCACAACGCCCATATTTACAGAGCAAACCTGTCTGTCGCGTGATTGCCGGGAAATTCATACAGCCGTCGATGCACCACTGTCCCCAGTTTCTCTGTACTGGAGCCCTGGACTGTCTGCCCACAGAGTGATTTTCTGCTTATCGGGTCAGCTCCACACTTACTTGACCGAACAGATAAACAACTCTTCAGTATCAAGCAATTTTCGCTGTGACTAGAAGAGTATGGAGCGGATCCAAATGAAGATAGGCCCCTGTGAACGATAGCTTGCTTCCCGTGATGAGATTACACGCAGCCCAAGCAAACCGTACACGCAAGCATTGATACAGTTGGCTTACACCGGAATTACACTGGGAAAACAAGTTACCTTAGCGATCACGGCGTGCAATTGCAGTAACAATAGCAATTATTCCCTCTGCAGGTCTGCAATTTCATCGTTTGAACAGTTTCAAACGGACCTATGAATAGGCCAGTTTGAAACCGGTGACATAGATGTGTATCAAACTGGACACAGTTCATCCATGGCGAAACGTGATATGCTGAATAGAGTACTGACCTCCGGAAATATTTTGTCATTTTTTCGTGTCATTTAGTCAGTTCCACTGGTTCCGGGATAAATGCTGAACCGGCCCACCGAATGGGCTGAAATTTTGATTACCTCAGTTTTGAGCCTTTTTACGCGCGCCCCGAAAACTTCAAGTTAATGTCATGTCAGGTCACTGAGCTGTGACCCCATTCTCGAAGGCCTGAAGTCACAAATGTCGAAAATCTGAACCATACCGTTGCTTTCAAGGTGGTTTCGGATCAGATTATTGTTTGCTAATGGTTCTGGAGGTTTCATCCGGCTGTGGAGTGGCCTTTCATACCTATTGCAAAGCCGGGGTCATCTAAGTTCAAGGTCACGCCGGGCCACATTCCGTGAAAATCGGTCTGCTTAGATCCTCCTTTCTGAGCTTGTTTAGAGGCATCGTAATGGGAGCAAGATTTATGTCTATATCGGGTACGAGGTCTTTCAGAGTCAAGGGCATGACGGGTCAAGTTCCGGAATTCGTCTCAAGTGATAAACCTTGGTCTTTTACCATGCCACGTATCTGCTGTGGCACAATGTAAGGTCGGTTGAACAGCCTGAACAGCTAATTTTCACCAAACTATCGCATTTTCGTCGATAAGGTCTTCTACAGCATACGGCTTGAGGTGGATCTTGTGCTGCGGCGTCATTTTGCACCGCTCAGTGACAATCATAGCACTCCTACTTAACTCAACATAACCTACCGCATTGTCGTCGTAGATACTCTCAGCAACCCTGGAACATATTATTTGCATATTTTTACCTTCATTGAACCTCCCTTTTTGTTGTCACTTCCCACTTCCTCCCAGTTGAATTTGTCGTTTCCATATTGTAGATTTTTGAAAGAAAGGTCTTTTTTCACGCTGTTACCATATATAACTGTCCACATACAATTGCTAGCATGGTGGCAAATTCGATCGGTTCAACGGAAAGACATGATATTTTTGAGTTGGTAGATTCGTTAATTTTGGACAGTTTCCATTATCAACATCAACAGCAACATCAGTTAGTGCCATTAGTGGTAACTACCGACCTTATACTAGGTGTTTTCAAAATAGCTATGACGGCGGTAGTCATTTATACGAGATGAGTCCTCAGCCACGTTTTCTTTGCAGCCGGTATAAACCAGTAAGAATATTTTTGCTTTACGCCAGCTACCGCTTTGGCATGGGCTCTTGAAGAGAGAGAAACGTTATAGCTCTGCAGAAAACGCTGTCCTTAATGCTCTGGACCGGTGTGGGTGGGGATCTACAGTCAACACAGCTAAAATGTTTATAGTCAGTGCTCCCATCCCGTCCCTCTACAGGTGACGACCAGGAAACGTATTGCGGCACACACATCGGGATGAACGTCATCAGCGTGATGAGTTTCGCCAGACATGCAGGAATTCTGATCTAATGAATGGGTGAAAAGACCAACACGCAAACCGGAGAGCTAAATCGGCTCCCAGCCTGTCTGTATCGGGGGATCGCTTGATTAGCTGCTTATCTTGGGCGCCTTTTATTTCCGGGCTTTGGAAATCTCCTCTCGCACAGAACGCTGCCATTGTCATGGCGTCTCCTTTAGGCAAATTGTTTGAATCGGCTTTTTGAACGCATTCCTTGTTGATTGAATTTAATGTCTATAACGCTGAACTACATTACCGCTACTAACGGTCCCTACGGCACGATTAATTTTGTGATAAATTGCATCAAGTTGATACCAATGGATTCCTTACACCTTAAGCAATCCGAATGTATAGACTGTTTTACGACGCTTATTTCATACTGCATTTCCAGACATAAAAAGTAACGTGTTTACCCCCGTTACTCATGACCTCAGTTTACATCCTCGATGATCTGAGCAGTGAGCATAAGCCCATTACATCTATATATAGTCTTAAAGGAAGTGCAATTTTCGGCTGATCGTCTAACATCTTACCGCATTTGTGAGATGCAATAGTCAGTGCGTGAATAAGTTTTACAGTGAGACAAAACGAGGCCGTTGTAAACCGTCCTCGCCAGCGCGCGAAAACGACTGACAAACCGTTGGGAAGTCATCCTCGGAAAACCTCAGATGGGGTTACAACCCCCGCATACGGGCGATGGTTGAATTATCTATGCGCAAGAAATCAAGTATTTTCTCCAAAGCAGAGCGGATTCTTCAGACTGACAGCATTCTTATACCCGCTGCCTGGTGCCTGCTGTGAGAGAATGAGCGCTGTTTTGTGGGCAAATAAACCATAGAAGTCGCCTAGTGGCACCCCATAATCAGCGACTCTGCAGCGACGGTGTAGCATTGCGCTGTCGGGGAATATGACTATGGCTTTGTCTGAAGAGTTGAAACTGATCGCACATGCATAGTCCATCGCAAGCACGGCTGGGGATTTCAGAAAAAATATAGAGGGACGTGAATAGAATTACAGAGCATTTCATTTCAGTCAACATAAGCCTTATATTCGAGTCCTCAGAAAGCGATAGGTTTCAGGCTTTCTAAACCATCAAGGTTCTCCAGACATATTTCAAGCCATTCCACCAAATGGTGAGTACAGCACTTTCCGCAGTTTTCAAGCAGTGTATTTTGCCTGAAATCCACACAGAGATCGATTCCCCTAACCCCCCTCCTCCACCCCCTTTGAGGGCCGCTGATCTTCTGGACTGTTTTCGACGAAACACGTTCGGGAACGACAAAATGCCCCACCATCATTTCAATAGTCTTCGGTCATGGAAAAGACTGTCGTCTGCGAATGACGAAAACGGTGTAATACAACAGAGTATTCTCCCAGCAAACTGTTGATACCTTTCTTTCATTCACATCCGTCCAGCTATTCACTCAGAAATAATTCCAAAACTCCAAGCCATCTTCACTTCGGAACGATCATGAGTGGAAGGAACAATGTGGTGACCTTTTTGTCTGACAGGTTGTTAAAGTTATCTTCTTGCTTGGATCTTCAGTCGTGGTGCGCCGTTATCATCATTGTTATGTTAATGCATTTAAGCAGTAATTTGTCATCGTTTATGCGACTGCCCTATGTAGATCCGTACATCCCTATGATGACTTTCTGGATTTCAAATAAAAAAGAAATGAAGCATTGTGATGGCGTCATAATAATTTGTTTGCAATGCATGCAGCATTTTTGACTTCTATGGAACATTCTGCGTAGACGAAGTGCTAAATGGTAAGTAAATTCCCGATACTGGTTTAATGTTTTGGTTCAGGTTCGTTGTGCAGTTTATTGCCCGAGTCGTGCTACTGTGAAACATTGTCCAACACTTCACGACATAAATTAAAAACTTCAGATATCAGAAAAGAACATTATTTGAGACTTGGTGATATTGTTATATATCCAACCACTGCACTGACGATCAGAATGAGCTTCAACCAAATACGAAGAAAGTTGCAAATGTTCCATATGTATTGTACTGTGCACGTACCACAAATTGCACTGCACTGAGGGCGGTGAACGCCAAAGAATATGCAACAATGATGCCCGAAAATACAAAAATGGTAGTTCGCTGGGATGCTGCATATGTTGCCCGGCGCTATAAACGTTAATCCCTTCAACGGTTTCACCTAAAGAAGTAAACCAGGAATGTGATCGCATTCATCAAATAAAGATCGGTGGAAATAGGCTATTTTTGTGATGATGCCAACTTTAAACATGTTGTAAATGTATCAAAGCATAGATACATAATTTCGGACGCATCGGCTTTTCACCTCGGGAGCGTTATTTATTATAAGATTCTAGCACCAATGAATTATATGAATGCAGCTTACTCTCTTTCGTGCATTTTCAATGCACGAAAACACCCAATGTATCATTCAAGAACATCTCGTTGCTTTAATAACTTTTCTTCAAACTATTTATGGCAACGAACTGACGTAGAAGGACTAGACACATTTTAGAGATTCCATTAGTTTTCTAGTGGAATTTGGGCCGACCGATACCATCCATGGACGCCTGATGAGCACTTCCATCCCCAGCAATCGGTTGGGGAGTGAATGATTTCATGACTTCAGTTCGGTCGGCCCAAAAAGGGGTGGAGGAAGGGGGTTAGGGGAATCGATCTCTGTGTGGATTTCAGGCAAAATACACTGCTTGAAAACTGCGGAAAGTGCTGTACTCACCATTTGGTGGAATGGCTTGAAATATGTTTGGAGAACCTTGATGGTTTAGAAAGCCTGAAACCTATCGCTTTCTGAGGACTCGAATATAAGGCTTATGTTGACTGGAATGAAATGCTCTGTAATTCTATTCACGTCCCTCTATATTTTTTCTGAAATCTCCAGCCGTGCTTGCGATGGACTATGCATGTGCGATCAGTTTTAACTCTTCAGACAAAGCCATAGTCATATTCCCCGATGTACGCGTGATGCTAGACCGTCGCTGCTGAGTCTTGGTTATTGGGTGCCA
The DNA here is from genome assembly GCA_030062745.1 of Capitulum mitella. Taxonomy (NCBI): domain Eukaryota; kingdom Metazoa; phylum Arthropoda; class Thecostraca; order Pollicipedomorpha; family Pollicipedidae; genus Capitulum; species Capitulum mitella. Next base: position 9,207,788 of record CP099851.1, on the reverse strand, counting down.
CTAGGCGATTTCTATGGTTTCTCTGCCCACAAAACACAGCTCAATTTCTCACAGCCGGGCACCAGGCAGCGGGTATAATAATGCTGTCAATCTGAAGTACCCGCTCCGCTGTGGAGAAAATACATGATTTCTTGCGCATAGATGATTCAACCATCGCCCGTATGGGGGTTGTAACCCCATCTGAGGTTTTCCGAGGATGACTTCCCAACGGTCTGTCAGTCGTTTTCGCGCGCCTGCGAGGACGGTTTACAACGGCTTCGTTTTATCTCACTGTAAAACGGTTGCATCTCACAAATGCAATAATATATACGCCGATCAACTGAAAATTGCATGTCCTTTAGGAATATATATAGATTTAATAGGCTTATGTTCACAGCTGAGATTATCGAGGATTCAAACTGAGGTCATGAGCAACGGGGGTGAACATGTTGCTTCTTATGTCTGGAAATACAGCAGGAAACAGGCATCGCAAAACAATCTATGCACTCGGATTGCTTAAGGTGTAAGGAATCGAATGGTATCAACTGGGTGGAATTTATGACCAAAATTAATCTTGCCGTGGGGACCGTTAGTAGCGTTAATGTAGTTCAGCGTTATAGACATTAAATTCAGTCAACAACAAATGCGTTCAAAAAGGCCGATTCAAGCAATTTGCCTAAAGGAGACGCCATGGCAATGGCAGCGTTCTGTGCGAGAGGAGATTTCCAAAGCCCGGAAATAAAAGGCGCCCAAGACAAGCATATAATCAAGCGATCCCGATCCCCCGATACTGACAGGCTGGGAGCCGATTTAGCTCTCCGGTTTGCGCGTTGGTCTTTTCACCCATTCATTAGATTAGAATTCCTGCATGTCTGACGAAACTCATCAGCTGATGACGTTCATCCCGATGTGTGTGCCGCAATACGTTTCCTGGTCGTCACCTGTAGAGGGACGGGATGGGAGCACTGACTATAAACATTTTAGCTGTTTTGACTGTAGATCCCCACCCACACCGGTCCAGAACATTAAGGACAGGGTCTTCTGCAGAGCTATGACGTTTCTCTCTCTCTCTCTCTCTCTCTCTCTCTCTCTCTCTCTCTCTCTCAAGAGCCCATGCCAAAGCGAGAGCTGGCGCAAAGCAAAAATATTCTAACTGGTTTATGCTGGCTGTAAAGTAAACGTGGCTGAGGACTCATCTCGTATTGATGACTACCGCCGTAATAGCTATTTTGAAAACGACGGCTATAAGGTCGGTAGCTGCCATCATTAACATTAACTGATGTTGCTGCTAATGTTGATAATGTAAACTGTTCAAAACTAACGAATCCACCAACTCAAAAATGGCATGTCTTTCCACTGAACCCATCGAGTTTGCGATCGTGCTAGCAATTGTATGTGGACAGTTATACATGTACATGGTGACAGCGTGAAAAAGATCTTTCTTTCAAAAGTCTACAATATGGAAACGACAAATTCAACGGGAAGGAAGTGGGTAGTGACAAGAAAAAAGAAAGGTTCAATGAGAGTAAACATAAGCATGCATGCATATGCGTATAATATGTTCCAGGGTTGCCGAGAGTATCTACGGCGACAATGCGGTAGGTTATGTTGAGCTAAGCAGAAGTGCTATGATTGTCACCGAGCGGTGCAAAATGACGCCGCAGCACAAGATCCACCTCAAGCCGTTTGCTGTAGAAGACCTGATCGACGAAAACAGTGATAGTTTGGTGAAGGTTAGCTGTTCAGGCTGTTCAATCGACCTTACATTGTGCCACAGCAATTACGTTGCATAGTAAAAGACCAAGGTTTATCACTTGAGACGAATTCCGGTCCTTGACACGACATGCCCTTGACCTTAAAAGACCTCGTACCCGATATAGACATAGATCTTGCTCCCATAGAACCATACGATGCCTCTAAACAGCCTCTAAAGGGAGGATTTAAGCAGACCGATTTTCACGGAATGTGACCCGGCGTGACCTTGAACGTAGATGACCCCAGCCTTGCAATAGGTATGAAAGGCCACTCCACAGCCAGATGGTACGTCTAGGACCACTAGCAAGTAATAATCTGATTTGAAATCACCTCGAAAGCAATGGTATGTTTCAGGTTTTTGACATTTGCGACTTGAGACCTTCGAGACTGAGGTCACAGCTCAGTGACCTGACATGACATTAACTTGAAGTTTTCGGGGCGCGCGTAAAAAGGCTCAAAACTGAGGTAATCAAAATTTCAGCCCATTCGGTGGGCCGGTTCAGCATTTATCCCGGAACCAGTGGAACTGACTAAATGACACGAAAAAATAACAAAATATTTCCAGAGGTCGGTAATCTATTCAGCATATCATGTTTCGCCATGGATGAATTGTGTCCAGTTTGATACACATCTATGTCACCGGTTTCAAACTGGCCTATTCATAGGTCGGTTTGAAACTGTTCAAACGATGAAATTACAGATTTGCAGAGGGAATAATTGCTATTGCTATTGCAGTTGCACGCCGTGATCGCCAAGGTAACTTGTTTTCCCAGTGTAATTCCGGTGTAAGCCAACTGTATCAATGTTTCCATGTACGTTTTGCTTGGGCTGAGTGTAATCTCATCACGGGAAGCAAGCTATCGTTCACAGTGGCCTATCTTCATTTGAATCCGTTCCATACTCTTCTAATCATAGCGAAAATTGCTTGATATTGAAGAGCTGTTTACCTGTTCGGTCAAGTAAGTGTGGAGCTGATGCGATAAGCAGAAAATCACTCTGCGGGCAGACAGTCCAGGGCTCCAGTACAGAGAAACTGGGGACAGTGGTGCATCGACGGCTGTATGAATTTCCCGGCAATCACGCGACAGACAGGTTTGCTCTGTAAATATGGGTGTTGTGCAAGCGCCCGATCCTGACCTTATCGACATAATCTACCGCGATTCCAGCCTGTACTAACCGCACCCTGCTAAAGATTCTGTGAAAATGTGAAGCGCAGTCACGATAGGAAAGCTCTAAAAAACAGGTTGCGAAAATTAACTTGAACGGAGAAATTGTATCCGTAACAAAGTTACGTATCAGAAGGCGTTCCCTCAGTTCATTCCTATCTCATTCACATAAGCTGGCTTCAAGTGCATTCTGGTGCTAGCAAGCAAGAACCACTGTACGTTTCTGCGTGGAATAAGTATGCAGTGTTCTCTATATATCTATATATCTCTGCATTTCTCAATATATAGAGTCCTCTATTGTCTATCTAACTAGTTCTCTATATATCTTAATAAGTATTCTCATGCAGCATAAAGCGTAGTTAATAGTTGCCAGATAGTTATGCTACTCGCCACTTCCTGTCATGGACTAGCAGATGTCGTGTCAGGTCATGACATGACTATGAACAATTACGTTTTGCTTGCTTGAGTGCCGGAGTGTGTGTGTTGCGTGAGTTGAGTGCCATTTCATTAAGAGAAGCCATTCGTTGGGGCTTACCTGCATTTGAATCCGCTCCATACTTTTCTTACCGCAGCAGAAATTGCTTGATTTTAATTAGTTTTTGACTTGTCTGGTCATGTAGGTGTGGAAGTGATACGATGAGCATTTGGTAAATTTCAGTGTCATTGTCTCTAATTTATCTCTAATGCACTTCAAGCTGGTCTCTTTCACTTCCTTTGATAAAAGATCTGCTAGCGTAGGACAGGAATTTGTAAGGCCCTTTTGTCATTTATTCAGAATGTAAACAAATGACTTCAGACTTCTAAAAACAAGTGACTTAAGACCACTTAAGAACAGCACGAGCTGTAACTACTTTCCAAACAATTCTCTGCTTACTGAGGCAAACAACACGCAGCGACAGGCACACCCCGCCTAATTCATACCGACTTACAAGCGATACCGCTCAGTGACTCCCGACAATCGAAAGAGGCTACTGTTGATCTCGAGCAGGTCTTTTCATTCGCGACGTGGATGCGCGGGAAGAAGAGGTGGAATTCGGCCGGTGTCGGGACAGGGGGTCGGTGACCTGACCCGGCCGGGTCGGAACGTCTGGCGACAGCGCGCACCTCGAACCGCCTCAGTAGAACTGGTCGCTGTTGGCGCGGGGGAGCATGGCATATCGGAGCATGGCTATCCCAGCCCTTGAGATCCAAGCCGTTTCTCGAGTTCATGAAGTCCACTATGAGAAAGCATATATGGTGTGAATGGCTTACAGGTTATCCAAATTAAAACATGAGGCCAGTTTCGAGCTTTACTTGTCACGAACCTTCGAACGGTATATTTATTTTTATCCCGCAACCAACCGTTGGCGTGTTAGAGGAGAGTTGTCAAACGTCCCCCCAGTCGAGCGTGCATGGTGCCGACTGTCACTTGAGCGCGGTGTGTATATATATGTACATATTCGGTTATAAATTTAGTCCATGCGTGGTGAAGAGGGTGATGAGGTCTGGGTCCTTCTAAACCGAGCTTGTTGCCGAGCCCTGCCCCATTCCTTGACCCTTTTCTCGGAGGGCTACACAGTATGGCCGATTCCCGGCAAGGGCGCGGATTCGGCCCGCCCCCCCCCCCCACCCGGGATCTCGACAACTACACATCCGATTTCATCGCAACAAACGGCAATCGATTTGCTATATATATATATATATATATATATATATATATATATATATATATATATATATATATATATGCATTTTCTCCATGAAAGTCTGCACCAGCGACTTTCGTCTATATATACATATATATATATATATATATATATATGCATATATATGCATGATATAGATGCATATATATAGATGCATATATATATGTGTATATATATATATGTGTGTGTATATATAAATATGTGCATATGTTCCATGAAAGACAAAAAGTGTTCTCTATGTGGTATTAGAAATCGCAATAATACTGCAAGCAGTCTGAGCAATATATATATATATATATATATATATATATATATATATATATATATATATATATATAGACAAGGTGTCGAAATATGATGCCTTTAAGACCCCAACCTTAGAGCATATCATGCGTTCATCTTGCATCTTTTGCGCGATGTGCAGGCACCTACATATCTACAAATTACGTGTACTACCATCACGAAACGTTTCATTTCTTAGAAGCTGTTTTGCGAAGGCTGATGGTAATGCATTGCCCAGACACAGGCATATACCAGCACGTTGCGCGACAATCCCACTCTTTCTGTCATCTTGCAACTTAATTGCAATGCGAGGCACCACGGGGTTCTGGCCGCTAGGTGGCAGGCCAGGCGTGTGTGACACAGGAGCCCCGCGTTGGGCGTCTGGAACGCAGACGACGGGTGTCGTAATGTTCTTTCGGTCGCGTTTATTTTTTTCTATTAACTTGTTAGAAATGTTAGTCAAACGCCTGTGCTGCGTTTCCAGCTACACTGGGACCTCTTGGAGTTGCAGAGTTTTAATGGAACTGGCAAAATTTTAAACTTTGTTGCACAGAAGTTCCCGACGGTTAAAGCCAGTAGGAGTTTTTAAATCGGGAAGGAAGATTTCAGGGGAAGCCTCATTCGATCCCAGTATTCTTGAGCCAGTGCACAACATTTCCAGGACTTGGACTAGGTCGGAGAACCGCGGAATGGTAAGTGGCACTGGATTATTGAGGTCGGGCCTTACGTTCTTTTGATCGACACCTGAAAGGATGTGGAGAAGTTCTTTTACCGTGGCTTTGTGTTCTGATGTAGTTATGTGGAGATCTTCTCCAAGAAATGCACAGCAGCTTCTTTGCATGACACAGGTAAGACGGGGAAAATTAACAACAACCCGATTTTTGATATTGCTAGAATGGCATGTGGTACAAAGGCACATACAGGGGGACCCGTGGAACCTTCATGTAGGGGAAAAATGATAGCTAGGAGCAAAATCGCGAGTCGCTCGCGTGCCATTAGTGTAAGAGTCCATGCTGCAGGTAAGACAAAAGGCACACTACCTTTAAACATCAGCCTTATGGTGTCGCACGAAAAGAAATGGCCTCGTAATAATAGTCGGCATAATAATGGGACCTGCCAACTTAAGCCCGGCACCACCTGGGAGTGTCAAAAATGGCACTCATCGGCTTTTCGCAAAAGCCCTCTGAGCCGTTAGGGCCAACCGAACCGAACTTTCGTTTTGGCTGGACTGTATCTGTATCTCTCTGTATAGCTGTATCCATCAATCAATTTTACATGTTCCGACATCAAAACCATTTTCATGTTAGGTCAGGTCATGGAGATAAAGCGTCATAACTGAACGCTTGCATGCATGTTTTCATCTCTTCGGGCGTTGGCGCGAACATGCTTCGCTTTCTGATAACATTCGCAAACGTAATGCATGGATTTACATAGAACACAATCCCCAAAAGGATATACAATTGTGTCACGTCAACATTAGAGGTAATGCTAGGTCACATGCACGATGGAAGTTACACATGATTTGCATTGTGGACAATAAAGGTGGTTACCGCTGACTTTCCTCATCGTTCAAGCTAAACAGGCAAACCTATATGCGTGTCTTGCAAGGTTCATCAAATGCAGCGTGAAGTTTTGTCATGTCACGTCATGGGTAGATGTCAAAACGAAATGAAATACAAGGTCTGTGGAAAACTGTTCCGTAGCAGCAGAGAGCAATTGTTGTTTCTGGTAAAAAAAAATAGCAATGACTATCTGTCCTGAACTGGCTTGACCTTGACCCGATAAAAAGCAGACAGAGCAGATCTGCTTACCATGAGATGCAGTTTCAGTTCCGTAGTTAACGCAATTAAGAATCACAGCGAATAATTATTGCTCTTTGTCAGGAGGAGTAATGCATCCTCATCTGACCTGACCTAGACTGAACTTGATTGGATGAAATGTTAAACTGGCCATCAGAAAGTTTCATTTCAGTCCTTTTTGTGACGTGGAGCAAAACGGCTACGAGTAAGTATCGATCTTTGGCAGGTAAATTGCGACCAATATTTCACCTGACTCAGGTGGCAGTCGGCGCTATGCACGTCTGACTAGCGGAAGTTCGACCACCTTTCCCCTAACTCACGAACGGTTGTCCGGACGTTAAGATTAGGGCATGCTTCTGATGAAAAAAATCGTGACCTTTCGTCTGATACCCAATTTAAGGCTCTAAGACCGGTTTTGCTGATGTACGAGCCGGTGTCAGTTTCTGAGACGTGTGTTATGTGTTTTCACGTTACCTGTCACATCATGAGTCAAGTGATCAGGACAATATAATGATCAGTGATCATTATATTGACGTGATTACTTTACCTGTCACATCATGAGTCAAGTGATCAGGGCAATATAATGATCAGTGATCATTATATTGTCTGAATCGCAAGACTCTGGGCCATCGATTGGTGCTAGACTGGTTCAGATCTGACTGTGAGATGCTGAGATAACATGAGGCGCCCTTTTTACCCCCCCCCCCTCCCGCGGTCGCCGAAAACACGTACGAAAACACGCCAAGCGGTGCCCGGTTAGGAACACTCCTACGTATGTGAGGTCTGCAAAACATTTGATGTATTTCTTACCTCCAGAGGGGTAAGAAATGAATCCTTAACTGTGTGGAGTTAAGGAACACCGAGGAACCCTGTGTTCATATGGAGCGACGCTATCATGTCAAAGTTTGCAATCAATGCCGGAGCCCCGATATCCGTCTTATGTTTTGGCACTCGTGCAGTTTCAGAATGGCCGGATAGCTTTCGTATAAAGAAAAACGATGCCGCAGCTATATCATAAAAATGTGATTATAAAATGTCTGGGATCTCAAAATGCCTACTACATGCTAACAGTTTATCACATGAGAAACATTGTAAAGTAAAGGACAGAGTCCCCTTACTGACCATCTATGGAAGAAGTACTGTGCCTCTCTCGCACAATATGCATGCTGCGACTGAAGCCCATCCGTCAGGGTGAATATGTCCCGTAAATGCTGGTAAATTTGTAAAACATTTGCATCAAGCGTGCATGTGTCCGAAGGCGCGCCGTTTAAAGTTATCACAAGAACAGAGTGTACATATGTGGATTGCAAAGTAAGGAATATGCAGTTCAAGGTATGCAAATGACGTGGCTCACTTTTATGGCCGGACGATTTTGCTGGCTGCATGCCCGAAATACACTCCTTCGTGAAGTGCCGCTCTATCTTTTTGCCAAACAAACCAGCTCGGTCAATTAGTTGTTTGCTGCACGCAGAGCACAGGCAAAAAACTCGTCAATTTTCGAAATTTTCGACTGGAAGATCCAAAGACATTAGATGAGCTCACTAGCCAAGTGAAATCGGTGAACCGAATGTCGTTGGAAAAATATAGAATTTCTGGGACCAAAACGCGCTCAGTTGTGTCACCACATAAAAATGGGAGACAGTTTTGGAAAGGCTCAGCTGTGGAAGACCACGAACCTGAGTTCAACAGCGATGATATCCATTCATATATGATCACCACCGAAACAAACTCAATCTCGTCACAACAGGCCTGTCCGATCTGTCAAAAGATCTGCCAGCCCCTCGCTTCTTCGCGACTAGCAAACGGCTGATAAGAACCGATCAGTTCTAATGTCCTGATGGTCTTGCATACGACTAGCCGCTAAATTTTTGTCAAATGAGCACACGGATGATAAATATCTCCTCAGCTGAAAATCGCTCCCTCGAGAAAATGCAAACACAAGACAATTCAAAATCGGACAGCTCTTCTGCCTAAATGTTGAACGCCTATTTGGGTTGAAACTAGGAAGGATTCGATTCGGCACAAGACAGCCAACATGAGGAGATGGAACGTGACTGTAAGCCACTGTCAAGAGCAGTAGCTAAGTGAAACCTCGATATGAAGATGGAGTCTGGAACCGCGCGCTCATACCGAACCATAATTCATAAAGCTGCTTTGCTTAACCCTATTCCCGGCAGGGAGGGGGGGAGCGGAATCCGCCCCCCTCGGGTTTTTTGATTGCCAATTCCAGGCTTTTTGACGCAGCTTCACGAAACTTGGTGACTTTTCCTAGCTGTCCTTTCTACGTGCTGTGACAAAATTTCACAATTCCACTTTGCTCAGGAGCGGAGCCAGGCAACGTTTTTGGGAGAAACCTCAGGCCATTTTTGGCCATGTTGAGGGTAAAAGGAAAATGTCTGCCAAAACACAGAGTTTTAAAGCTAGAACTTAAAACTTTGCACGGATGTATAGCTAAATAGTTAGGCAATGTGCAAAAAAAGTTTTGTTTATCTGAGGTCACTTTACAAGGTCAGGTCAAGGTCAAAAGTCAAAATTCATTTTTCTTGCAATAATTTCGGCGTCATTTTTTCAAATGCCAAACCCGGAATCTCTATCACGTAGAACGGTGCCCTCTACCTGTGTACCAAGTTTCAGCTTGATATCAGGTCGGGTCACGGAGCTATGGCCTAAAATGTCAGTGCGCGTACCTTATATCGCAATAGCCATAAAATGAAATTTTTGGAATAAAGTGAATTCAGATGATTGAAAACGTTTACAGATAGTATCAAATGCACACGAGATCATTCCAGGTGACCCCAAATTCACTGGAGGTCATTTAAGGTCAAAGGTCACAAGTTGATCTGAAGAACGTGTGACCATGACAGTTTCCCCTTTTTCATGTCCTTGGCACCGCCTATACTAACATTATACCAACATTGCAATACGATTTGTACTTCTTTAGCATAGCATGACTAGCAGAAGCCAAAAAAGTGTTTCTGCCTTTTTTGTTCATTCAGTTGTTAGAAAACTAATCCTCCTATTTTTGAAACCCTGTGAACGCCCATGAATTTTCTCAAAATTTCAGATTTGTGGACCCATGGTAAAAGCCCTATCCATAATCTCTCGATTCATGCCAGTTTCATTGAAATCGGTCCATAAACGGCGGAGTTAAAAGAGGTCCAAAAGTAACCCCCCATTTTGACATTTTTGCCCCCCTGTATCCACAAATTTCGAAATTTTGAAAATTTCTTTCTATAAAAATGTAGTTCACGTCTCGGCAAATGAATTGCCGTTTGTTGCAATGAAATCGGACGAGTAGTTCTCGAGATCTCAGGGGGGGCCGAATCCGCCCCCCCCTGCCGGGAATCGACCATACCGTCTAGCCCTCCGGGAATAGGGTTAAAAGCAGCATCATGGACCGGACGGACACAGGCGGAAGTGCACACGAACATATTACCGGTGGACCTGGACACAATGCAGGGGATCACCGGTCTCGACCCTTCCCCTCAGAATACAAATAATAGGAGAAAAGATCGCAGAAACAAGAGCACACCTGCTAACAGTTCGTCCATCTCCGGCTCCCATCTCAGACAAACTAGCGGTGCGCCGCTGTGAAATGGTGTCGAACTGAGCCACGAAGAGCACAGCACAGGTCCACGAGAGCATCGCTATTCCGTCACGAAGGCCCTGAGCTGACCCTGGTCAACCACGCATCAAGTATCCTGACGGGTGCAGTGTCTTCATTGATCATGTGGGTTCCTTTCTATTACTGCCAAGCATTCGTAATCGTAAAAAAGTGCATCACTCGCAATAACAATTTTTCCCCGCATTAACGGAATGCATCTCGAACATTCATTTCCTGCTTTAGCTGACACTTCTTGATAAGACAGTCCTGGGGCATTCCACGACAAAACAGCCCAAAAATCTTAGATTTACACTATCATATTTGTTCGAAATCTCAAAATGTGTTCATGGGATAGACCTAAAGACAGCTGCGTAGTTTTAAGACTTCTCCGAGCAACGGTCACCGAGTTATGGCCTCGGGGATTTCGAGAGGTCACGCCGAAGGCCTATTTTGGTGGTCCATAACTTGTAGCTAAATAATCCGAGTCGATAGAAATTACATATCGGTGAACTCGTCATGATACAAGAAAACATTCCGTCATTTCATTTTTCCACCTTTGAATTTCGACCTCGTGACCTCGTGGCCTTTTCCTTAAGTGACCTACCTTGACATGTGGCGTACTGAAAGCTGTGTTTTCAGCTTCAGCCCAATTAGGCTTTACGATTTACCTGACGATGGAAAAAATGAAATTTCCTTATAAATTGTATTGTTGAGCTACGCAGAAACACCCGTAGGTGGCTCTGGGAACGGTACTTCCGTATATTTATGTTTTGGGTAGAAATATTGAGATGAGGTAAACGCCATTCGATTGCATTGACGATTCTGAGCAAGGAATCAGAGAAAATGTTCTCGATCCAAGGTCAACGTCATGGTCATGCTAGAGATCAGATGCCGAGAAATGTATCGTCCCGTTAATTTGCTCCTGCAATCACCATTTTAGTAAGATATACACAATGAAACCAACTGATCACTTGATGACTGACCTACAGTTAAGCTGAGTCGAACATTTCTCTCTCTCTTTCAACTGACATTACAAACAAGGTCATGGTGGGTCGCGCAGGATGTATTTCAGAACTTGGCACATTTGCCCCCTCCCCCCAATTGCTGCTGTATTTCTGATGGTGCAAAACACAAGAACACCAACCGAGTTATCCCAGAACTTCAGATAGATGAACCCCACTTCAATCGATATTCCATTTCACCCACGATGGTACAGTTCAGGATAAAAGTATTTCAACTGTATCAATGTGGTATCGGCTCAAGGGAACCAAAAGCGTCCTTAGGTCAAACAGATCCTGACGGCCCAGGATGTGTTTAAGTAACTATCGGACAAACTCATTAGCTGCGTATCATTCATTTTTGTGTCTAAGCACTAAGTGAAAGCTCTATGACCGCCGATCTCTGCCGTGGAATCATGCGGTTCCACTTTGATGGAACTTTGACCTCCCGTCCCTGATCAGTGGACAGTTCATAGACGAGTAAGGTCATTAGGTTCACGGACAAGAATCTGTGGAACTGCTTTGCACCCTTCACAGTGACGGCCCTGGCGAACCGACCGCTGAGCTCGGTTGCTGCCTCAGTCACCTTTTACCGTGGAACATGAACGAACTTTATAACGCTGACGGTTTTTTGTGAAAGGAACTGAAATTTTGCCTCGGCCGTCATGATTAAGTCGAAGAGCGGTCGTCTCAAACTTCCCTGGTAGATGGTGCATTTTGCTATGCCACCAATGCCATCGCATGCACATTTCTCATGCGATGTGGCTCGTGATAAATACGTTCGTAAAATGATGTTTGTTTTATACTGTGCCGCACACCCATCCGCGAAATAATGCACTTTCTTCCGGCCGGGTGCCCTGACCCGAATCTCAGGCTTCAAGTGCCGGAGAAAGGCGTGCACCACAGCGTTGCTGTGCTTTGCGCCATCAGAGATACAGCAGTAGTAGCAGAGATACAGCAGTAGCAGTAGTAGCTCTGATGGTTCAGCACGCCGGCTTCCCCCGCCCCCTCCCGCCAATACACAACAAATGGGCGAGCAGAGCACTAAAGACGAAATATTTTCCGCAAAATTACAAATGGACTATCGCCTTTCCAGCCCCCTCAGTCTTATTTAGTCCCACCTAATACGCAAACTGCACCTGGGCCCGATAGTGTCGCTTGTCCAGCTCCATTATTTGCCGGCTCAATGAGCTGAGGCAGTAGTCTCGCCTCTCCACGTTGTTCTTCAGCCTACATCTGTCAGTGCTAATCCTCTCTTTGCAGCCACACAAAGCGCGTTCGCATCGAAAAAACGAAATATTTCAAAAGACTAAACCGGGTCAGCATGGGTTAAACGGGGTTCAGTCATCCTTTGCAGCCAATGTCTTATCATTTATTAGTGCTTCCGAAGCACGTATGACTGCCAATAAACATCCGAAGACTGTAAACCAAATAACTACACTCGGTTTTGGGTCTGAAAAAAACGGCATGAAAGGTGATATGACTCAAGGTCACGGATTTAGAGGTATAGTTGAGTTTGCAAATGACGTCAGCAGCACCAGGGTATACATTCGAGCGTCAGAACCGCCGAACTAGTCCACAATCTCTATGGCAACCGCAAAGAGCCGAAATTTCAGTCGGCCCTAGATCAATAACCTAGCTATTTTTGAAGAATTTGAGATGGCGGAATTTTTGCATTTGTTATGTTCTATCAATGTGACAGGTTTCATCTAAATCAGTGTTTTTCACAAGATTTTGTGCTTGTTCATTTTCTTCTAGGACATGGTCTTCCTTAACTTGTCCTAGGTAAACAACCTGATGTGAACCTGAGTTTCAAAACTGACACAAGGTGTAAAAATCTTGTATCAAAATGCACGCGAGACTTCGTATCACTGTGCTCTTTCGTTTTTACATACCATAAAAAACCGGACGGGGTGCTCATCCTCAGCCCGCCGGCCCGGCGAATGTTAACGATTCACTAACGTTCACGAACGAGGGCTTAACCCTATTCCCGGAGGGCTAGACGGTATGGTCGATTCCCGGCAGGGCGGGGGCGGTTTCGGCCCCCCCCCCCCCGAGATCTCGAGAACTACTCGTCCGATTTTATCGCAACAAACGGCAATCGATTTGCCGTGACGTGAACTAAATTTTTATTAAAAAAAATCAAAATTTTGAAATGGGTGGATACAGGGGGCAAAAATGTCAAAATGGGGGTATTTTTGGACTTCTTATAACTCAGTTGTTTATCGACCGATTTCAATGAAACTGGCATGAATCGAGAGATTATGGATAGGGCTTTTACCATGAGTACACAAATCTGAGATTTTGAGAAAATTCATGGGCGTTCACAGGGTTTTAAAAACAGGATTAGTTTTCTAACAACTGAATGAACAAAAAAGGCAAAAACACTTTTGGCTTCTGCTAGTCGTGTTATGCTAAAGAAGTACAAATCGCAATTTAATGTTTCTATAATGTCAGCCCAGGCAGTGCCAAGGACATGAAAAAGGGGAAACTGTCATGGTCACACGTTCTTCAGATCAATTTGTGATCTTTGACCTTAAATGACCTCCAGTGATCTTGGGGTCACTTGGAATGATCTCGAGTGCATTTAATATTATCTGTAAACGTTTTCAATCATTTGAATTCCCTATTTCAAAAATTTCATTTTATGGCTATTGCGATACAGGGTACGCGCACTGACATTTTAGTTCATAGCTCCGTAACCCGACCTGATATCAAGCTGAAACTTGATACGCAAGTAGGGGGCACCGTTCTACGTCATATATATTCCGGGTTCGGTATTTGAAAAAAACGGTGCCGAAATTATTGCAAAAAAACAAATTTTGACTTTTGACCTTGACCTGACCTTGTGAAGTGACCTCAGATGAACATAATTACATCTGCACTTTGCCCAACTATTTGGCTATTCATCCATGTAACATTTTAAGTTCTATCTTAAAAACTCTGTTTTTGGCAGACATTTTCCTTTTACCCTCAACATGGCCAAAAATGACCTGAGGTGTCTCCCAAAAACGTTGTCTGGCTCCGCCCCTGAGCAAAACAGAATTTTGAAATTTCGTCACGGCGCGTAGAAAGAATAACTAGGAAAAGTCACCAAGTTTCGTAAAGCTGCGTTAAAAAGCCTGGAATTGGCAAGCAAAAAACCTGAGGTGGGGCGGATTCAGCCCTCCCCCCGCCGGGAATAGGGTTAAACAAAAGACGGTGACCTGAGGAAGCTTTTAACAGATTGGAAAGTACCAAAACAACGTCGGTGAAAGAAAAGACAGGGGTAAACGGCCGATTTTCTTTGCTTGGCAAGTAGTGCTTCACGTACTTACTTCGACGCCTAACGCATTTTTTAACCTTTAGAAAGGCGCAAGACATATTTGAAAACAGTTCTTGGAGCAGTATGCCACTGGTCCACCCCACTCCAAATTCACCATTGAAGGAGTTAGCGTCTCTTGACTAGGTGGCAAATATCTAGAAATCTTTGGGAATTTTTTATTCACTTTATCCTCACTTCCGATTTCAATGACCTTACCGACATTTAAAACCTATAAGAGACACCAATGGCGGGCTCACAAAACCCAAACAGTGGCAGCTGAAGCAAACCTAGTGTCAATGCTATATTGCTAACACCACACCACCCCTTTTTATTTTCTAGTTTCTCCTGATTCTTTTCCCTGGATTTGCCATTCACAACGCAGGTTCAAAAACACTTCGTATATGGATTTTCTTTTCACCACTCACCACGGCTTGACCCCAGACGAACCGGTCGACAGCCAGGGTCCAAGACACATCCAGTTGCAGGGGCTGTATGCATAATCATGAGGCATAAGCTTCACAACATACGTGGGTCCGCTAATCCCAGAATGGTGATAGGTGATTTGCAGTGCATTAGTCAGGGGGTTGATTGAGTCGCACGTTGCAACTACCTATACTCTAGACCTAGTTAGACACTACTCACACTAGTGTTCGCCGTATCCTCACTTTTCTGGTTCTAATTGTAAAGAACTACGCCAATTTTCACGGACGAGTTCCTCTAATATTTTCTGTCAGACAAGGGTTATTGTTTTGTGGATCATCTGATGGGCAGATTGATTTGCAAGCTCGATGTACGGAGAAACTGTGGCGTGCTGTGGTCATGGACTGAGGAGAAGATGCAAAATTACACAAAAGCAGATTCCCTGGTGTGGATTATTCTGAAAAGTCTTGACCAACGTCTGACCAAACTGACCAACCCTTGGAAATGTCATAAATGAACCCCCATAATGTGAGGATCTCCGAAGAGCCTTTCTCAGTTTCGTATGCTCCATCAAACGTGTCGCCATTCTTTTACATAACCCGTTTTTGTACGATTTTAACTAAACGTGCACACTTATGCATGCGTATCTCGAGAGTTTTCTAGCTTATCTGGCAACCAAACGATCCACCTACTGCAAGTTTTCATTATTGTCGACGATCAGCTGTATGTGTTCATGGCCGAAACGCAATGTCTGAATCACAAAATGAAAAGCCCGGTCCGACTTGAAATTACCCAAAGTGTTTTGGGGAACCATAGCTACACCTTTACAAAAGATATGATAAAACCAATTTAAAGCAATCATAATTTTTCGGCATATGAGAAGCTAATGGCAAACACCTGAATCGGACACTTGAAAAAACGGCGCCGAAATTTTTGCCAAAAAAATTAAATTTTGACCTTGACTTGACCTTGTAAAATGACCTCAGGTAAACAAAATTACATCCGCGCATTGCCCAACTATTTAACTATACATCCATGTAAAGTTTTAAGTTCTATCTTAAAAACTCTGTTTTTGGCAGACATTTTCTTTTACCCTCAACATGGCCAAAAATGGTTTGAGGTGCCTCTCGAAAACGTTGCCTGGCTCCGCCCCTGAGCAAAAAAGAATTTTGAAATTTTGTGACGGCGCGTAGAATAACTAGGAAAAGTCACCAAGTTTCGTGAAGCCGCGTTAAAAAGCCTGGAATTGGCAAGCAAAAAACCCGAGGGGGGGCGGATTCAGCTCCTCCTGCCGGGAATAGGGTTAAAGATGAAATAACCGCATTTCATCTCGAAAAAGAAGCCTTGGGCCCAAAAGGAAAGTTTCCTGGACATGAAAACAGGTGTGGGAGAGCAACTATGCCAGTTTACGAGCACTAGCAGTTGAGCTCGTTTTTCTGCAGATTATGACCAGCATTGGCGGATCTAGACCATGTGATAGCCCACATTTCCCAAATGACTGTTCGCACTTATACTGCACTATGCTGTTACTATACTGTACTTGGCAATGAAGTGTTCCGCGCTCAAGGCGTTCCGTATCGTTAGGTTGCCAGCACCGTTTAAATGTCCTTCGTGGCGAATCTGTTACAAAACATTGATTTGGCTTCTGCAGAACAATGAGTGAATGAATATTTTTGACAAACTCTTGCTATTCTTTCAGAAGTCTGACATGGAAAGAACCTTCTCAGGTTGTCAAGCACTTGTCGCAATCATGCTGAATGCCTGGATCTGCGGGCCTGGCTTTCCCGTTTGAAATGGCTGTGTCAGCACGGCCCGTCACCGGACGGCTACGGACCGCCTAGAAATCCCTGGTGACACCAAGGCACAGATCATATCAAAGCCAGCTCATTGGCTGAAGGCCGGATCCCCTTGAGAGCAGAGGCGAGTGCTAAGTTATGATATCCTGGGCCATCGTAAATACTGAATACTGCTATTACTGGAACCGCCAAGCCAGAAGAAATGCCTCACTGAAGACCAGCGGAAATCCTTCGAACGACGCGGGCCCGGTATTGCTTTGCAGCAACTGGCAAATGTTTCGTCAGCAAATGATATCTTCCTTGGTTATTCTTGCCACTGACTGCGTTCGTACATACGCATGATTTAAGGTCGCTGAAACTTACCTTTCCTAACAGTGCCTGAAACTTACCTTCCCTTACAAACCATGTCAAAACATCATGGGAAACGAAAAACATCAAATTACAGCCCAATGGGAAACCTCGCCGTTCCTCTGTTCACATATATTCAGAGAGGCTGAACTGTTGGGTCAAATCATCATGTGGACATCAGAAGGACCACCTGGTTAGTTGCCCCGTGATTGTTGGAGAATTTTTTGGATTGACTAGAAGCCCTATAATTTAGAAATACTTATCTGGGTGATGGCTAATCCGGTGTCAGATTGTGCACTCGTATGTCTTATACCATGACTGCACCAGGAGCACATGCCCATCACCAGATACCGTATAACAGTTAGCGTCTGTGAACGAAGCAACGCTTTGCTGATGTTCGCCGTATCCTCACTAGCTCTCGTTCTAGAGAACTACCCGTCTTCTTCTAAGTGAGTTACTCTGATATTTTCTGTCAGGCAAGGGTCAGTTGTCTTTCGTGACTCACTTGGTGGGCAGATTGTTTTGTGATCTCGACGTCCGGGGAAGCTGTGGCGTGCTGCGGTCATGGGCTGCCGTCATGCCACGAACTGGGGAGTTGGCAGTGTGAGCCGGTCTCCAGGCGGCCGAAGCCCGTCGGTAACGATCAGGGGAGGGTGGCGGTTACACTGGGAACTGGGCATCCTTCAGCAACGAACAGCGCCAGGTATAAAAGCAGCCGCAGAAGCGATGCGGTATCTGTTTCCAGAGTTGAGGTCACACCTTACAGGTCAGTACTTAGTGTTTACCCAGTGTTTACCCAGTGCTTCTAGGAGACTGAAGCTGTGAAGTGTGTGAAATTTGTGTTCAAATAGATCGTTGTTCAATTACAGTCTTTTCCGGACTTTTTATTTTACCTATATTTTTACCTATGCGGCGAACGACGGGCTAGATGCAACATTGCCTCTTGCCCATTTCTTGCATAACTAAGACAGGGCGACGAGACAAAAACTGTTGTGTAGGACGTTTCTGATTTGAATGAGTCTGTTTTCGTCCACTCAGGTCACCTGTTCACTTCTCATGTAAAAACGAAAGAGAGTATGACGTCGCTTGCATTCCCCGCCGTCATCGTCGCTGTTTTGTAGCAAAAAGGCCTGTATACCATGCTTTTGTATCAACTTGGTTTCAAGCTGACCAAGTGCTGTTCTCAATGACTTTTTATTCTGACTCTTTCCTTTCCTTCCCTGGCCAAGATCAGGTTTGTACGTCGTTAACATTTTGAATCTTACTGGCGCTGACAAAAGTTATTCTGTATGACCACAGGCCATTATTATAGAATCATCGTGAGGGGTGACAGATGCGGGAAAGATGTGCGATCGGCCGCTGCAAACGTCAGGCTCTTGACGTTGGCCGTTCGCAGGCAGTTTAAGAAAGAACCCATGGGGTTAGCAACTGTGTCCTTATCCAGTGAGGGTTAAACGGTCCGAAATACTTCCTTGCACCCTCCATAGTTTCTCAGGTTATACCCTCCATATGTACTGCGAAGGAGAAATGTTTTGTCACCCCTTTTGGGCATTTACGAGTATCACTGTCCCAGATAACATCGTCTGTCGAAATCCGAGATAACAAGGTGCTAAGCACCGATCAATCTGTCGCTGATTCCTTGAACGTCGAATATGAACTTTGTGCGTCAAAGGCTCACAAGTACCACGATGTGTACGTTCTAAATAAAACAACGTCGCTGCCTGCCCCTCACAGATGTGTTCCTCTGTAGTTTGCAGAGAAGCTATGAAGGTCGCGGTCGTGTTTCTTCTTTTCGTGGCCGTTGTTTCGGCGCGTCATCGCTTTCACGGTGCTGCCACTGGAGAAGCCGAGGGCACGGTGGACTTTGGCCAGTCATCCGGCCCTGGTCACCAGTCCCAGGGAGCAAGCGTTTCTTCTAAAGCCGGGGTATGTACCATGATCGCAGGTTTTGTCAGTAGGGTTAATCGATCTGATGCTAAAAACATATTAAGCTGTTCCACGTGATATTTGTGAATCAAATCGTGTCCTTACCTGGCGGCCGTCCAGTTGAGTACCAGTAACTGCATCTCGGTCACGACGGAACTGTTAACAGCAGCCAAAGAGACCACTTGGTCTTTTGTGAAGCATCAGTCCCAAATATGACGAGATTTCCACCTCGGTTCTGTTCCTGTGACCGGGCTTTGATTGATGTTTCAGGGCTCCACCGTCGGCGACGCCGCCAGCCTGAACGAGGCCAGCGCGGGAACTAACCAGCGCCAGACTCCTGGAAGCCAGTCGCAGTCCTCTCACACCGACGCCAAGTCCGACCAGTTCGTAGGCCGCTAGGAACCAGACGACAGCAGCCTCATGTACTGAGAACAGGCGAATCTTTCGGCCATAGTTTTGAACTTTTGACTTTCAGCACTTTGGAACAATAAATCGTCTGATGTGGACTGCAATGTGGTTTCTACAGCAGCACTTGCGATGACACGTTGCCGGAGAAATATTTCAAGAAGTGTGGGTAAAGAGTTTACGCTGACCTGATTTCATGCAGTGGCTGAGTCGGACTCTGGAGGCGTTTCCAATGTCAGGCTCAAACTATTCGCCTTGACGTGTGTAAGCTTTAGAACTTTTAAGTGTCATTTTCACTGTGTATGCGACAATCGTAACGCCATACATGACCTGAGAACGGGTTCAGATTTTTTAGGTAGATAATTAGGCCAATCTGCGCTCTTTTCAGAATTATGCTCGCATGCTTGGTCATTAGTGACGCAGACCATATCTGTTAGCACTTTCATTTCAACAAATCACGATTATGTGAACTATTTTCATGTACAGAGCCGATAGGATCCCATGACAATTTCTCGGCTCCGAAGAGGAGCTGTTTGATCCAACGCGTTGAAATTTGACTTCCTTCCTTCTGTATGTTTTTTTTTTAGACGTCACATCAAAATTTCAGCGTCCTTCATTTATCAAGATCAAACCCAGGAGGCGTTTCTTGGAGACATCCTGGGCAAGTTTGCTGGCGTTTCAGACGAATGCTCGCACCTTTACACTGCGTTGTTACAAGACAATATTTGGCAAAACTATGACGTCATTACATGATATTTATAATAACTGGCTATCGATACCGTTTTAAAAATTTGGAGACAGAAAGACGCAAATGCAGGGAACATCATAAGGGGTAACGCAACGATATGTCTACAAGGTGAAAACAAGATATGCCTCCATAAGCAAACGATTTACACGCAATAACATCGATATGAAGAATGCATTTTGCAGAGAGGGGATAAAGAATGATCAAGCACGGAGCCAGGCACTGAAATCTGTGGCTTAACCCTATTCCCGGCAAGGGGGTTGAATCCGCCCCCTCCGGTTTTTTGCTCGCCAATTCCAGGCTTTTTAATGCATCTTTACAAAACTTGGTGACTTTTCCTAGCCATTGTTTCTACGTACTGCGACAAAATTTTGAAATTCTCTCTTCTCAGGGGCCGAGGCAGGCAACGTTTTTGGGAGGCACCTCATCCAATTTCTGGCCCTTCTCAAGGTAAAAGAAAAATGACTGCCAAAGCTAACGTTTTTAAGATAAAACTTAAAACTTTACTTGGATGCATAGAAAAATAATTGGACGATTTGCAGATACAATTTTGCTCATCTGAAGTCACTTTCCAAGGTCAGGTCAAGGTAAAAAGTCAAAATTTGGTTTTATAGTAATAATTTCGGCGTCTCTTTTTGAAATGCCAAACCCAGGAACAATATGACGGAGAGCGGTGCCCTCCACTTGTGTACCAAGTTTCATCTTGATATCAGGTTGAGTCACGGAGCTATGATAAAAAATGTCAGTGCGCGTACCCTATATCACAATAGTCATAGAATGAAATCTATACGACTAGCAGAAGCCAAAAAAGTGATTTTGCCTTTTTTGGTTCATTCAGTTGTTGAAAAACTAATCCTCCTATTTTTGAAATTCTGTGAACGCGTATTAATGTTCTTAAAATTTGAAATGTATGGATTGATGGTAAAAGTCCCATCTATGATCTATCGATTCATACTAATTTCATCAAAATCGATTGATAAAGAACGGAGTTATAAGAAGTCCAAAAATATCACCAGTTTTGACTTTTTTGCCGCCCTATATCCATCCTTTTCAAAATTTTGGAAACTTCTTTTTACAAAAATGTTGTTTACGTCAGGGCAAATCGGTTGCCGTTCGTTGCGATGACATCGGAGAAGTAGTCCTCGATCTGATCTCAGGGGGGTTCCGAATCCCCCTGCCGGGAATCGGCCATACCGCTAGTCCTCCAGGAATAGGGTTAAACGTTGAACAAGTATGCCAATGGCTTACATCACTGATTTAACCTTAGTGCACTGAAAACACCTATGTACGAAAAAGACTTATACATGCAATGGCTAATGAGTAAGCCTCATTTGTTTCGGCGGCCTTGGCATTACATTCAACCTGAGTAGTTCACGCGGAACATTTTCGGTTTTAACCAGGTTTGCCCACTGTAATGCGAAAAGGTGGCACAATATGCCGTCAGTATCTGCAATTAGGTGTTGCAAAACAAATTTCTGGGCAAATGAAACGTTTTTCAGGTATCTTGACCTTAACCCGTCCTCGACTGCGGGGCTGACTGTCTCCCTGAGGTTTTCCGGGACTGGGGATTGGGAAAAATGCAGCGCCACGAAGTATAAATAAATAAAAAAATAAGTACACGAAACTTCGTGTACCTATTGCACAATCATGTTTATATCTTATATCAAAGTTTTGACCTCGGATCAAGTCAGGTGTGCGATCTAGGTCAGGTCAAACGTGCCTATGTCCATACAAGTTTGGTACCCTGTAACTTTTTCTGGAAACACGATGTCACAATAATACTTTCAGGGATTAAAGATCTTGATAAATACAACAAATCTGCTGTCTCAGATTTTTTGCGATTTTCCGGGTTATTGACCATAGGTCAAGACCATTTTTAGGGTATGTTTTTTCGGGAATTGAAGAAATGTTTCATAAACATTTTGGTGTGGGGTGATGCAGACATCTATTTACCGCCAGTGGAAAAGTTTCAATGACTTCCAGCCATTGACCTGAGGTCAGGTCACGAATAACTTCTATGAACCATAATGCAACGCAATCAAAATCAGTGATGATTTACTCAGAACGGGTAGGAAATGGCAAGACTGGCTTGCACAGTTGCAGGTAACAGCAGAAAGCTCAAAAAGTTTACAAAAATTGCATAGTTTCGAAATAAACAGGATCTCGCGAATAAAGTTCCGCTAGTTATGCAAACTGGTATCTACTGAATTTTTTCCAAAATTTAAACCTGGAAACATGGAAACATCACAAGAACCACTAGGATTAATAAAGATAACATGAATAGGTTTATGTCGCAAAATTAACCCGCCCCCGACTGGGCGACAGTTGACTCCCCCCTGAGGTTTTTCTGGGATTGCGAGAGAACCAACAAACACAAAGTCACGAAATTTTGTGTATCTTTTGCATGATTATTTTTACACCTTGTGCCAAACTTTTGACCTCAGGCCAGGTCAGGTGCCTCACTTAGGTCTGGCCAAACAGACCTATGTCCAAAAAAGTTTAACGCCCTGTAACTTTTCGCAAAACAAGATATCTCAATAATACTTTCAGGGGATTAGCCATCGTGATAGATGCAACAAATCTGCTATCTCAGATTTTTCGGAATCCTCCGAGTCATTGACCAGAGGTTAAGCCCATTTTTAAGACATTTCATCGTTGTTTTCGGACATTTAGGGAATATTCATAACATTTTTAGTGTGGAGTGAAGCAGACGGCTAGCTACCGTCATTGTGCAAAGTATCAATGATTTCCAGCCATTGACCTGAGGTCAGGTCACGAATAACTGTAGTGAGCCAAAATGTATCACCGTCAAAATCGGCGATGAATTACTCAGAATGGGTAGAAATTGGCAGAACTGGCTTGCACAGACGTAAGTAATACCAGGAACCTCAAAAAGTTTAAAAAATTGCGTAATTTTGGAAATAAACAGGCTCCTGCGAATGAAACTCCGCCAATTTTGTACATTGCTAGATAATGAATTTTTCCAAAATTCAAGTATGAAAACCACCACAAGAACCACTAGGATCAATAAAATTTACATCGATAGGCTTTTGTCGCGAAAATAAAGGAACGCTAAAATTAGTTGCCGTCAATTTCTCCACTGCGTACGGCTGCGTCACACGTCGACAGCCGGCACGAGAAATGCCGTGTCTTTAACTCAACGTTTCGGCGTATATATTGAACAAATCCGAAAAATTAGACGTGTATCGGCATTTGCGGACCTTTACTTGTGCCTTGGTGCCTTTAACTATGCGTTATTAGTCACAGCCCTTGAGATTCAGGCCGTTTCTCGGTCTCATGCAGTCGCCTATGAGAAAACATATATAAGACGTAAATTGCTTTTATATTATCTAAAGCTAAAAATGAGACCAGTTTCGAACTCTACTCGTCACAAGCTTTCCAACGGTGTGCTTATTTTTATCGTGCGACCAACCGTTCGTGAGTTAGAGGGGACAGCCAACTGCCCCCCCCCCAGTCGGGCATGATCGTAACTGATCGACGGTCGTGCGCGGGGTAAAGGGACGCTAAAAGAAGTTTCTGTTAATTTCATACTGCGTACGGTTACGGCGCCTGCCGGAAACCGGCGTGAAAATTGCCGTGTCTTTAACCTCAATGCTTCGGCGCATATATTGAACAAACCAGAGGAATTAGACGTGTATCGACATCTCCGTACCTTTACCTGTGCGTTGGTGCCTTTATCTAGACGTCATTACCCACAGCCCTTAATGTCCAGGCCGTTTCTCGGTCTCATGCAGTCGGCTTTGCGACAACATTTATAGGGCGTTAATGACTTACGTGCTACCCGAAACTAAAAAAATGAGATCAGTTTTGAGCTCTACTTGTCACGAGCTTTCGAACGGTGTGCTTATTCTTGTCATGCGGCCAACCGTTCTTAAGTCAGAAGGGGTGGTCAAACCCCCCCACCCCCACCCCCAGTCGGGCGTGATGACCAGTCGGGCGCGGTTTAAGTGCTGCCAAGCTGCGGTTGAGAAATATGTCCTGAGGCGATTTGACAAATATTGATTAATTTCGCATCTTCCGTTTGCCCGATTGTTATACAGTTTGGTCTGCAAAATATACTACGTGTCTGCGACGCATCAGCATAGTTTGAAATCGCTTGACCGGAAAGCTCAAAGGTCATGACACCCGACCACGAATCGAACCCTACCGTCCATATTTCACATACTCGTTCTTTATATTTTCACGAAAATGACTGTCGGGTGTCCTTAGACCTTAAAGCTAACTGAAGTAATCGTAGTCGTGCATCGGGGCCTTTTGGAGGTCAAACAAAGTCAGTGACATAGGTTGATGTTCGGATCATTTCTCTGTTTTAGGGGGCGTTGATTTCGAAATTTACATCCATTTTGCACGCATCGCGTTGATTTCGAAGTTCACATCCATTTTGCACGCATCAAGTCATATATGTTCGTTCCGTGGCCTAGAGAACAGTCTTCATTTCGCTGTGTTTCATTGATATTTGATTTTCAGCCATTTCAGTCATTCTGCCATTCCACTTGTCCATCACATCAGCTATTTCAGCAATGAAAAGGAGAACTTCATGACGTAAAATTAACGCCCCCTAGCTGAGATGGAATCTCCTATACCTTAACAAGATATGTGAAACTCGAAATCAGTGCCCTACAAAAGCTATGAATGGTACAACGCCAGCAGATGATGCAAGGTCAGTCGAACTCAGTGACTTCAGCTGACTTTCAAAAGGACTCGATGCTCGACTTACATTGTCTCAGCTGGCTTGAAGGACTGCGAACACCAGAAAGACTAACTTCCGTGGAAATGTGAACAACGGGTTTGTCAGGTCTGGATGGTAGGGGTCGATTGGTGGTGGAGTGTCATGGTCTTTGACCTCTCTAGTCAAACCATTTAGAACAAACCTGACGTATAGCAGTCACGCAGGACATCGTGCACACCACCTGAAGAACATTCAAACAAATGAAAAGCATGAAATCGATCAGTCTTCGTCAAATAGCCTCCGGGCATGTTTCTCAAGCGCAACTAGACAACACTTATTCAAGATATCTGGAAAAGTTTGAACTTGTCCAGAAACGTTTTTTGCCATGCTCATTGTACATACTTGGGGACATCGTGGGTTACATTTTCGCGAAGATAAGGGTAGGAGAACATGGTTGAAGCCAAAAATGTCCTGTGGGACATGGTCAGGTCAAAGGTCATTGCTAGTTTTCCGAAAAAATTGAACTTGTTTATAACGCCCGGAATACCTTTCTTTCAAATAGAGTTTATCCCACCTTTCCGTCACACTCTGTCACCGAGTTACAGGCACGTAAATCATCCAAGGCCTGTAAGAATCGGTGGACTCTCATGATCTTTGATCTCAGAGGTCACGCAGGGAAATTTGAGCGTGCCAAATTCCGTCCAAATTGAAAGAGATCTGGCCAATTCCTGCGCGATTTCGCGTGGAACGACGCAGGGGCGAGTCCAATGAAAAAAAAAATGGGAGAAGCAAAAGTTGGTTTCGCATATCAAAACACTATTGGCCTTGTGAATATCGCTACGGTCGCCTCACAATATATAGCGTGAGTTGATTGAATGAATGAATGAATCACCTGAATGAACAATCTTTTGCCTTCTCGCTTATTTGCGCTGTGTGGAGCACGCTGAGGGGCAGAGCCCGTCGGCCACTACCTTGCGGAACCCACTACAGAGCTCCGGCGTTCCTCCTTTCCGCCTGTGACTGTCAAAGCTCGGCTGTGATCCAGTGTCATTGTCTGTGGAGAGAGGGACTGAGTACGCAGCTGTCAGCTGGTCTAAGATCGATCTGGACGCGTATGTTATCGGGAACATCCAGACAAATTGTACTTTATTAACACCATCATACAATCGATACAATCAGTTACGTATCGATGAGATACGTAAGTGCTTGGATAGATGTCCAAATACCATAGGCGGCGAAAGAGGGAGGGGGAGGACAGTGCCCGGGGGCACAGAGCAGCACCGGGGCACAGTGCCTCCTTTAACTCTCAAAATTTAACGTTAACCCTATGGCGTCGCATGGAAAGAAATGGCTCGAAAAGCAGCCGTTACCCTTCCCCGTTGCTGGAACACGTTACGTCCCTAGTGTCAAATACGCCATACGGGTGGAAATCGGCCGGTGGAGTGAGGACGCATGATGGCCGACCAGCCGACAAAGAACAAATAACCCACGCAGTGACGCATTAAAGGCGTGGGGATGGGCTATGTCCTTGGTCGAAAGCCCTCCCCGCAATTATCGGGCCGTGGGTGGCCGGTGGACTTGCATTTTCACCTTCAAGCCAAAATAACGCTTTAACATGTTTCAAAACAATTTCTAAAACCCTTCAACAGTGCTAAGATCATCAACACATCATTGATACTTTGCGCTTTGACAGTTATTGGCTGTCTGCATCACTTCACACCGAAGATGTTATGAAATATTTTGTCGATTTCCGGGAAAACCGCCAAACCCAGTCGCAAGCGGGTAAAATCGTTGCTTGATTTCCTGGTTATTTGGTTAAATGGTTTTTTGGTTATATGGTTACAATATGTATCATTATATATCTAATATGATAAATAACCACAAAATGATTAAATGGTTATTTGACAATGACAGTGAGGGCAATATTTCATCGTTCAAAGGTTTTCTATCTTTTCACATTTCATCAGAAGACAACGAAAGGTAAGCCCTCATTTAAGGGCATGCCCAAAACTAGACGGGAACCAGTCCATGATTTTCACATTTGTTGGTAGATGTTACTAATATCGTTGACATCTGGTTCGATAAAAAAAAACATGTTACTCAAAATCGGATCGCTAGACGTACGATGTAACACCAAAATCAAGAAAAATTGGTTATGTAGTGAGAGCCTGTAAAATCATGATTAAAAATTGTGATTCCCTTTTAGCGTTGAGTAAAACGGATCTTTACGCAACTATTTAGCATGCACCGGTGCCAAAAACATGTCTGGACTATGCCATAGTTCTGCCATGCAGAGCCTCCATGGGTGGCTCCTGCCTTACAACCAAACGGAGATCCTCACCTTTACACTGTTTACACGAAGCTCAAAGGGCTGAGAAGCTGGATACTGAAGGTCGGATTATGCATCCCCAAACAAAATTACTTAGGAAGTGATGTGGACTGCAACATGATAAAGCCTAAAAATATGTTATCGGACAAGGGCTAATCGATTTCTTGACCCTGCATACTCGTCTGTTGTTATTGACGTCATTCACGGTACCGAGAGGTACGCCTGCTCAGATGTCCTGTGGCAATCTGCTCCGGGACATGCGGTCACGTTTCGTTGGCGTCCACCGTCTCTGCACTATTCTTATTCAAGCTGGGAAACACCCGGCCATTTCTGCGACGAAGAAGTTGCTCTGATATTTTCTGTCAGGCAAGGGTCAGTTGTCTTTCGTGCATCACCTGGTGGGCAGATTGTTTTGCCAGCTCGACGTACGGGGAAGCTGTGGCGTGCTGCGGTCATTGGCTGCGGTCATGCCACAAGCTGCGGAGTTGGCACTGTGAGTCGGTCTCTAGGCGGCCGAAAGTCGTCGGTAACGATAAGGTGAGGGTGGCGGTTACACTGGGAACTGGGCGTCCACCAGCAACGAACGAACAGCGCCAGGTATAAAAGCAGCCGCAGAAGCGATTCGGTATCTGTTCCAGAGTTGAGGTTACACCTTACAGGTCAGTACATAGTGTTTACCAGTGTCTCCCCAGTGCTTGCTGATCAGGTCATCAAAATGTGACATCCCATTGTCATTTTGTATGTCGCTGCCCGTGACCGAAACTGCCCTTTATGACCACAGGCTAAAATTATCATCATCGGTAGACGTAAAAAAATGGTGCTATTGCTGAAATTAGCACACAAAAAAGAATCACAGCCACCGATCCAAAATCGTGACTAAGACAAACACGACAAAGATGTGCAATCGGCTGTTGCAAAGGTCAAACTCTTGACGTTGGCCGTTCGCCGGCGGCTTAAAAAAGAATCCATGGGGATAGCAACTACGTCTTCTTCCGATGACGGAGAAACGGCTCAAAATACTGCCGCATACACTCTGTAATTTCCCAGATTATGTCTCCCATATATTCATACGAAGAACAAACGTTTTGTCACAGGTTTTGGGCATTTACGAGTATCACTGTTCCAGATGACAACTTTTGTCGAAATCCAGGATAACAAGGTGCTAAGCACTGGTCGATCTGTCGCTGATTGCTTGCGTATGGAATCTGAACTTCGTGGGTCAAAGGCTCACAGATATCACGTGTACGCCCTGAGTCAAAAAAACGGCCATGCCTCCCCCTCACAAAAATGTTCCTCTGTAGTTTGCAGAGAAGCTATGAAGGTCGCTGTAGTGTTTCTTCTTTTCGTGGCCGTTGCCTCGGCGCGTCGTCGCTTTGGCGGTTCTGCCACTGGAGATGCCGAGGGCACGGCGCACCTTGGCCAGTCAGCCAGCCCTGGTCATCTGTCCCAGCATGCGTCCAGTAGTTCTAAAGCCGGGGTATGTACCGTGATCGCAGTCTTTGTCAGTGGGTTCAATCGATCTGATGCTAAAATGTACTGAACTGTTCCATGCGGTATTTGCTAATCATACCGTGTCCTTACTTTACGACCGTCCAGTTCAGTGCCAGTAACTGCATTTCGATTGCCACGGGACTATTAACTGCAGCCAAAGAGACCACTTGGTCTCTTGTGAAGCATCAGTCTCACCTATGACGAGATGTTCATCTCGGTTATGTTCCTGTGACCGAGCTTTGATTGATGTTTCAGGGCTCCACCGTTGGCAACGCCGCCAGCCTGAACCAGGCCAGCGCGGGAACTCACCAGTTCCAGACTCCTGGAAGCCAGTCGCAGTCCTCTCACACCGACGCCAAGTCCGACCAGTTCAGTGGCCGCTAGGAAGCCAAACGACAGCAGCCTCATGTACTGGGAACATGTGAATCTTTCGGTCATAGCTTTGGACTCTCGATTTTCGGCACTTTGGAACAATAAATCATCTGATGTGGACGGCAATGTAGTTTCTACAGCAGCACATGCGATGGCGCGGTGCCGGAGAAATATTTCGAGAAGTGTGGGTAAAGAGTTTACGTTAACCTCATTTTCATAAAGTGCCCAAGTCGGCCTCTGGAGGCGTTTTCATTATCATTTTGTGTCCAGTTTGTGCTGCCTTGCGGAAATGTCAGAAATTTTTGGTGTTCTTTTCACGGTTTATGTGAAAATTGTAACGTTGCTCATGATCTACGAACGGCTTCAGTTTTTTATTGTTGTTACGAAATCAGACCAATCTGCGCTCTGTTCAGACTCATGTTCGCATTTTTAGTGATTGGCGCTGCAGACCACATTTGGCAGCATTGTAATTTCAACAAATAACGTGTATGTAAACTGTTTTCATGCACAGGCAGCCACTACAGCGGACAGTATGCATGTGCCACCTCGTAAAGTTTTGTTAATTGTTGTAATTGTATTTAGAATTGTAAACAATTCTAAATTGTTTCGTAAAGTGGATGGCGGCACCAGAAGTCGGTCTACTTTTGCCGGTTCTCTTGGCCAACAGATGGCGTCAGATGTGCACGATCGGTGCATTGCACCATTCGTCGCCTCCGAAGGCGATGATTTCTCTGCCGTACCAACTGGGGTCGCGTGAGACATGAGTATCAAAATGAGGCTCTCGTTTTGATTTGTCAAGGCAACAGTGATGGGTGACGTCACTGAGCGTGTCTGCAACACGGCGCACAACAGTTTGTATGCTGCCCGCTGGCACACTGCACGGAGTCGTCTTCTTTCACCCAGGAGTCAAGCTACGTGTAAACAGACTGCGCCTATGAGTTCCGCTGAGCTCGTGACCCTTTTGAGTTACTCGAGGCCAGTGACCTCAGATGACCTAAGATGACGCTGATTTGGACTTTGGCATCCATTTATTTATCCATTTCGACCCATTCAAGTTCACTTAATGGCCGCCAGAGGGCTTCACATTTTATTCCGTTTGTTTTAGCCACGGGATTTGATCCGACCGGACCTGTGCCATGGACCAGAGGTTACCATGAAGGGTGCCATTAGATATGTAGGATTTTAGTGAGTCCTATACTTACTCTCCGGTTCCTCTCAATGCGACTCTTTTTGTTATGTGGCCCTCCAAGCAGTACGATTCGCCATTTTCGCCAATTTCGGGATATTGACCTGACCCTCGAGGTCACCGATTAATCCTAAGTTTTAAAAGCGGATACCTGCCCTTTTTCATGACAAGCAGCACGCTTGCTTTTCTTCCGCGGCTCTGCCTCAGTCATGGGGCTAATCGCAAAGGGTTAATTCTTCTCCTCGCCCATGTACTACCGAAGTTTTCAAAGTGCCCTATACTTGTAAGGACTAAAAGACATGAAAACATACTGGAAGGTAGATACTGATGTTATGCTTGTATTCCGCATGACAGATGCTTTGAAATGATACCCATATTGCTTATATTTTGGAATAAATCAAACTTAGTAGGCATTCGGGCTAAATCAAGTCATGACACACGACCCACGTTGCCCCAAGGAGCTCCTGTTTTATCATGAAACCTCGTCAGTATGATACCAATAATTAGGCGACTTTGTGTGTGAACCTAAAAGAACTCGGATTGGGCAAGATGTGTTTGACCCTGACCTAAAAAAGGTCAAGAGGCCAACTTGACAAATTTTACCTGGAAAGGTCAACTTTAAGGAAGCACATTTTTTGGTTCTTCCTCTTTCTAACGATATGTAGTTTGTCTTGAGACGTTTCTGATCATGGAAATATAGTGACATACGCCATTTGCCTCAACCTTCACCTCATATTTTTGATTACCTGTATCTCCTCTTAACCTCATTATTTGATAAACCTCAAAATCGAACTCAGGGCCCAGAATAACCTCGTATGCCAAAGCTGAACGAAATCTTAGGTGGTGTGAACTTTTCTGCCCTTACCTTGATGATCTGCCCTATAATCACCCAAATGAAAAGGTAGCAAAAAACCTCAATGGCTCATTTCAGAGAGCAAAGCATGGGGCAAACAGCTGATTTTCATCATCTGGCCTACGCCACTCGAAAGTACTCCAGGAACCTCCAAGGGACAAGACACTTTGACTTTAATGTAAAGTTCTTAGTCCTTTGACATCTTCGAGATATGTTACCAGCCGAGATGTGTTACCAGCCTGATATTCACCACTGCACCAAGTGCAGTGGTTAATTCAGGGTCCTGAACACAAAGGCAAGATATCTGCAGACTATGAGGCTATTTTTCATTCATATTAGTCTCACTGACTGTTTCGATACCCTTTCAAAAGATGATGGCTGCAAGTCACTGTAAGCGTCAATGGCGGGCCCAGGAAAACAGGAACAGTCAGTGTGGGTGGTTGCAGCGAATTTAGCCCTATTCCCGGCAGGAGGGTGCCAAGACTACCCCCCTTGGGTTTTCTGCTTGCCAATTCCAGAGTTTTTAACGCAGCTTTATGAAACTTGGTGGCTTTTCCTAGCTGTTCTTTCTACGTACTGTGAAAAATTTCGAAGTTTTATTTTGCTCGCGGGCAGAGCCAGGCAACGTTTTTGGACGGCACCTCACGCCATTTTTTGCCCTGTTGAGAGTAAAAGGAAAATAGCTGCCAAAAATAGTGTTTTTGAGATAGAACTTCAAACTTTGTATAATTTTATAGCTAAGTAACTGGGCAACGTACAAACACAATTTTGTTCATCAGAGGTCACTTTACAAGACCAGGTCAAGGACAAAATGTAAACTTTGGTTTTATAGTAATAATTTCGGGTCTATTTTCTCAAATGCTTAACCCGGAATACATACGTCGTGGAATGGTTCGCTCTATTTGTGTATCAAGTTTCAGCTTCATATCAGGTCGGGTCACGGAGCTATGACCTAAAATGTCAGTGCGCGTACCCTATATCACAATAGTCATAAAATGGAGCTTTTGAAATAGAGTGAATTCAAATGATTGAAAACGTCTTCGGATAACCTTAAATGCACACGAGATCATTCCAAGTAGCTCCAAGATCACTGGAGGTCATTTAAAGTCAAATGTCACGAGTTAATCCGAAAAACATATGACCATGACACTTTCTCTTTTTCATGTCCCGGACACCACCTATGCTAACATTATACAAACATTATAATACGATTTGTACTTCTTTAGCATAACATGACTAGCAGAAGCCAAAAAAGCGCTTTTACCTTTTTTACTCATTCAGTTGTTGAAAAACTAATCCTCCTGTTTTTTGAAACCGCTGTGAATTCTCTGAAAATTTCAAATGTGTGTACCAATAATAAAAGTCCCGTCCATAAGCTCTCGATTCATGCTAATTTCATTGAAATCGGTCCAGAAACAACAAAGTTATAAAAAGTCCAAAAATACTCTCATTTTGACATTTTTGCTTCTTGTATCCACCCTTTCAAAATTTTGAAAACTTGTTTTTCAAAAGTGTAGTTCACGTCATGGCAAATCGATTGCCGTTTGATGCGATGAAATCGGACGAGTAGTTCTCGAGATCTTAGGGGGGGACGAATCCCCCCCCCCCTGCCGGGAATCGGCCATACCGTCTAGCCCTCCGGGAATAGGGTTAAAGTGTCAATAGTGCACTGATAAACCAAATCACCTTTCGTTTGTCCCATTTTTTCGTTCGGTATGATCGTCATCTTATCCTCTGACAATGCGTGTGTAAGTACGTTTGGTAAATATGTTTTTTCGATACGTAGTATTATTAGGTTGAAATCAGTGATGCAAGCCATTGGTAGTTATGATCAGAGTCTAAACGCCGAATTTAAGAACCTGGCTCCGCCCTTATCTATGTCGCAGTAAGTCAAAATGTTTGTTATGGGGACATAGCTTGTCTTCACCACGCAGACATGTCCTTGCACATCTCCATGTGATGTCCCCTGCACCTGTCACTTGCAGTCTCAGGACATTTCAAAACGATACTGATAATTAATTATTACAGAAATCATGTCTTGACATCATGGTATTGCCAACTATTGACCTGCAACGCCAATATGTAAAGTTGAGACCATTCGTCTGAAACGCCCGCAGACTTGCCCAACATGTCTCCTAGAAAAACCCCCTGGGTCTGCTCTTAATAAATGAAGGACGCTGAAATTTTGATTTAACGTATACAAAACATACGGAAAAAATGAGTCAAATTCAACGCAATGGTTTAAACAGCTCCGTTTCGGAGCCGAAAAATTGTTTTGGGATCATATCGGCTCTGTACATGAAAATAAACCACATAAACGTGATTTGTTTTAAATTAACCCTATTCCCGACAGGAGGGGGCTGGATTGGCCCCCCTTCGGGTTTTTTGCTTGCCAATTTCAGGCTTTTTGACGCAGCTTTATGAAACTTGGTGACTTTTCCTAGCTATTCTTGCTACACATTGTCACAAAATTTGGAAATTTCGTTCTCCTCAGGGGCGGAGCCAGGCAACGTTTTTGGGAGGCACCTCAGGCCTTTTTTGGCCCTGTTAAGGGTAAAAGGAAAATGACTGCCAAAAATAGCCTTCTTAAGATAAAACTTAAAACTTTATACGGATGTATAACTAAATAGTTGGGCAACATACACATGGAATTTTGTTCGTCTGACGTCACTTTACAAGGTCAGGTCAAGGTCGAAAATCAAAGTTTGGTTTTGTGATAATAATTTCGGTGCCACTGTTCAAAATGCCAAACCCGGAATACATATGACGTCGAAGGATGCTTTTTACTTGTGTACCAAGTTTTAGCTTGATATCAGGTCGGGTCACGGAGCAATGGCCTAAAATGTCAGTGTGCGTACCCTACATCACAATAGCCATAAAATGGAATTTTTAAAGGAGCGAATTCAACTGATCGAAAACGTTTACGGGTAATACTAAATGCACACGAAATCATTCCAAGTGACCCCAAAGTCACTGAAGGTCACTTAAGGCCAAAGGTTACAAGTTGATCTGAAGAACAAGTGACCATGACAGTTCTCCCCTTTTTCATGTCCCTGGCACCGCCTATGCTAACACTATACAAACTTTGTAAAACGATTTGTACTTGTTTAGCATATTATGACTAGCAGAAGCCCAAAAAAATGCTTTTACCTTTTTTGTTCATGCAGTTTTTGAAAAACTAATCCCCCTATTTTGGAAACCCTGTGAACACCCATGAATTTTCTTAAAAAAAAATCAAATATGTGCACCAATGGTAAAAGTCTCATCCATAATCTTTCGATTCATGCCAATTTTCATTTAAATCGGTCCGTAAACAACGAAATTATAACAAGTCCAAAATTGCCCCGTATTTTATATTTCCTAACGCCTTGTATCCACCCTTTCAAAATTTTGAAAAGTTCTTTTCTTAAAGCGTAGTTTACGTCGTGGCAAATCGATTGCCGTTTGTTGCGATGAAATCGGTTGTGTAGTTCTCGAGATCTCGGGGGGGGGGGTGAATCGGACCCCGCTGCCGGGAATCGGCCATACCGTGTAGCCCTCCGGGAATAGGGTTAAATTAAAATGCTACCAAGTATTCTCTGCAGCACCAATGACCAGGCATGCCAGCATGACTCTGAAAATCGCCCAGATTGGCCTGATTTACCTAGAAAATCTGGAGCGGCTCTTAGGTCATGTATGGTGTTACGATCGTCGCATACACAGTGAAAATGACACTTAAAATCCTAAAATCTACGCACGTTAACGCCAATAGTTTCGGCCTGTTATTGGAAACGCCTCCAGAGGCCGACTCAGCCTCTGCATGAAAGTGAAGTTAACGTAAACTCTTCATCCACACGTCTCAAAATGTTTCTCCGAAAACGTGGCATCAAATGTTCTGCCGTGGAAACCATACTGCCGTGCGTGAAAATAGTTCACATGAACGTAATTTGTTACAATTAAAATGCTACCAAACATGGTTTTATATAATCTTATCTGGTCTAATTTAACATCTCCAACTGGACGTTGGTCTGTGGCATCATGAACGGCGGCTCCGTGGTGGCTGTAGAAGTGTCCACTAGCCCCCGGTACGATGACGCTTCTCAGTTGAGCTCGGGAGTCTGGAAGGGCCTCACTTGGGTGGGCGATTTCGGACGTCTGCCTGACTGACTGGATCGTGGCCGCGGTCTGCGTCCTGGCCTCGGAATCCTGGTCATACAGCATGGCCAGCAGGATGTTTTCCTGTTGACTCATGCAGTCGTTACGCCTCACGCTGTCTCGTAGCAGGCCCAGACCCTTTCTGGGGCGGCAGCGGGCCTGCCGCTGCAGCTAGCTCGGCAGAGATGAGGTGCCCCGAACACGGCATGAGACGTGTGCTTTACGCTGAGGACACGTTCACTCAGCAGACATACTAAGCCAAAGTCATTACCTAAACACTCGGCTGCTCCTCGGACATGTACACGTGGAGCAGACGGCTTCTGTGCAGTGTGCCACCGGGCAGCATACAAATTGCCTGTGCGCCGTGTTGCAGACACACTCAGTGACATCATCCATCACTGCGGCCTTGGCACATTATTACCAGAGCCTTATTTCAATACTCATGTCTCGCTCGATCATCTCAGCTGGCACAGCAGGGATATCATCGCCTTCGAAGGCGACAAATGGCATAACGCACCGATCTTGCACATCTAACGCCATCTGTTGGCCAACAGAACCGGCAAAAGTAGACCGACTTCTGGTGCCGCCATCCACTTTCACGGAACAATGCCCTGAACAGCAGTTCACCGAGGTGGCACATGCAAACTGTCCGCTGTAGTGGCTGCTTGTGCATGAAAACAGTTTACATACACGTTATTTGTTGAAATTACAATGCTGCCAAATGTGGTCTGCAGCGCCAGTCACCAAACATGCGAATATGAGTCTGAACAGAGCGCAGATTGGTCTGATTTCGTAACAACAATAAAAAACTATTATGAGCAACGTTACAATTTTCACATAAATCGTGAAAAGAACACCAGAAAGTTCTAACATTTCCGCAAGCCAGCACAAACTGGACACAAAATGACAATGAAAACGTCTCCAGAGGCCGACTTGGGCACTGCATGAAAATGAGGTTAACGTAAACTCTTTACCCACGCTTCTCGAAATATTTCTCCGGCAACGTGCCATCACAAGTGCTGCTGTAGAAACTACATTGCTGTCCACACCAAACGATTTATTGTTCCAAAGTGCCAAAAATCAAAAGTCCAAAGCTATGGCCGAAAGATTCACATGTTCCCAGTACATGAGGCTGCTGTCGTCTGGCTCCTAGCGGCCACTGAACTGGTCGGACTTGGCGTCGGTGTGAGAGGACTGCGACTGGCTTCCAGGAGTCTGGAACTGGTGAGTTCCCGCGCTGGCCTGGTTCAGGCTGGCGGCGTTGCCAAAGGTGGAGCCCTGAAACATCAATCAAAGCTCGGTCACAGGAACAGAACCGAGATGAACATCTCGTCATAGGTGAGACTGATGCTTCACAAGAGACCAAGTGGTCTCTTTGGCTGCAGTTAATAGTCCCGTGGTGATCAAAATGCAGTTACTGGTACTGAACTGGACGGTCGTAAGGTAAGGTCGTAAGGTAAACGGTTTGATTAGCAAATACCGCATGGAACAGCTCAGTACATTTTAGCATCAGATCGATTGAACCCACTGACAAAGACTGCGATCACGGTACATACCCCGGCTTTAGAACTACTGGACGCATGCTGGGAAAGATGACCAGGGCTGGCTGACTGGCCAAGGTGCGCCGTGCCCTCGGCATCTCCAGTGGCAGCACCGCCAAAGCGACGACGCGCCGAAACAACGGCCACGAAAAGAAGAAACACGACAGCGACCTTCATAGTTTCTCTGCAAACTACAGAGGAAGATTTTTGTGAGGGAGAGACAGGGACGGTTTTTTATTTAGGGCGTACACATCGTGGTACGTGTGAGCCTCTTACGCACAAAATTCAGATTTTATATTCAAAGAATCAGCGACAGATCGGCCAGTGCTTAGCACCTTGTTATCCTGGATTGCGACAAACATTGTTCTCTGGAACAGTGGTGTTCGTAAATGCCCAGAACATGTGACAAAACATTTCTCATTTGTAGTAATATGTGGGAGATATGATTTGGGAAATTATGGAGTGTACACGGCAGTATTTTGAACCGTTTAACCCTCACTGGATAAAGACATAGTTGCTACCCCCATGGATTCTTTCTTAAGCCGCCGGCGAACGGCCAGCGTCAAGAGCCTGACGTTTGTAACAGCCGATCGCACATCTTTCCCGCATTTGTCATAGTCATGATAGTACGTAAGTTGGGTCGGTGATAGTGATTTTTTTGGGTGCTGATTTCAGTAGTAGCAGCATTTTTGATGTCTGTCGATGATCATAATTCTACCTTGTCGTCATAAAGCACAATTTAGGTCACGGGCAGCGGCGTGCAAAATGACAATGGCGTTTGACATTTTGATGACAGAATTTTGACTCGCAAGCAGGCACTGGCCAAACACATTGGTAAACACACTAAGTACTGACCTGTAAGGTGTAACCTCAAGTCTGGAACAGATACCGAATCGCTTCTGCGGCTGCTTTTATACATGGCGCTTCTCGTTGCTGAAGGACGCCCAGTTCCCAGTGTAACCGCCACCCTCACCTCATCGTTACCGACGGCCCATGTCCGTCTGAAGATCGGCTCACAGTACCAACTCCCCAGTTCATGGTATGACCGCGGCCCATGACCGCAGCACGCCACAGCTTCCCCGTACGTCGAGATCGCAAAACAATCTGCCCACCAGACGATGCACGAAAGACAACTGACCCTTGCCTGACAAAAAATATCGGAGCAACTTCTTCGTCGCAAACCTTCGCGGTGTTTCCCAGCTAGAGTAAGAATAATGCAGAGACGGTGAACGCCAACGAAATGTGACCGCCTGTCCCGGAGCAGATTGCCACATGTTATCTGAGCAGGTGTACTTCTCGGTACCGCCAACGACATCAATAGCATCGGACGGGTATGCAGTCAACAAATCGATTAGCTCTCGCCTGATAACATATTTTTAGGCCTTATCATGTCGCAATCCATATCATTTCCTGAACATCCGTGCTTCAGAATCCGGCTTCTCAGCCTCTTGAGCTTCGTGTGAACAATATAGTGGCGAAGCTCTCCTTTTAGTTGTAAGGCATGGGCCACCCACGAAGGCTCTGCATGACAGAACTATGGCATAGTCCGGACATGTTTTGGGCACCGGTGCATGCTAAATGAGTCGCATAAAGACCTGTTTTACAGAACGTTTAAGGGTAACTGAAATTTTTAATCGCGATTTTACAGGCTCTCACTGCATAAAGATTTTTTTTTATCTTCGCGTTGCATCGTAGTCTGGCGATCCGATTTTTGGCAAGTTTACCTTTTTATCTAACTGGATGTCAACGATGGTAGCAAATCTAGGAACGAATGTGAAAACCACGGACTGGTTCCCGTCCAATTTAGGGATAACCTGAAATGAGGACTTCACTTTCTTCTTCTTCTTCTGGTGAAATGTGAAAAGACAGAAGACCTTCAATAGATGAAATACTACCCTCATTGTCGACGTCAAATAACCACCGCGATTTAACCCGTCCCCGACTGGGAGGATTCTTCCCGAAAACTGACCAATTGTTTTATAGCATCTTGGGTGTGGAGTGATGCAGACATTCAGTTACTGTCAAAGCGTAAAGTATCAATGATCTCCAACTATTGATCTGAGGTCAGGTCGCGAATAACTGTTAAGAACTAAAATGCATTGCCGTCAAAATCGTCAATAAATGACTCAGAACGGGTAGAAAATTGCAGAATTGATTTGCACAGTTGCAAAAATACAAAGAAGTTCAAAAAGTGTCAGAGAATTGCATATTTTGGAAATAAACAAGCTGTCGGGGAAAACTTCGCCAATTATATAGACTGATAACTACTATTTTTTGTTTTTAATTTAAACACGAGAAGCCATCACGAGAACCATTAGCATCAGGAAGAGACATTTGGAAATGTTTATGTAGCAAAAAATGAAGGGATGCAAAATTAATTCACGTTTACTTCATACCGCATTCGGCAACAGTTCCCAGCGAACAGTGGCGCGAAAGTCTGTATCTAAGTCAACGTCTCCGCGTATATATTAAACAAATCAGAGGAATTAGGCGCGTATCGGTACCTCCGGACTCTTAACTGTTTATTGGTGCATTAACCTAAGCCTTTCTTAATCGCAGCCCCTGAGATCTAGGTCGTTTCTCGGTTTCATGTAGTCGGCTATGAGAAGGGATATATAGGGCGTAAATGGCTTACAAGTCCAAAACTAAAAATGACACTAGTGTCGAGTTCGACTTGTCACGAGCTTTTCAGCGGTGTACTTATTTTTATCGTCGTTCGTGAATTTGATGAGGCCGTCAACCGCCCTCTCCCCTCTCCAGTCGGGCGTGCATGGCGCCGACTGCCAATTGGACGCGGGTCAAGCATCGCTGGAGGCGACGGCTGTTGGTTTTTCTGTAACCATAACACGCTTCTTAGGAGATCGAATGTAAACATTCAGGGTTGTTTATTTGTTGAAGAGAACAAAGTGCCAGTTTTAACAGATGTGATATGCAATTTTAAGGTCATTTGTAGTATACAAAGACCAGTACAATGTAATGCCAGGCCCTAAACACCAAAACTAAATATCGGTGCAAAACTGTTGTTTTGTAGGCTACCGGGCTCTTTAACCCTATCCCCGAAGGGCTAGACAGTACACCCGATTCTCGGCAGGGGGTGGGGTGGATTGTCCATTCAATTTTATCGCAACGCACGGCAATCGATTTGCCATGTCGTTACCTGCATTTTTTTTTCAAAACAAGCTTTCAAAATCTTGGAAGCGGTGGATACGGGGAGCAAAATGTTCAAATGGCGCATATTTTTGGACTTGTCATAGCTTTGCTGTTTATGGATTGATTTTGATTAAGTTGGCAGGAGTCGAGAACTTATGCAAAAGGCTTTTACTACAGCAACATACACTGCAATTTTTGAGAAAATTCATAGGCTTTTAGAGGGTTTTGAAAATGTAGGATTAGTTTTTTCCAAAAACTAAAATAACTAAAAACGTTAACAGCAATTGTTGGTTTTTACTAGCCATTTTATGATGAAGAAGTACCAGCCGTGTTACGTTGTTTGTATAATGTTAACATAGGCGGTGCCAGGAACCGGAAAAGGGGAAACCGTCATGGTCACATATTCATTAGGTCAGCTTACGAACTTTGACCTTAAATGACCCCCAGTGACCTCAGAGTTACATGGAATGCTCTTGAGTGCATTTCATATGGTTTTAAAATGTTTACAATCCTTTGAGCTTGCTCTTTTCTAAAATTCTGTTTAACGGCTGTCATGACATAGGGCACGCGCACCTACATTTT
Organism: Capitulum mitella; assembly: GCA_030062745.1. Taxonomy (NCBI): domain Eukaryota; kingdom Metazoa; phylum Arthropoda; class Thecostraca; order Pollicipedomorpha; family Pollicipedidae; genus Capitulum; species Capitulum mitella. The sequence continues at coordinate 9,167,248 of CP099851.1, read as the reverse complement.
GGGTTATAGTTCCGTGACCCCACCTGATACCAACCTGAAACTTGGTACACTGATGGATAGCGCCATTCTGCGGCATATATATTCTGGGTTTGCAGGTGAAAAGTTAGCGCTGACATAGTCACTGTGGAACCAGATTTTTACCTTTGACCTTGACCTAACCTTGTGAAGTGACCTCAGACTAACCGCAATTATATTTGCATACTTGCCAAGGTATTTCCTTATACACCCACATAAAGTTTTAAATTTTAGCTTAAAAATCCTATTTTCGGATGCCATTTTTCTTTTACCTTCATCAGGGCCAAAAATGGCCAGAGATGCATCCCAAAAACGTTGCCTGGCTCCACCCCTCAGCAAAATAAAATTGCAAACTTTTATTATGGTACTTAAAAAGAATAAGTAGGGAGTGTGACTGCGTTTCATGAAGCTGGATCTAAAACTCTGGAATTGGTAAGCAAAAAACCCTAGGGGGAGGTCGGATTCAGCCCACTTCTGCTGAGAATGGGGTTAATCTGTCTTAGCCCAGTGAGTCATTTTTTGACACTTCATTCTTTGGGTGTAATCATTTTGTTTTGTTTTGTTTTTTTTTTTTTTGTTTTTTTTATCGAAAATGAGTGAAAGTTTACCAGGAGTTCGACGAAATTCTGGGGTATGCTGATGTTGCTGACGATGTTGAGTACCTTTCTATTTCCATTCACGTGGCCTCTGAAAGCGGTCAAAGTTGACGGTTTTTGTAGTTCGTAAAATATGTTTGTATGCGACTTTATACCAAGATTCCCGTTCCATCCCATATCAAGATTGCCGTCCAAAAAAGTCCACATTGTTTCTAAGGACAGAGATAAACGAATGCAAGGGAGCTCCAATATTGTTTCTCTGAAACCAACTGTGAAATTGAACATTCGCTAAATCTGAATCGACCCATTTTGATTCGCTGGGCGTTTGGCGTCCCGCCGGACGCCGGCGGCTCAGGTATGTGGGGGGGGGGGACCACGCGGTGAACTTGCGTCAGTGCGCGGTGACACACTTTGGGACGAAAGTGTGGTAAATTTCGGGGCGATTTTCGTCAGGCATCGCGTACAGCGCATAACTGTCCAATAAGCGATCGACCTCAAAGTCAATGATGGTGACGTAAAAAGCGAGGACATTGATCTTGTGAACATACCGCCAGAGGATGACCTCAGCGAAGAGGGCGAAGTTGACGACAGTAGACGGGATCAGCTGTCCTCCACGATGCTCCGGGTACAGTTGAGGTGCATCTCATTCATGATGCGGTAGACCAACCGTCCGTGCCACCCAAGAAGGGGGAGGGGGTGGTGAAACCTAGTCACGAATAGATCTGACAGCTCCTTCGTTTGCGTCACCGAAGGGATGTTGAGTGGCCTTACCTTACGGATTCTTCAAACGTTGTTTTAAAATACTTTTTGGCCATTCTTCCTACAAAATGCACCTCATCACGTTCTTTAGTATGTCTCCTTGCCAAAGACGAGGCAAGATAAAATGTGGCACGTCACATATTCCAAAACCTAGTGGTATCATTATACGATGTCGCACATCCAATAAGGGTAACCTTCAGTACAATTTCATGAGATTATCACCACAACAGGGTTCAACTGTTTCGGAATTTTCGATGGAGTTACGGTCTACCTTAAACTAGTTGGCCTATATAGGAACAGTCTTACGAGCAATTATACATCATCGTAGTGCTCATTAGCATTGCGGAGACTTTACAGGCGGCGAATAATGACCAAAAGGTCGAGGCACGCCTCAAAACCCAATATCAATCAATCAATCAGGAACAGTCGAGCCGAGCCGACGCAAGGGCAATATTCGAGTGTATAACCAATAAGGATACAACGGCGGTTGTATTAGGTGTCGAGAGATGCACCAGGAATTTTCCTCGTCAGATAGATCGGGAGGATAACTAAAGACTGGTTTAATCTGGCGTCGCCAGTAGTCTAAAGCTGCCACTTTTGAGCATGCGGACTCACAAGAGAGAAGCCGAGAAGAGCAGTCGGGCTTTTGCACGCTTTGCAGCGATAACCGCAAACTAAGAGCGTACCCTTGTCAGGAGATACAAAAGAACTAGATACGATGCAAATATTCCAGATCACCATGTGACTGCTGTATCAAACTGACCACTTCAGCATGCGGTGTTGTTTATGTTTGTTGAATCTTATAACAGCTATTATTGTTACCACTTACTGCGTACTGATGGTTTCCTTAGTTTCTTTTTTAATTAAAAGTTCTCTTTTCACGTTGGAGTTTAACTCTCCCGATTTCAGTTTTATTGCTTTCTTATATACCTCACGCATTTAATGCTTTTGGTGGGAGGTATTGAAGTACTTGACTGCAAGATTCGCTGGACCTGGGATTTTCATGCAGTGCAGTATGATACCTGGTTGAGAAGTCTAATCTCTTGACGAAGGTGCAAAGGCACATATATCTATCTCGGTTGCTGAATGTGATTGAAGATTGTTCATTTCCACCTTTGCATAACCCATTCGACCGCATTCCTTGCTTTGTCCATTGGACCTCATCCGTATTCCCGCCATTGTCGATCAGAGGGTCTGTCATTTCCCTTTCACATTTCGTTTCACGCAGCCTTTTCTTCCCACCCTTGGAACATAACCAAACTTGCCTGTTTCCTTCCCTGACTTGGTCCTTTGTGCTGAGTGCAATTAGGTATTAACCTAACTTAACCCGGCACTGCCTTGCATTTTTTGCGCCCGCGACCGCCGGGGGGTGTCAAAAAGGAGCCCACTTGTTATCTCAATCTAACGGTCAAACCTCAACCAATCGATACCCGCTCAGGCTTGCGATTAAGGAAATACTATGCCAGGCCTGGTCGCGAAACTGATGACGTCACGGGTCGCGTAAAACATGTGACACAACGTCGGAAAAACTGATTTCGGTTCGTACATCATATCATCGCTGATTATATGATGTACATATCATCGACAATGCTGGTCTTGGAGCCTTTAGCTGAGTATCAAACGAAAGGCCACGATCTTTTGTATCAGAGGCATGCCAAAGTTTTAAGGAATGTGGGGTCAAGGTCAGCCTGGGTCAGGTGAAATATTGGCCTTACTTTACGTGTCAAAGATCCATACTTACTCGCAGCTGTTTTGATCCATGTGACAAAAAGAACGGAGGTGAAACATTTTGATGATCAGTTTTGCGTAACATGCCTTTCATCCAGATAAGGTCATTCTAGGCCAGGTCAAATAATGTTGCATTACTCTTCCTGACAAGAGCAATGATTACTCTTTGGGATTCCTAACTGCGCCAAATACAGGTTCTGAAATGGCATCTCGTGATAGTTAAATCTGCTCCGTTTGCTCTTTATTGGGTCAAGGTCAAGCTACGTCACGACAGATAGTCATTTTTTTCTGACTACGAGCAATTATTCTTTTAGCGAGAGCAATAGAGAGCAATTAAACTCGTAGGAGCGATAATTGCTTTCTACTGCCGCTGGACGATCTTCCACAGACAATGTTGTACTTCATTTCGCTTTGACATCTACCTGTAACGTGGCCTGACATCACTTCACGTTGCATTTGGTGAACCTTGCGAAGAGGTGCATATAGATTAGCTGGCTTCAACGATGGAGAAGGTCAGAGGCAACCACTTCCATCACTCACAATGCAAATCATTCCAATGGTAATCATGCATGTGACCTGACATGACCTTTCATGTCGACATGTCACGGTTGTATGCCCTTTTGGTTTGGGGACCATGTCCTATGTAAATCAAAATAATACATGCAGTATATTTGCGAATACTATTAAAAAAAAGCTAAGTATATTCGCACCACCGTCCGAAGAGGCGAAAACATTCATGTAAGGGTTCATTTATGACATCATATCTTCATGACCAGACCTAGCATGGAAATGGTTTTGATGTCAAAATATGCAAAACGGATCATTGAACAGATACCGAAAATTCGGCCGGGACTGGCTGTTACGGTTCAGAAGTCATTTACGAAAAACCAAGGGGGTTGTCCTTTTTGGCACCCCCAGGCGATACCGGGTTAAATCAGAATATTTGCTACAATCGCAATTGATTATGTTGCAGCATCTATGAAGAACCGTCGAAATGTAGGGGACGTCATCGTACCCCCCCCCATCAAGGAAAACTGAGCCTGGAGCAAAAATTTTATGTACTATGATAACGACAGTTGTTTCTGCTGATAGCCTGATTTAAATCCCTTTTATTATAGTGATTTATTCGGTCCTAAGTGGCAACATTTTTCTTTCACAATCTGCATTTTCCAAGTTCCTTACAAAAAACGCATTTTTGACACCTGACGGTAAATTCCGTTGAGATGTGGCCATTTTCCCTGCTAACAAAAGAGAGAAGGCCCAAGCCGCTGTTCAGTTGGTCACAGGCCAATTGAAAAACAGAAGTGAACAGACAACTTTCCTCAGAACTTTGTTGATCTCTTGGCAATGCCTATGTCACCGTGAAAAAGGGTAACAAAGGGCTGCACGTTTTATGTCCCACCGCCGGAAAATGTGGGTAGCTCTCCCTCCTCCACAGACCCATGGCCCACTTCGTATGCCTTCTTCATCATTTTCCAGTGCTCCCCAGAGACAGACCATCATCATCAGCATGTAAATCTCAGTTCCCAAATCATTCAAGGTGGGTTTATCAAACCTGGTACGCGGTCTGATTTAACATACTGACGGCAATCTCATCAAAAACATGCATATATATATATATATATATATATATATATATATATATATATATATAGGAACAAATAACGTCCAAGAAACGTATTCCTCGGTTGCATAAACTTACTGTTTTGGGACATCACCTTATCACCGCAAGGCAATCCCCCCCCCCCAGTTCTCACTTGTCATACTTCTTCACGCTTAGTGTGATCGCTTAATGTAACACGTTTCACCTGAAAACTCGCTATGACAAGAACTTCGAGTCTTCTGAATTGTAAGTCCCTTTAACAAACGGCTAAGCTCCCAATATTCTTGCAAAAATCAGATATACCCTTTTGAGCTAGACCTTGCAGAGTAAGGCCTCGTGGTACCACTTCTGGCACAGGCCACACTGTAACCACAGCTCTGACCTTTTCACGATTCCTTCACGTCACAGTGCACACACGTCCACGAAACCACCGGGTATGATGCGCAGAGGTGCTGGCTCGTGTCCTTTCGACCCGTCGTAATGAAGAGACCCATCTATTCTCCGCCTGCAGTCTGCTCTTGAACGGAGATGATGTAAGAACCTGATTTCTTAGTCCTCCTCATCCACACCCTCTCCCTCGGCGACAGCTGAGGCAGAGACAGAAGCTCCACGACTGTCAGCTGAGGCGAGGTGTCCCGTAGTGGGGACATGCTCATGGTTCAATAAGTAGGAGTTCCTGTGATCCTGTTCAGAACGTTCATCTGATCCAACAACATTTGACTTCCTCCCGCACTCCTTCATCAAAACGATGGCCATCTTTTGAACTGCTGTCAGGTTCACGTCCCCGCACAGCTGCTCGTCAACGGCATCGGCCGCCGCCACTGGCGAAGCAGACCTGCATTTCGCCAGGACCTGCTCAGCAGCAAGGACGTCAGTTTCCATAAACACTGACTTGTCGACGGAGACGATCTTCGTGACACGAAACCCACGAACGGCGGGACCTTTTTCTGGCGACGCCGTCTTCAGGTTTGCTGTGCCGAAGATTTCGCTCACGTGCTGTTGTGTCACGCGTTGCCCGGGATGCCGTTTCATCCACTTCGCGCTGGTTCCCGGTAACACGTCTTCAGCGGTCCAAAAACAGATATATCGAGAGGCCGCAGCCGGCACGGGGTGTGCGGTGGAAACGTCAACATGTCCACTCCATTCTCCATAACGACGCCGATAATCTCCAGCGAAATGTGGCTCCTGTGACGGTCCATGAGCAGGAGAACGCGTCTTGTGCTGGTACCGATCTCTATGCAGCGAGTACTGGCGCTTCGTCATGAGTCCCGTCATTTTATTAACTCGCCCCCGGCTGGGGGCAGGGGGTGGTTGACCACCCTCCGAGGTTTTTCCGAGATTGCGGGAACGAACAAACGCAGCGCACGAAACTTTGTGTACCTTTAGGTTGATTATTTTTACACTGGCCAAAGGCTGGTGTTAGCCGTTAGTATTAGATGAATGCAGAGGCGTTGAAAACAAGAACATCTAGACGCATGGTATGCGCTACGAAGATATAGGTATTGTTGGCATCAGTCTTGCGATACTTCCAGTCGGAGGAATATAATGTCATTGTCGTCAAAAGATTGAGATAGGGTACATGCATCTGTACTCCATTTTAATACCTTCCCTCAACAGCTACGAACACGACACTGACGCCAAGTATGTTTGCATGGTTATTTAAATGTTGTTTTTCTCGTTTGTTCAAATCAACTCAACTTAAAGGCTAATTTATTAAACTCTTTTTCGATTTATACACATACAGCAGTGAACAAAGAGCATCGACATCGACTGGGTCCAAAAACTGGAAATCATCTGTCGTTTGATTGGTTAGCGGGACTGGCGCGGTGGCGGCTCAGCGTCGGAACATGCAGAGGGTAGCGACACAGGGTCGGAACACCCTTTAGGTGGCGGCACGGGGTCGGAACATGCAGAGGGTAGCGACGCAGGGTCGGAACAGGCTGAAGGTGAGAGTACGGGGTCAGAACACCCTGAAGGTAGCGACACGGGGGTCGGAACATCCTTAAGGTGGCGGCATGGGTCGGGACACCCTGAGGACGATGGTACGGGGTCAGAACACCCTGAAGGTGGCGGCACGGGGTCAGAACACGCTGAGACTGATGACTGGCCGGCCAAGCGCCTGCTACTGCCGGTTCTGTTGCGGCCCGGAGTCGGCGACCGGCTCACAGTGGCCGTCCACACAAGACGACTGGTTGGAGCAGCAGTCGAATCCTCCAGTTGGGTGCCAGCAGATCTCATCCTCCCCGGGACACGGCCATGCGGTGGTGCCTGGTGCAAAGTCATAGCTAGTAATGGCCCAATTCCGGCAGGTTTCAAGATGGCGAAGGCATTCCTGCTCGGCCAGCGAAATATTGCTGCTGATTTGTAACGGCGGTGCCATCAGACGGCGGTGCCAGCAGAACTGCAATGACGGAGACGTGCATGACGTCGGTCCCACCGACTCGCACCACTGACAGGCTCAAATCACTCCCGGTCGGGTCATACGGCCTCCGGTCAGCGGCTTCAAATCGACCGCCTTCGGTCTGAACTCATGTGCGAGTGTCGTCGCGGCGGAGGCTTTCTCTGACCCGGCAGTTGCCAAGGCCACTTTGCACCTTGAGGCGGAGAGAGGGGGTGTCGAAGGCTCCCACTCAGCAACCCTGCAATTAAAGGGCCAGTTAGGTTGATTTTGGTAGGTCGTATGCCACTTTTTTACTCTTCTCATAAATTTGATCCGAGTGGTTGCTGTCTTTATGCGCGAAACTGAAAATAATTATGACCTTCCGCAACTCGAAATAGTCCTGGAATACCGCCGAGAAAAAGCACTCTGTCGCTCAACCATACGTGGAGCGAGGAGATCATCTTGGCAAGAACATGCAGCCACATTTAATAGATTTACACCCACAGGCACCATCTGGACACTCATGAAACGCTTCCACCTCAAACCCCCTCCAGGTCCCTTTCCACAACTGACAATAGACAACCAGCGCATCACAGAACCTGGCGACGTTGTGGAACACTTCAAAACTCATTGCACCACCGTCTCCGCAAACCACACTTGCGACACAGCACTAACAAACTCACTTCAAACACTTGCGGCAAACGCAGACATTCAGTCGGCCAACACTGAAACATACAACACACCATTCAGAATGTATGAATTACGCCTTGCCCTCAGCAAATGCGGCAACACGTCGGTTGGGCCGGACGACATTCACTACCAATTCTTCAGACACTTGAGTAAAGTATCTTTAACGTACCTGTTGACGGCCATTACCCATCTCTTCTTAACCCTATTCCCGGCAGGGGGGGGGGGGCGGAATCCGCCCCCCCTCGGGTTTTTTGCTTGCCAATTCCAGGCTTTTTAACGCAGCTTCACGAAACTTGGTCACTTTCCCTAGCTATTCTTTCTACGTGCTGTGACAAAATTTCAAAATTCTACTTTGCTCAGGGGCGGAGTCAGGCAACGTTTTTGGGAGATACCTCATGCCATTTTTGGCCATGTTAGGGGTAAAAGGAAAATGTCTGCCAAAAACAGAGTTTTTAAGGTAGAACTTAAAACTTTCTATGGATGTATAGCTGAATAGTTGGGCCATGTGCGTCTAAAATTTTGTTCACCTGAGGTCATTTTACAAGGTCAGGTCAAGGTCAAAAGTCAAAATGTTTTTTTGCAATAATTTCGGCCCGTTTTTTCAAATGCAAAACCCGGAATACATATGACGTAGAAGGGTGCCCTCTACTTCTGTACCAAGTTTCAGCTTGATATCAGGTCGGGTCACGGAGCTATGATCTAAAATGTCAGTGCGCGCACCCTATATCGCAATAGCCATAAAATGAAATTTTTGGAATAGAGTGAAATCAAATGATTGAAAACGTTTAAAGATAATATTAAATGCATAGGAGATCATTCCAAGTGACCCCAAGGTCACTGGAGGTCATTTAAGGTCAAAGGTCACAAGTTGATCTGAGAAACGTGTGACCATGACAGTTCCCCCTTTTTCATGTCCCTGGCACCGCCTATGCTAACATTATACAAACATTGTAATGCGATTTCTACTTCTTTAGTATAACATGACTAGCAGAAGCCAAAAAAGGGTGTTTGCCTCTTTTGTTCATCCAATTGTTAGAAAACTAATCCTCCTATTTTTGAAACCCTGTGAACGCCCATGAATTTTCTCAGAATTTCGGATTTGGGGACCCATGGTAAAAGCCCTATCCATAATCTCTCGATTGATGCCAGTTTCATCGAAATCGGTTGATAAACAACGGAATCATAAGAAGTGCACCCCCATTTTGCCATTTTTGCCCCCCTGTATCCACAAATTTCGAAATTTTGAAAATTTCGTTTTATAAAAATGTAGTTCACGTCACGGCAAATCGATTGCCGTTTGTTGCGATAAAATTGGACGAGTAGTTCTCGAGATCTCAGGGGGGGCCGAATCCGCCCCCCCTGCCGGGAATCGACCATACCGTCTAGCCCTCCGGGAATAGGGTTAACGACGCCCTCAACTGCCATGATCATTTCGTGTCGCAACCTCTCACGCTGGTTTATCTGGATCCACGCGCCTCCTGAACGCAAGGAAATGTCGTTGGTGCGCCGATCCTTAGCGCAGATTAAAACTTCCATATTTCATCGTGAGTAACCAAATTCCTTCCGTTTTGTTCCGTTCCTCACCTTTGGCGAGACCTATATGCCATAGCAGTATTGTACACCAGTGGAGGTCCATGTGGCGTATCACATCAGTGTATCACAGCGTATCAGTCATATCATGGCGTAAAAGGACGTTGATGACGAAAAACGTCAACTGCGAGGGGCACCCATCAGGGCGGCAGGAATTTAATGTGTTGAAGCAATGGCATTGGGTCTGGCAAATGAAGGAATGAACGAACGAATGAACGAAAGAACGGAACAAACGAATGAATAAATGAAGGAACGTGAGGAGACGTGTCCAATAAATCAATCCACACCTGAATGAATAATCCACCATGAAGGATTCTATCCGTCTAAAAGAAGATCATGTTCCCCACGGTTTCTGTGACGACGAATTTTAAAACATGCGCCAGTCGTCAAAAATGCGCCGTCGTAAACTGTGAATCCACGCTTTCTGGTGAAACTGACTTGTTCATCTTTCGTACTTTTACATGACGTGTTTTCGCAGGTTCGTAGGTTCGCACCTTTGCTTTATGAAACTAGACTCAGGTCATGATTTTGAAGCACGGAGCATCTCCGCGAGACAGATCAGAACCATCTTTAAGGCGATGACGGTTGACAAACGTGCCGCGAAATATGACGTCACTGAAAAACCTATCAAAACGTGGCCGTCTCGAAACTCGAAATAAGCTGAAGGGAGGTGGACTGGGACTGACAAGGACGGGCATAAGTGTCTGGGAGGGAACAGGGACAGAGAAGGAAAACTGGGCCAATACAGAGATATGGAGGACATTTATCGGGTAGGGAGACAGATGGACACTGTGACAGGCGGACGCGAAAGGACGGAATAATTTTGGGGTGGTATGATGAAAAAGGTCTGGGACAGGAAAGGCACAAGTAAAGGGATGAAGACGGGACAGAGACAAATAAAAGGATAGGAACGGCACTGAGACAGTGGTAAGTGAAGGACAGGGAAACAATATGAAATGGGAACGAGAAAGAGGGAATGGGACAGGGACAAAGAGTAAACTGGGTTGGGACAGGGAAGGGAGAGGCAGGAAGGGGGAAAGGGGTGGAATAGAAGCAAATACGGAATGAAACGGACTGGCGCAATGATGGGATATGGGACGGGGCCGTTAATCTGGCACTGACTGAGGTATTTCATCACCGTCCACAGACTGAGGAGGCCTATGACATCCCAGCCCTGTTTATCTTGAGAACCAACCGCACGGTTCGGCTCATTCAAACGGCAATCAATAGCCCTATCCCCTCACTTGAACCTGTCTTGTCCCCATCTCCTTGCTTATCTCTTTCCCAGACCAGCCCCTTTTCACCATTCTGTCCTAATACGCTTCAGTGCCCATTTCGTTGGTCCTCATCTTTCTTCTTACCTCATCCAGGTCCTCCATATCTCTGCATTGTCACAGTTTTCCTTGTCTGCCCTTGTTTTCTCCGATGCACTCTTGTCTGTCCTTGTTCAGTCGCAGTCCACCTCCCTGTCCCGTTCAAGTACCGTCCTAGCTTATTTGGAGTTTGGACACGGCCACGTTTTAAGAGGTCCTCCAGTGACGTCATATTTGTCGGCACGTTTGTCAACAGTCATCGCTTTTCAGTTGGTGTTGATCTGTGTCGCGGAGATGCTCCGTGCTTTAAAGACGCGCATGTTGAGACGGTGGGTGACTGAGTCACGTCAGATTATTTTGGGAAGCTGTGACGTTGACAAGGCACTAAATGCGTTCGATTGAGCTGTTTTTTTAATTGCGCATCTTCCATGGAGTTATGAGAAGCTGGAGGCCTGCACCTAGAAAACCGCCACAGCTGCACGTACCGCCTGGTAATCTTCACCGATTGCTTACCACCCGCACTTAGAACACTGCTGCGTTTCCTGGTGGATCTTGTGTCCGAACCACGGCATTTGTGGGTTAAGCTTTGATGTGGTTAGGCGTAGAAAAGCAACGAGAATAACTTTCTCATCATGTGATAGATAATAATCAAAGTTTTCTCTTCAGTCTAATGTAGTTAATAAATGATGCTTCATCAAAAACAGTAGAAAGGACTTTGAAACTTGAGGTTAAGCCTTGCCAGTTTCCCTTTTAACAATCAGAAGCATGGCATGCATTTATACATGGATGGTTGAGCAAGAAGAAGGAAACAGATGGTACAAAGCATAACTGAGTGGAAGCCATCATGCTGTCCTAGCACCCCGATATCCAGTAAACGCTAAGTTCAAGTTCAAGATTGGTGCTACCGGAGTAAGGGAGGTTGGCACTTCACAGTTGTGATTTTGTCCAGTAGAAAGTACCACCAATGAAAGATCAGTGATTGATTATTAGTACAGCAGCATTTCACTGACCTGTCATGAAAAGATTCTGTTTTTTCACTGAGGGCCTTTGGTACATCATTGCCCTGCTGATGACTGTGGCTAAGTGAAGATGACATGACTAGGGTTGGCATTTCAGCAGGACAAAATTGTTTGCCACTTGCTGGTTAGAACTGGTTAACACTAGCATAAAATATAATGCAATGGCAGAAATTATTTTTCCACACAGTGTTTCCTGTGCATTTAAATGGCTTTATTCTGATTTTCCTTGTAATGAACATAACATAGTGCAAAGAAATTAGTAAGTGGAAGATTTAATGCAAAATTCATCCCATTTAACATCAATTGGCCTATTGCAAGCAACATCCTCCCTGTAAATTACATCCAACCTATCATTGAAAATGTTATGCATAGGAAAAGAAGGGCATGGAGAAATATACAGGTAGTATACAGCCAAAGTTGTGTGAATTTAACCTCAACCCTAATGTAAATGTTTAACTTTGTGTAGCCATACAAATATGGGAAGCTGCCAAGCACCAGCTGTCACTAGTTAGGACATGGTGAGTAGTGGCCATTGTCTGTTGCTGATGCACCACCTGAGTGGCATAAGGTACTGTGCTAATAAAATGTAAATTTTTGTTTTAGTTGTTCTGATCTGCATTTTTAATCAGATCAAAATGTGCAACTGCAATGTGACCCCAAGACACAGGAGTGTAACCAAGAGAGCCAGGGGACATGTCTGTTTCAGTTTTGACAAATTGGACTTTTGCCCTCCCCTGCCAATTTAAGTCAGTCAGTGGATGTTTTTGATAGTTTCCTACTGCAAAGTAAGGTTAAGCATCAGATTGCTCTTCCAGATTCTGCTTTGCCCCCCCCCCATCAATTCCTGGGACACTGACCCATGCCAGGACACCCTTGTCATTGGATGGTTCACTGAATGAATCTAAGGCCATTTTTGTAAGTATTACAGTCTTAGGTTTACTATCATTTGTATCCACCACCTTTCTTGAGTTGGTAGTTGCGTATGGTCACATTTTCACATATGTCGTACTTTAATATGGAAAACGCATGTGTCCTTAACTTATGCTGTAATGTTTTCTGCCATCTTTTGCAATTTTTTGCTACCCCTGTTTTAAGCTAGCTCATTTTGACAGGTTGAAACTGATTGCAGAAATTAATTTCAGCCAGTTGCTCCCAGGCCTGCACATGACATGCAGAATGGCAGTCTACACTTGCATTAAGTGAATGCTGAATGCTGGGTTTGATGGCAGCTAGGTATGTCTAATATGGGAACATTGTTGGAAAAGGGCTTAGGGTGTAATATGTATACATAATTGTGCAATATGGGGAAAATGCAGGGAATGAACTTCAGACAAGTGATAGAAGTAGAGAAAGAATGAAATAGAGATTGGAAGAGAAAGAATGAAACAGATGTTGGAGATGGACCCTTGTCCCATGGCTGCATAAAGAGACAGCTAAATTCCATGGAAATACTCCATGGTGACTATGTCTAATATGGGCACATTGTTCGAAACAGGGTTTATGATGAGGGTTTGTGGATAATCATGCAATATGGAGACATTGTAAGGGAAAGAAAGGTGGTGGTCACGGCAGAAGTAGTGCATAAAAATGAATTAGAGGTGGGAGATCCTTGTTCTATGGCACATTGCTTTGTGGTGTGCCTAATTTATTGCATAAACCCTGCATATTGACTATAGTTGTAATAATCAGTTTGGAATAGGCGTATTGATCAATTTGTCTTAGGCTTAATCATTGTGGTGTGGAGAAAGTAATCTGTTTGCCATAGGCACATTGATCAGTTTTCCATAGGTCCTGTAGGCAAAATAAGTGGTTTCCCATATGCATATTACTCAGTTTCTGATAAGGACTAGTCAGGTTAGGTTGAGTTAGATTAGGTGAGGAAAGACAAGGCTATGGTAGGTTAGGCTAGGCTAGGCTAGGCTGGGCTGGCCAAAGTTACATTAGATGGGATAACTTTCCATGTGCAATGTAGGTTGTAATACACTTGCTGTGTTTTAGTGGATTTTTACCATATTTTTGTTACATTTCTTTGCCTTTCTTTTTGGTAAAATTACGTTCTATTTATAATGTAGATTGCCTTTTATTTGTAATTATTTTCATGCATTATTTTCATTCATTGGTTTTCATTTTTCATGTGTGGGAACTTTTAGATATGTATGATATATTATACAGTCATACAACCTTGACTATCCCATCAAAAATGTGGCATCATTGAACACCGCCAGATGTGATCATCCGTTCAAGGTTGCAAACAAGTCTGTTTCTCTGTGCTGTGCAGGTGGTATAGGCAGGGTAGCCTGATACTACAATACGTCTTTTCCACGCGCTTTGTCTCCGATCTCAGCGTGAGGCATGATGTAATGGTAAGTTGTAATGGTCGATTGCCATGCATGCACCATTTTGTACAGAAAATGTGCATGATTTTAGACCAAAAGTGCCATTCTGCAGTACGACCCATGGACTTGTTCAAATATGGCAGCAGATGACAATGAAAAAACTTGTATTGCCTACAGCAGAATCCAGTCAAGGAAACGTGAATCAGTCGCTCTTCACATATCACTTGGCCAGGGTAACCTAGGGATATCAGTCATTCCAGTGCCAGCTTTGACCCAGATAATCTCGGTTCATTACTTTGTGCAGCTGGACACCTTGGGTCTCCGGCTGCACAGAAACATTTTGGCTTGTGTAATGTTTGTGTTGTAAGGTTATGCTTTTTGGTCGTGGTCCTGTTGCTTTTTATATGTGAACTAGTTGTATAGGAGCTGATTGCGGCCATTTCTGAGTGCTCGGGGCCGGTGATGGAGGCAAGGGATTATTCTCCGAGCGTGCTGGGGATGCATTCTCAGTCTGTGGGAAAAGTTTGGGGGACACTTGATCCTATACCATGCTTCGGAGGTGTCGCCCTCCATTCATTGAAATACATTAGAACAGTAATGCATCAGTTTGCTGTCAGCATTGGTATTGGAAGCAGCCAGAACATTGCCATGCATTTAAATTGAGAACCTCTCAGGCTTGTAGCATCATAAGCCAGAATATGGAAAGGACTGCAGAATCATTCTGGCTTAGAAGTCGGGCCATCACACATGTTACCGTAAAATATTAAGTAAGAGGCTAAACACAAGCAGGGACTTGGAGCCGGGGGACAGGGAAACAGCAGTCATGTTTGCCCCTCCCCCCATCTCCGCAAAGGTTCCACTGCTCCTGAACACAAGAATAACCAGCGCCCAACTGCTTGACACTCCTCGCCCCCCCCCCCCCCCCCCCGTTCCTGCTCCGTTCTCGCTGTTGTTCCTCAATGTTCCAGAATCATTCAACAATAGCAGAAAAGAGGGTGATATAATCATTCGCCCACCTTTGTCGTGCAATGAAAGGCACGTACCTTTTGCTGCTATGATTGAGTTAAAGTTTCGGTTGCTTGCATTTCAGTTTTACACAGCTCCAAACGAGAAGGCCAATGGGAAAGCCCCGTCGTAGCGGTGGCAAATCGTTCGGTTCGAGCAACAAACACAGCCGGAGGACGGCGCGTGACGCCAAGCGCGACCTCGCCGAACGGCCAGACTCCTCCGCCCTCCCAGAGCAGGCGGCGAAGCTCAACATCTCCGGGTCGTCGACAGATGGCGACAGCGACTCGGACGCCGAGCGCGTGGCCGCCGCGCCGTTCCCGGTCGCCATGTGGGACTTGGGCCACTGCAATCCGAAGGCGTGCTCGGGCCGCCGGCTGGCGCGGCACGGCTTGGTGCGCGAGCTGCGGCTGGGCCAGCGGTTCAGCGGCGTGGCGCTGACGCCGGCCGCCAACCGCTGCGTCTCGGCCGCCGACCGGCCGGCCGTGGCCGAGGCCGGACTGGCCGTGGTCGACTGCTCCTGGGCGCGGCTGCAAGACGTGCCGTTCGGACGGCTGCGCGCCGGCCACCCGCGCCTGCTGCCCTTCCTCCTGGCCGCGAATCCGGTCAACTATGGCCGGCCATGCAAGCTCTCGTGCGTGGAGGCGCTGGCCGCTGCCATGTTCATCACCGGGTTCGGACGCGAGGCGCGCCTCTACTTGAGCAAGTTCAAGTGGGGCCGCCAGTTCGAGAGCCTGAACGCCGAGCTGCTGGAGGCGTACGCGGCCTGCGCGGACGGCGCTGCCGTGGTGGCGGCGCAGCAGGCCTACCTGGCCAAGGCCGAGAGTGAGAAGGCGGCGTCAGCGGCGGCGGCGACGGACGATCTTCCCCGCTACACCTCGTCCGAGGAGGAAGAGGACGACGAACAGGAGGCAGGGAATGTAGGGGAAGAGGAGGAGGGCGTCGCGCCGAATGAGGGTGATGATGAGGAAGAAGGAGACCGGGAGATGGCGGGACAGCGAAGCGAGTCCGACGTTTCCGGAGAGGACGAGAATGTCGCCGGAGCTGGAGGGGGGACGTTGGCCGGCCCTGTCGGCGCCGTTTGTAGTGATGAGGACGGAGCGACAGCTGTCACCAGCCGTGGTGACGGCGCCTCTGTCTCGGAGCAGCAGCGGGGGCGGCAGGATCGGTGACGGCGCGATCGGTGAGCGGTCGGAGCCGTGAGCGGAAGCCGCCGGAGGGCTCCGAAGCCGACCAGACTCTGCCCAAACAGAAATGGAAATAGCCAGGGCGCGTGGAAGTGGACAGTCGGAGTCGATGTTAAGCCGAGCTTGATGCGCTGACCCGGACTCCGCATCTCCAGTGCTCGCAGATGTGGGATGATTTCGCCCCGGGCCCTGAGCCAACTGTCTCCGGAGGATCACAGTCATGCCGTGCAGCTCCACGACACGGCCGCCACCAGGGAATCGGGCTGTTTTGGCCTGAGGCCAAATGGAGTTAGCTGTTCTGGGACACGAACCCATTGTCTGTCACGCACCGGTCTGTTTGGCTGTTTCCTTGTTGACCTGGCCACGGTTGCATTTTTGATAGTTTTGGAATGCTTTTCTTGCGCTTGGAAGACTGGAGTTGCGCGGAGTGAGTCGTATCTGATATTATTGTCTCTTGGAATTGGATGTAGCTTGTTTATGGTTATAACGTTGTTTCCTTGTGTTGCAATATCCTCGTCAGGATGCCGAATAAAGCAGGCCACCAAAATGGAAAAGTGCGTTTCGCTGTTTGTACTGTTGACTACGTGTACTGAGACAGCAATGCGATACACCTAACGCTATTTGCTACCCCCTACCGGACAAGCACCTGATCCATGTTGCGAGGACTTTCGTTTCATGCAAGATTTAGAGAGCTGCAGTGTATTGGAATGCTTGCGGCATCGACGCCGCGCCGACTAAACTTTAAACGGTACTTTTCTGATTCCAAGTGTCGAAGTCAGGCGCGGGCTTGGTGACCAAGGGAAAGCGCAGTGTTAAATGGTCCCCGATGTTGACGTTCCTCAGAGCCACAAACCATGGCCGGACCTGTCATCGCGTACCCAACACCAGACCGTCTTCGCACGAGCGCTGCGTGTCGGGCGCCGTAACGTTCCTGTCCGCATCCGCAGGCGAGACGTGAGCAGTTCCCAGCCAGGAACGGCGTCCGTCCGTACGGTGCGACCCGTACCCGGACCCGTCCCAACGAGAGCTCAGCTGACAGGTACGGGCGGTCACCGGCGGTCACGGCCTCCTTCAGTCGCGGTCACCCTAAGTAAAACGAGTGTTCGTGATTATGGTTATAACGTTGTGTGTCAGCGCTTTCCCTTCGGTAATGTGGCGCTAGAGATGAATTGGGACGTGTTTTGGAGTGACTACCACGGTCCAGTGCATGTCATTATGTCCTGACACCACTGCCTTATTTTTGGTAGCGTCCAGCCGACAGTGCGGGCTCGAAGGTAGTGGGATGAAAGGCTAGGAGGAACACACGTACAATTGTCTGATGGCAAGAGCCAGATCATGTATCCCTTAGGAACGTTGTTTATGTGTTCGGTCTGCCTTCCCCGTCTGTTAGGGACGGTGCTTGTCCAGTCTGACCTGGTCTTATGTCTCCCAGGGACGGTGGTATCCGGTCTGAGCCGGTCCTGTGTCTCCCAGGGACGGGGATATCCGGTCTGAGCCGGTCCTGTCTCCCAGGGACGGTGGTATCCGGTCTGAGCCGGTCCTGTGTCTCCCAGGGAAGGTGGTATCCAGTCTGAACCTGTCCTGTCTCCAAGGGACGGTGGTATCCGGTCTGAGCCGGTCCTGTGTCTCCCAGGGACGGTGGTATCCGGTGCGGGCGGGCGCCGTGTCTCCAGCAGCGGTCGGCCGTGACGGTCGGCCATGCTTCTGGGCCGAGACTGGGCCTGTAGCCGCGCCCTGCTGATCGCCGCCGGCCTGCTCTCCGGCTACCTGCTGTTTTGGCTCATCGGCCTGCCGTTCGTGGACGAGGGCCACCCGCTCCGGCTGTGGTTCCCTTCGCTGCTGTGGCTGGCGGTACCCGCGGCCGGCCTGGTGGTCCTGCTGATGGCAGCCACGTGCTGGACCGTGCTGACCGCCGGCTGGGACTGACCGCGGGCGTTCGGCGGCTCTGATCGGGCGGAGACCCTCCCAGGACAGGCCCGGCCGGCACCGCCAGCTGCGGAGAACACGGCCCTGGCCGCGCCGGTGCAGCGCCGACTCAGTCCGACAGCATCGCCGGCCACAAATCGCCGTCCATGGTGGACGGCGCTACCGACAGTGTAAAACGCGCGTCGCACAGCGGTCCGGACGGGTCGTCTGTGGTGTCGCACGGGACCGAAAACTGAGAAAATGGCGTGCGCGTGACGCCGATTGTCAATGAGGCACGTCTCGGGACACCGTGCGATGTGTGCTGTGTGACGCCCGCCACGCAAGGAGAGTCAGCCCATGTATGTTTTCAGCATGAGCTGCAATGGGCCCTCCCCGTCATGAGGGCCAGAATAAAACCGACTTTGTCAAATTATTTCTCATGTTGGCAAGAAACTCCCAGATTGGTATGCAAACGGTACGACGTAAAATATGTTCACCTCAGACCGTCTATTTACATACATACCCAAGCATCACCACACTGCAATACCTTATTTCTATTGGCCCGACAAGAACTTTGAGAGGAAATCCTTGGGCTTTGGATCTTGGGATTCCTTGAAGAAGTGTGACATAAGGTGGTGCTTCTGTTTCCAAATGTTCACAGTTTCCTTGAGTTCTTGCTGGCCCTGAGAAGCATTGCCAGATTAGCATAAACCCTTCAGGATATCACTTGTAAAGAAAGCATGAACCTCTATGGTGCAACTAAACGGTGCAGCCACAGACGAACCACCCATAAAGGAGGTTATCTGAGCTTACAAAATCTGCCATGCTCTGGCCAGCTCACAGAGGAGCGTCACACCACATTACACAATCACATTACGGTGCAGAAGCATAGGGCTACATGCCACAGTGAAGCTAAAACGTAAGGGACCTTTGCGCGGCCACCGTCCAATCCGCGGCTCTCACCTTGATGACGAGAGCGTCAATGACACGGATGTCCTTGACGTGCCGATTCTCTTCGAACTTCGCACGCAGCTGAGCCCGGCACTGTTCCACTGACTTCGGGATGTCGTAGTCCATCACTGAAAGTGTTATAAATGTGCTCAAAAATGTGCTCAGTCACTTTTTTCCTACAAATCTGATCCAAATGCTGTGTTGGGGGATTTTAAAGATCACAGCCCATGCTAAGCACAGCTCGTAACATGGATTCTTCTAAAGACAACTGGATGATTTTAGGTAATGGCTGATTTTGCGCTCAAATGGCTTAGTGTCGTCACCGTTGCGCGCGCTAAAGAGTCTAGCCAGCGATCGCAGTGTGGTAGTAATTCAGGCAGATAAAGGAGGTGGAATTGCCGTTATGGACAGAACGGAATATAACGGAAGGATGACCCAAATGCTTAGTGGCACTGAAACATATACAAAGAAGCCAGTACGATACGTGCACACACAAGGCAAGCTGTTAAACCTGAGCAAGAAATGTTTTGAAAAAATCCCCACACAGCGAGAAACTGCTTCAACTGACTGAAGAGGCCCCGACTGCCCCACGTATGAGAAGCGTGTCAAAAGTGCACAAACAAGACGATCCCGTGCGCCCGACTACATCTAGAATCGGCAGTACTCCCCACAGGTTAGCGAAGATACTAGCGAAGCCACTGACAGCCGCTCTAGGCTAAATCAACAAAGGCCGTATAAAGAATACAGCGGCAATGGCAGACAGGCCAAAAGAAATCGACGACGATCGACGCGAAACTGGCAAATCTTGATCTAAAGTCTCTGTTTACAAACGTCCCGGTAGAGGGAGCTATTGACGCCACATGCATCATCACAGATTCCATAGAAGACAGTTTACCTTTACCTAAAGACCAGCATATGGCACTCGTGACCAACTGTATGAAAATTACCTGTTCCACATTCAACGACGACGAGTATATACAACACGGTGGGTTAGCTATTGGGGTCACCTCTGAGCCCAGTAGCAAGATGTCTGTGCATGGAAAATCTGGAAGTCACATTTCCTGGATATCATGGGGAGAGAACGCATATGGATGCCAGCTGTTG
Source organism: Capitulum mitella (assembly GCA_030062745.1). Lineage (NCBI taxonomy): Eukaryota > Metazoa > Arthropoda > Thecostraca > Pollicipedomorpha > Pollicipedidae > Capitulum > Capitulum mitella. The sequence continues at coordinate 9,147,067 of CP099851.1, read as the reverse complement.
ATGATGTGTTGATTGTAGTTCTAACAGATACAAACCTGGTAGAAAAAGTGAGCCTGTTGAAGATGGTCAACATGAAAGTGCAGTTTATAGTTGGGCTGGAAAATGATGGCAAGATCCCATTTCTACATCCATGTTTTGTGAAAAAAGGCATGGTAATTTAAGTTTAAGGCACACAGGAAACCTAGCAACATACAGGACTATGTCCTCTTCTGTTCAACTCATAGTGGCCAGGTAAAGAGTGGAATAATGATAGGTTTCTCTTTGGGAGCATTCAGGATGTGTGAGAATACCTAGTAGTAAGTAATAATAATACCTAGTAGTAGTAGTAGAAAGCCTAGTAGAAGAAATCCAGCATGTAACTGAAACATCTACCATGCTGAAGTATCCAAAGGGCTTACTGATTAAACTGAAGAAACAGACAGGGTAAATCAGAAACAAGGCTGGACAGATGGGCAAGAAAAAAGAAGCCTTCAATGTGGATATCAGAGAGTTAGAACTTTCTCAGCATGGTTAAAATGCAGTTTTTTGAGGAGGCACTGGATCATACTTTGGAGTATAAAATGTTTACAGGAGCACAAGTTTTTTTGGTGTTCCTCAAACAATATCTTTTCCTACCCTGTTCAAGACAGAACATCAGGGAGGTTTGGGGGGAATTCACAGACAGTGTTGTGTATGGTGTTCAGGATACAGTAAGACATACATAGGAGAGACCACTATGGCTTGAAAACAAGCATACAAGAATAGACAAGATGGAAAATCCCCATCCAATGTGATAGAAATGCACACTGACAACTACCACCATTTGCTCATGTGATACAACAAAGATTTTAGAAAGAAAGCTAGCAAACAGGTCAGGAAGATGTTTAAAGCTGTGCACATAGCCACCAGACAAATTTTATTCTAGAAGTGGTTCCATGACCTGGGTATTCACTGACAGTGAAACTAGCCACAGAAGCATCTTAACTTAAAGTGCACATGATCTCATCCTAGTTAGGTCAAATAATTCAAAACATGGTTTCTGCTTTGGAATTTTCTTTCCACCTCTCCAGCTGGTCTCCACTATGCAAAGATCAAAACAGTGTAATGTCAAAACAAATGCAATGCATCTGACAATATAACACCATGGGATGCATCACAAAGTTAACAGCAACCAGTTATGGTCAAATCCCTATTACAAAAGACTGACAATTTTCACAGTGGTGAAGACTGGGAGCTCAGCAACATAAAGGCCCTACATGAATTAATGGTCTTAAAAGAAGCAGAACCAGCTTTATTTGATATATTTAACACATGTGTAAATGTATTTCAGATTTGACAAAAAAGACAAATGAACAAAATACAGGCTACATAAATTTGACAGAACATAAAAATAACAGAATAACAGAATGATTCAGGAAATCTTAGCTATGTTACTGTCAAGACCAAATCCAACCTGCCATGGTCAAGGGAGCACTGTGAAGAACATGCCATGAAATTTCTTTAACAGGCCAGCAGATATATCAAACATTGTCCATTTACTATTTAATCACAAGATGACAGAGCAAATAAACAAAACTGTGCTATATCTTTTTGTAAATAAGAGAAGCATGCTGTTACTTCCAAGGATTTTGGTCAACTAAGTCATGTTCTTTCCTAGAGACTGTGGCTGACAATCTGACTAGGATTGAGAATGATTTGGCATCTTCCTGCACAAATTGTTGGAATGTCAGCAGGCATGGGTGACTGGGTAAGTGTGCAAACAATAACTTTTGCATACTATTTTACTGATAATAAACATAACAGTACAAAGAACAATTTCTGCCCAAAAATGCAAAAAATGCAACCCAACTTGGGATGCCTTATTGTTTACAATGGCCATTCCAATGATGCCCTATGCACTCTGCACAATTTGATAATGCCATTAGAACAGGTTTAAGTTGCACTTTATAATTATTGTTCTTATATGTTTTCATTTTTATTACATTACTACATTATTTTTACTATCAAACACATGATTACAATGCATCTCAACCTTGGAAACTGCCCCTGTCAAGTTTCTTTGCAAATAATTTTAACAGAAGGCAGACCAGTGACATGGGGCATGTGGCACATAAGGGTGGTGATATTATTTTATCTCCATCTTGAAATGACATTATGCACTGCTGTTCTGGAATTATCAGCTTTAAAATCACCCTCTGTACAATTTTTACTACTTATGCCACTTGTTGCTACAAAGTAAGTGCAGTGAAAATGTGATATACCGCCAGGGAAACCAAACATGCCAGTAAACAGCACTGCGAGCATGGAAAATGTACAAACTATGGAACATAGGCTCTATTCTCAGTAAAAATTGGAAGTAAGCCTACCAATATATGGTATTTGCCTGTACCATGCTTTATACAAGCCAAATACCCTGGATCTTGCATCCTCCTTGGTGTGTGATATCAAAGGCTTGACGTGACGGATCGTACTATGAACAGCTTTACTCGCCATTTGCCACTTGAAGGTCTGCTTGCACAGTTCTAACACAGCAGGCCCCGCAAGTGAAAAATGGAACGATACGGTAGTTGTACCACCACAGCTAGAACCCAATGTTTTTCGAAAGACTCTACGTCGCAAACGCAAATGCTCGTGACGTCACAGAAACCGAAGTATAGTAAGTTATCCTATTAGGAGTTGCATAGTACGTGAAACTTCAAAGCTTGGCAACGTAACGAACATACTTCTGGCTAAAGAAAAGATCCTGGCTATTCAGATACTATATCCTGTCCTTTAAATTTCACATTTCTCTACCATCTCAGTTTCGTAGAATGCAATGCATCGATACACGCTCCTGTTGCATTTCTTTAGCCCTTTCTAATGTTTTCTATTTCTTATGAATACAAAGACTTTCTAGACAAATCCAGTTTTTCAGTAATCTAAATCGATGACGGATTTCCGAAATCATTGTGCGTCTAGTACCAAAAGGTATTTGAAGTATTTTGTTTCATTGACGTCATTACATAAAACACAGCTGAAATGACAGAAACGACGCGTTTCTTGCATTGTGGTGGAGGATGCTGCACAGCGCAGAGTGGGTGTGAGCAGCCAACTGCTTGGGCATGCAATAATGTTGGGAAGGCGCCTTCGCGGTGTCACGCGGGTCATGAAATCAAGGGGGAAAGAAATTGTTTGTTCTTCATCAGTATCTTGTGCACGCATATGAGTCAGGGGCGCTAGTTTGTGTGATCTCGTCAGGAGAGAACAGAAAGGTGTGTAAATTAGCACTAGGTTATTGTGTGTGGTTTTGAAACTTCTGTTTTGAGGAATCATACCATTTGAGGTTATGTTGAACTGATGTAGTGATTGGTGTGCTGATAATACCAAAACTGTGCACTGCTGTGTTGAAAATGGAAAATTGAAATGGTGATGAAAGACAGCATCACAAACAAATTTAATGCTTAATGATGTCTCAAACCAGTTTTCTGATTTTCTGCCAGGGATTGGACAGCAGCCATTTACATCATTACTGTGATTGATATAGTCTCAGTATGGCATTCTTGTTCAACCCTGTTTTCATGTCAAGGGCTGCCTTGCCCCCCCCCCAATTTCTTGCTGGCTCGAAAATGAAAAAGGTTTATATTGCTGTGCTGAAGAGTGGCTGCTTTTTATATCTTTTTTTACAGCTTACTTAAACATTCAAACATCCTGCACTTACATAGGATGCAAGTGGCTCCTGGAGGTGGTTATGGGAGATTAGTCAGGTCATTTTGTAGTTGTTTCAGAAACATGTTTGCTTGTTTAAGTATTAGTGCTATACATACTCTGATTTCATTGAGCAGCATTGATGATAACTGGTCATCTACCCAATATCAGAAGTGTTTGGAGAGTGGTAAGGGCAGATGCAGTGAGTAACAGTCAGGGAGGCCTGAACTCACCTTAATAGCTTGTCATCCATGACAGTAATCAGACAGATGGTGGTTGTGAAACTGTTTGCATCATAGATTCACTTTTCATGTTAACCTTGCATGAGCTTTAGGCCAAAAAATTTCATGGCAAAAGATCACATAGAAGAAGTCTGTACACAAAACTGGGTAGGGTTGGATCATATGGGGTAAAAGATGGATGTGAAAAGACCATTCACAAGAGACTGTATGGCAAAGGTAGTTGTGAGATAATAATACCTAACTTGACCTAACTTAGCCTAACCTAACCTAACCTAACCTAACCCAACCTAAACCAACCCAGTTCTTATTGCAAACTGCTCACTATGTCTTTGATTACTTATTTGAATTTGATTTTGATTTGATTTTGATTTGATTTTGATTTGATTGATTTGATGCAGTCTGATTTTTTTTACTTGATTTGATTTCAATTTGAGGTCATATAATCAGCTTCAATCAAAAAATCAATTTGGTTTGATTTTTGTTTTATTTAATTCCAACTAATTTGATTTGATTTCATTGGTTTGAGTTTGATTTCATTTTATATGCTTACTACATCTATGGCAAATCAATTACTATGTGTACTGGAAGCCAGCATTTGCCATTATAATCATTATCCCATATGATGTTTACCCATTAATGTTTTTTGCTGTACTTTTTTTACCTGGTTACCTTTGGCATGGACTGACATTTTCTGCCATCTTCCAGTGACTTGGGGATGTTTAAAACCCCTATATCTGTCTCAATAATCAGTTGTCCAAAGGCACAGGGTTAAGATAACAATGAAAACTCATGGGTTTATGAACAAAAATTTCAACAAAAGGTTTGCATTGGTGACATCATCAGAATTGCTGAATGCAGCATATGCAGACATGGAAGTAATGCTATGAACTTCAGTGCAGGATGAAAAGATCATTTCATTTTTTCCCTGGTCTCTGTTCAAGGCAGCACAACCATTACCAACACAGGGCACATTATAGGGGAAATTCATGTCATGTTTAAATGGCTTGTAGTGAAAAACAAGGTAGGGCTTCACATGTAAGTGTTTTTGGATGATGTAGCAGTGATACAAAGGGTATAGATGGTAGCAGAAGCATAAATGATGGTCACAGGCAGAGCCAGGTACAGCCATTGGTGGTGTGACAGGGGGCAGGGTCTCAGATTTTGATTAGCACCCACCAGTGGTTTTCAGAACTGATTTTAACTTCTAGTGACATTCATGGAAAATGCATATAGAGCATTTACTTATACAGATATTGGCAAGTGTAGATCCAAGTAAAGTAGAAAGAATAAAAAGAGAGAAATCAGCACTTTGGTGTGGTCTTAAGATGCAGTTGATACTTTCAGGATATCTTTTCTCCCTAATTTGGTTTCCTGGACCCACCATTGATGTTTGTTTATACATTGCAGCTGTCATCTTGTGTAAAAGGTATTTAAATTGGCCATGTAATCAGGCAAAACTGAGTGAAAGTTGGTAATAACCCAAAAGTTTGTGACTCAAAAGTTTGTAGATAGCTGCCCCCTTGTGAATCGGACCCTGAATCTGCCACTGCTGCAGAATTGCTCTCAGGCATGTTTTGAGGCCAGCTAAGACCAAAAAGCTGGTGTCAGAGTCAAAGCCTTATCTGGAGAAACTGGGGAGTCCACACCTGCATTGCCCTCCATGATTGTCTGATCATGGGATTCTTGGGGTGCAAGTGTTTTTAGGAGGTGGCCCTCTTAATAGCATTTGAAAAATACCATTTGATTTAGTAATAACGTTTTTCACGGGCATGTAGCAAATGGGCACAGGCCTTTAACAGCAACCAAGAGCTTTTGCATGTGCTTGCTTTGCTTGTTGACTTGGCACCTTGAGTGACTGTAAAGTGAAGCTGTCATAACAAATGCAGCAAACTCATGGTGCAAAATACAGCTATTGCTTTTTTGGCCTTAACAAAAGGAGTGGAGTTCTTTATTACAAACAGCAAGATCACTCCATTCCTGCATATTATATATATATATATATATATATATATATATATATATATATATTTCACTACATACAATTTTGGGGTTGCAGATGTGGGCCCTTTTGGTCTGGGGTCCCTTAGGCCTGAACCCTTCCCACTGTTCAGAACATTTTTCCAGCCCTGGTCAAAGCCAGTACTTGCATCATTCTATGCCATGTGAAGAAAATGAACCATTTGCACTCATTTTTGCTTTCCTAGATGTCCTAGTGACATTTTTTGTACTTTTGCATATTTGAGAAGTTAATTCAAATCAGAAGACTGTGTTTAGCCCCTGTTTCTTCAAAATCGTTGTGGAAAATCAGCAGATCTCTGGAGGGGCAAATGCCCCTCATCCTCCACAAGGATTTTGTGCAAAATCCATCACATGATCAGTTGGGAAACCAAGTTACAGGGGTCAGTGTAATTCCTCAGGCACCTCAGTTCTGCCATTAATGAGGCAGCAAACTTTGTTGTTTTGGTCGGAATGTATGGCCCTAACCTACCCCAAGAAATGCAGGTTTTCACTCTATGTGGGCACCATATTTTAATACACCTGAAGTCTACTAATTTAACCATAGTTTGTATTCACACAACATATGTGTCAACAGTACACATGGTGCATTTGAGGCAAATCTGGCTGAGTAATATTTTTGCTGCTTGTTGAATAATGTTTATTTAGGAAGGCTATTTCATTGGTGTGTGTCCATATTTAGGAGGATATGATTTGAATGGTACATGCTGCACCATTCCAGCCATCTAGCCCAGTCTTGATAGTTTTGCCTCAGGTCCTTTGTACAGCTGCCCAAAAATTATTTTCCTGCCCTGACTCTGCCCTAACAGGATCTCAATGAAGTCTGCCATATTTTGCAAACTGGTCTGTAACTCCTCTTTGCCCTTCTACTGACATCATCACAGAGACATGTTACAGGTTGGGTTAGACATGTTACAGGTTTTTTCAGTTCTGCACAGGGAGAAGACTTACTGCCATGTAGGTTCTCTATGGTGGCCAGTGGCCACAGACACTACCAGTGGAGGTCATTTGGTGTAGCTCATCAGGCCCTGGGTAAATGCTTTTTTGGCATTGGGTACTTAATGGCTGGTATTGACAATGCCATCAAAAGGTACTGTTGTTTGGACATTGCAGCACAAATACAGCTTGCTTCAAGTTGCAGGATGATTGTTATAGGGATGCCAGTTTATACTTGTGGTTCGCCATATCGTAGGCAGTGATTCTTGTCATGTTGTATGGCTTGTTGCTCAGACGATGGAGGTCAGCTCTCTGCAAGCACTGGAGCAGCTGATGACCGAATTTTTCGCGGCGGGCACCGGAAACAGTCGTAAGCAGCAGATAGAGAAGGTGCTAGAGGAATTCAGCAGACAGCCAGATGCCTGGAAGAACTGCCTGCTTTGCATCGCCGGCACTGCCAATCCTTACGTCAGCATGTTCTGCATGACGTCACTGGAGGTACGATGCAGAGTGTATTGTAAACAAACTGGAATTGATGACGGTCTCCCTCAAGTGCAATAGGTAACTCACAGTTATGGTGCATTCATGTCTGGTCAGCCCCTTTTGTCCTGACACTCGGTTTTGCTCACTATCGTTGTAGGGAATGCTTTCCCATCTTCATCTTTCATACGAAATCTCTTAAAACTTTTTTCCATTATCCAATTAAATCAACTGGTATCTGTGGAACGTCAGCCATAAGCGGTCGGTCAGTGTTCGTAGTTCGTGTTTTTCTCTATTTTTTTAGATTTTTAGATTTAGATGCAGGGACTACGAATTTAGACAAATTCGTAGTTTCTGCATCTGTCCATATCTGACAGGGCCAATTTGTTCCACACTATTGCAAATCAATTTGTCCTATACTGCTGCGATAGATGCGAGCCTGAATCCGGATGGAGTGCAAGCTATCCATGTTCTGTATTGAACCCTGTGCGGACCTGGACGTGTCATTGCGTCATCTCAGATGTCACGTTAAGCGCCAGAGCAAGCGGTGACCAGGTGAGCATTACTTACCCTGGTGAGCTAAAAATCGGGCGGAAAATAAGGATGATCCATATTCATTCAGGCCCCTTTGGTCGACCCTGAACGTGCCCTGCTGCCTCCAGAGCGTGATCAACAAGCGGTGGCTGGGTCTGCGGCCGGAAGAGCGGTCAGAGATCCGCGGCTCGCTCTACTCGCTCTGCCTGGACCGGCACCGGCTGATGCCGCCCTACCTGCGGAACAAGGCCGTCAAGCTGGTGGTGGACGTGGCGCGGCTCAGCTGGCCGCAGTTCTACCCGGACTTCTTCACCAACATTATCACGGTGCGGGCTGCTGGCCTGCGGCCGCCGTCTGGCCGGGGTGCTGGCATCTGGAGGCCGTCTGGCCGGGCTGCTGGCCGCCGGTGGCCGTCTGGCCGGGATGCTGGTCTTCGTGGCCATCGGGCGGGGGTGCTGGCCTCCGGTAGCCGTCTGTCCGAGGCGCTGGCCTGTGATGGCCGTCTGGCCGGGTTGCTGACTTCTGGTGGCCCTGTTGGTGTTAGTCAGCCGGTTTTGCGATCTGACCGTGGCCTGTTGGTGTTTTTCGTCTGGTATTGTGACCTGGCCGTGGCCTGCTGGTGTTTGCCAGCTGTTATTGTGACCTGACCGTGTCCTGTCGGTGTCTGTCAGCTGGTGCAGTCGCCAGATACGACGCGGCTGGGCCTGCTGTTCCTGCTGACGGCCGCCGAGGAGCTGGTGGCGCCGCGGGAGGACGTCACCAGCGCCCGCCGCGCCGAGCTGCGGCAGCTGCTGCTGCGCCAGGTGCCCGGCGCCCTCTCGGTGCTCACAGGTGAGCCGGACGTCACTGGTCGTCTCGCGGCCCGGTGAGTCGTCGCCGGTGAGCGGGGCCGTCACCGCTCCCGATGGTGAGAGAGGCCGGTGACAGGGGGCCGTCGCTGGCCGCTGGCAAGAGTTCGTCAGTGATTGTTTTCCCCGGTTGAGAGAGGTCGTGGCTGGTCGATCGCGCTGGCGGGGGATGTGTTACCCCGTGCACTGTTGCGCCGAGCGCGACTGATGGTCGGGCAGTAGACGGGCAGGGCTGGTGTTGGGACCGTGGGCTATTGCTCGTGACTCGCTAGACGTCGTCCTCCGTATTCGGACATGAACGACTCTTCCATCTGCGGAGGACATCGGTAGCTGTGTATGTGAATATGGGATACGTTTAATCCGTCTAGGTTTCACGATAAGTTTAATCGCTTCTGTTGGTGCCTGGTCTCTAGATCGACGGTTTCGTTTTCACGTGGCAGGGTGTTGTGCTGAATGGGGTGGTGAGGGCTCTGTTCCCATTTCTCGAGATCTGAACATCAGGCTTTGATGTCTGATCGAAGGAAACGATCCTGATGCTGGAACCCTGCAGTGATCGTCGGAAATGCTTCCCCATGCGTGTTGAGCATTGAGTTCAGCTTCGTCTCCTTCCGCACGGTCTCCCGGACGCTGGGGCTGATGTAGAGTGGGCTGTTGAGTCTGGTGGCGCCGGCAGGCATCCTGCGTTCGGTGCTGGAGTCCAACAAGTCGAACGTGACGGCCACGCCGCCGCCGTCGCCGGAGCAGCCGCGGTCGCAGCGCCGCCCTGGCGACGGCCCGGCGCAACTCTTCTCGCCGGCCGCCAACCCCAGCACCCTGCTCAGCTGCATCCTGACATCTGACGGCGTCGACAAGAATCCCTTCTGCCTGATGGCGCCACTAGATGCTGAGACGACGCAGATTGTGGCCCTGACTCTCAAGTGCGTCGATTGCAGTGCAGCAGAAGCCATCGGTGCATGATGCCTGCATAGTAGTCATGAAGGAAACCGCCATAAAGCGTCAGCGTTGCAGATATTTGTGGCCTTTACTAGAAAACCCAGCAGTAAGGATTGTGTTTAAATGCCATCAGGTATACGCCTTCGCAATGCTGCGGAACGTAGTTCATGTGCACCAGATTGGAACTATGCAAACCATGCTGTTGCATAATGTGTGTGTGCTCTTTGTGGCTGATATCAGCACCAGTTTTTTTTTCCTGACGAACTGTTGTTTTTGTCAGGTGCCTGTGTCAGCTGTTCTCCTGGGTGCCACTGTCATCGATGATCACGTCTGAGCTGATCACGGCGGTCTTCCACTTCGCCTCGCTGGGATTTTCCAAGGTCGGGCTCGAATGACCCGGGCCGGCCCGTTGGCGCGTTTCTTGGCTGCGGGTTCGGGTTTTCGTAGGCAAGGTTCCGCTGTCAGCTGTCTGCGACCATTTGCATTGGCTTCATTTACCAGTTTTTCTTTCAGTTTTTTGTATTGGTTTTCGTGCATTTGTGATGTTATGATGCCAGTCGTTGAGAATGTTCGTCTCGGATGTTAAATGGCAAAATGTTTGAAAAAAACGAAAACAAAAAAAGAGATTTTAGCCATGGCAGCCTTGATTTCACTATCACTTCTCCCGACGGCATTCGGTATTGTCATATGCTGTATACCGCATGTCGTAGAAAGGAGTCTGTATCTGGAATGATCCGATGCTCGATGGCCTGATACAAGAGCGTCCCTTTCTATACCTCTGGACGTCTGTTCCCTAGACGACTAGTGGCCCACCTCAGGACGCGCTGCCTTGGCCGGCGTTTGGTAAAAGGAACGCGTTCTCGACGTTTTCCAGTAACTGATGTCACTGTTCACTCACCGACTCTGAAGGCGCGCTGCGGTCGGTTTGGCAACCCCGTTTTCCATTCCCCACTGTCTAGCGGCCACCGTGGCGAGCTGGTCAGTTTTCCGACCCGGCCGTGGTGCGGCGGAGCGAGGGACATGCGCTGGCCGCAGGCGGCCTGTGCGGTCTGGCTGCGGTGCTGACGTGTCCTGTCTGCGGCGCAGGAGGGCGACGTGTCGGAGGGCGATCCGGAGCCGGCGGCGGCCGGCACCGAGCCGCTGGGCGTCATCGCCATCGCTTGCATCAACGAAATCATCAGGTGGGAGCGAATGCGGCAGCGCTGCTCGGGTTGACGAGGCAGTTGATTGTGTATTGCTGTTGTCGGTATCGTACGTGGAATGCGTCGGCACGTCGGTAATGCAAACGAAAATGGGTCGTTCTGCTCCGACACAGGGGCTTTTTATCTACCTTTTATGGACATTTTTCATACAACAGTTTTGTTACTTTACAGCAAAAACTGTGTGCCACCCGACTTTGAAGCATTCCTTCTACAGCTGTTCAAGCACACATTCCATTTACTGCAACGCCTGTTGGAAGAAGGGAGCAAGTCTTCCAGCAAACTTTCAGAGGTTGACCCTGAGTAAGTGGCCACTTTCCCGTACAGACGGAATGTGCTTAATATTGCGGATGGGGTCTTGGGTGAGCTTCGGAATTCCATGCCTCGACACATATAGGATATCATCTGAGTTGTTTCATGAATAATCGTGCTCCTCGTGTTGAACCAGAAATTAAGAGCAAACTCAACATATGATGTTTATGGGACTTCGAGGAGAAACAACTGAAGTGCAGTTTTTCTCAAGCTGTTCATCCATTTTGATGCTACCTCCAAAAGCCTTCTCTTTGCAGACAAAAAAAAACACCCGTAATCAATCAGTGGATACAAAACGGTCTACACCACCATACGTTTTTTCCTTAGGAGGCATTGTGACTGACAGATATTCAAAAACCGAATTCTTTTGAAACGGTAGACCGTTAACAGAAACAGCACGAGGCGGGTCGCCATTTGCGACGCCTCTTGGGCAGAATGTGTCTTGGGTAAGCAAATTACTTCACAACTCTTTGGATGAAAAAACAATGTAGACAAAGTCCCAACCCATGCTCTGAGGGAAAAAACGCGTTGACAATATACAGGTTTCGGCTCTTTTCCTTCAGGGGGCTATCGATTTAATTGTTGGAGAGGCGCGGTATTGTCGTGCGGTTTTCTTGTCTCGAAAACTATCGTTTTCGGGCCATTTTGCGTTTTGGGACTGCTTGCAGTTTTTTTCTGTGGATTGTTTCCCATTTTGAACAGATATGAACAAAAGTCGGAACGCAGATCACTACATACCTTACTGATTATGGAGGTTACGGGCAAAATTTATGAAGAAAATGGGGCAATTTTTATGAAGTAGTTTTGTCATAGTCTACGTGCTAATGCTTATTGCTGAGATCAGAGACTTGTCTGATATGTTGATGGGGGTGGGTCAAAACCGTCCAGTCCCTGGCTTCTGCCCCCCCCCCCCCCAGTTGAGGCGAACAACTGGTCACGGGGGCGGGGGGCGCAAAGATAACCGGGTGGCAATGGTTGGCTAGGTCCGCATTGTAATGCTTTGTCCAGCTCAAGTTATGGGTCATACAGCCAGATCAAAGAAAAAATTGTTCGTTCTCCTTCGTACCTGATGTTGATAGGCTATGAAGTTATTTGGAAGTAATGTGGAAGCGAATTGTTGGCAACAACTAATGATGCGCCCATACAAAACGCAGACGCGTGGACCGAGAGAGATGCACGCCGGAAGTGATGGCAGGGATAAACATGGGAAAGGTTTTGTGTTTGCCGACAGAGGCGCTGCAGTCGCAGGTCTTCAGGTGCGCGCGATTGGTCACGCCCGTGTCTCTGTCAGTGAAATTTTCAATCTTTCCTACGGCTTAGGCCGAGCAGTCCACCTCACGGGACCGTTTGTCGGCATACCCGCCTAAGTCATCTTTGTGCGCTGTTTGCTTTTTTGCGGCGTTGGCATTGCTGACGTACGTAATTTCTGTAAGGAGAACGTAAATATATAATAGATTCTGTTTTAAATATAAATATCTAATGGATTCTATGCATGGATGGGCTTTCATCTGGCAGTAATGTTCATGAGGACTCAGCGTTGGCACATCTTCATATACTGAAGGCCTGTTCCAAAACATCCTTAGGAATTATAGGTGTCACAGGGCACATTATCCTCAGATCTAAGAAAGATTTAAGGTAATAACTTTGGGAGAAAGTGGTCACTGTACTGAAGGGCTCAGGTTTGCCTCATTGTCTTCAGGTTCTCCATTCTAGTTACTAGTATAATTTGGGGTTAAACGAATGAGCTGACCCGGGTACTCATAAAATAATGCTTATCCAGTGATTCAGGATGCACAGCCATGCTTCCAGAACGACTGCCGAGTAGTTGAGGAAGCTGCTGGCACTTGTGGTGGGTAGATACCACATGACAGACCTTGAAATTTAATATAGGTGGGTGGCAATGTCTCGTAATTAACGGTACCTGCTACCTATGTCCTGTTGAAAGGAATGAACGTATCATGCAAAACACAACTTAAATTCATAAGCACATCTTGCCGGAACATCTATAGATCTGGTCCGGCTGTTGGGTGTCAACTGCCCAGATATGCACCAACTGATTGCTTTCAATCTAAGCAAAAATTTTTGAATGTGCACTTATTTTTACTAGAATTTTGCTACATATTTTTACTAAATTACTGCCGCGTTCAACACAAGGCCGGCGGTGGCCAAGTTCCTGTCGATGAAAAACAGGTGAGATTATGCCCAGACCTCGATGTGTGTCGAACGAGGCATTGTGCATAATTTGTTCCTCAGAAAGGGAAATGTGGATCAGGAGCGCTGATGAAGGACCGTCCGTGAGTGCAGCTTGCATTCTTTTCTATGGGGTTTGTTGCATTTTATTGGACAGAGTTACTTTGTCATATGATGACCATAACGGCTGCGCGCCTGTCTCATTTCATCCACGAATGATGCGGAGGGTCTGTGAAAGCCACCACGGCTAAAGGCAATGCACGATTGATATGTGGGCACCGAAGGACTCCCATGGACGTGGGGCCGCCAAGAATCACGTGGGGCCGCCAAGAATCAATGTGGAACTCGTACTGTGTAATAGGTATGTTACTCATGTAGCGCACATCTCGTGCGATTTTTTTTCGTGCTGACGAGGCCTGAAGAGAGTCATACATATCATAAGACGTTGCGCACTGAGAACTGAGCGCGACCGTTGGTTTAAAGACATGTGCGGTTAAATGTATGAGTTAAAACAAATACACGTATTTTTTGGAACATGTGATTCCGATGAAAATTCGATAAGGGACGAAAAAATGGCAAAACTCTAGCCTGCTGCAGTGACAAAGGTTGACATCCCCTCGACGCAGACCATTCTGCGAGCAACGTGGGATGTGAATGACGTTAAAAGGCTATGTGATGGACGGCTGGAACTATATGAGGGCGAGAAATTGGGAATAGTTGTGAAGCATTAGGTATGCAAGTGGTATGTGGCGTAGCTTCAGGTGTGTATATGAAAACCAGCCATAAATTTTTGGCCAAATGTTTGAATATTTATTGCAGATTCAGATTCAACTACAGTATATTTAATGAATATCACTGTCCGTTCGAACGATGTCCGTGAGCCATGCAAAATCCCCGATATGTGTATTTGTTCGTGAGCTGTTCGTGAGCAGGCAGATTGTAGAGTAAGTCATTCACGCCTGCCCCCCCCCCCCCCCCCCACACACACACTCAAATTTGTTTAGGCGATTCCCTGGCCGATGTGAAAATAAGTGGTAAAGGCATTTCAGAATGGCCAAAAAGAGTTGTTTCAGCTTTCGTTCCCCCGGGCGGGCGGCTTTGTATCCCATGTTACGGCGTGTTCTGCGTCTCCGTGCTGTGTCCGCTCTGCACTCTGCGTATTCTGTTGTGCACTGTTGCCAGCTACTTCAGCGGTGTGACGAAGTTTCTGCGGCTGTTTTTGAGACATTGCTGTACGCAGTTGCCAGGCACTTGAGCAGTCTGACGGAGTTTGTGCGGCCGTTTTTGTTTGTTTTTTGAGACCTTGCTTTACGCTGTTGCCATCTACATGAGAGGTCGGACGGAGTTTCTGCAGCTGGTTTTTTTTGTTTGTTTGTTTGTTTGTTTTTGAGACGTTGTTTGCGCTGTTGCCAGCTACCTGAGCGGTCTGACGGAGTTTCTGCGGCTGTTCGTGACGCTGCACCTGCGCCGGCTGGAGGCGTGCCCCCAGTTTCCGGTGCTGGACCTGCTGGCGCTGCTGTTCCGGTACACGTTCCTGCAGCCAGAGCTGGACGCCTACTACGGCTGTCAGGACATCTGGGCCGTGTTCCTCGACCACCTGGCCACCAAGTGCAGTCTCAAGACCGAAAACCGCGAGGCCGTCACCGCGAAGTAAGGCCCCCAAGGTCCGGACCGGGCTGAGTTTGCCGGGTTTGACGATCCGTCGATTGCCGGCTACCTCGCCAGGATAGGCTGGTCCTCACTATGCTGGTTAGGCTCTTGTGTGGTCCATCACAACCTTTGTTGTCCGTTTTTATGTGATATGACACTCCCGTGGCTTTTAGAGGTGGCTGAAGTTTGGCGGGAACTGATCTGTTCTTGGCAGATAATACCCCACAAAAAAGACAGTGGGTCTAAGCTTACAAGTTTGGTTTGGCTTCTGTGATGAAGTCATTGAAATCATCTTCTGAGCACCAGAAGACTGTGTGTGCTGATGTATTTAAAGGGTGATGAATGCAGATGGAAAGCAGTCTCTGCTGGTCGGGCCAGGCTGTGATGTGGCTGCCGCTTCTGATGGGTGTTGACTCTGATTCGACACATACCACGATGTGCTGCTTATGACTCTGACTCGGCAGATACCACGAGATGCTGCTGATGAATCTGATCTCGACAGGTACCACAAGGAGCTGCTGATGACTCTGACCCGACAGGCTATCACGAGGCGCTGCTGATGACTCTGACTCGACAGGTACCACCATGTTCTGCTGATGACTGACTGGGCAGGTACCACGATGTGCTACTGATGACTCTGACTCGGCAGGTACCACGAGGCGGTGATGTCGTTGGCCGGGCAGACGCTGCAGAGGACGCAGATGCGGCGCCATCAGGCCGAGCTGGAGCCGCTCGATGACGAGAGGGAAGACCCGGACGGCCTGACGGAGTGGGGCGAACTGCTGCGGCGCACCGCCGACCTGCTGGAGCGCGTGGCCCTGCTGTACCCGCTGGACGTGCGCGCCCTCCTGGTGAGAGGAAGCCTTCTGTGGAACCAGTGGGGCGTTGGGACCAGACCATCTTGATAAGAGCAGACCCTCCTGGTGAGATGAACCTTTCCTGTACTCTCTGGGCCCGTGAGATTCCTGTACCCACTGGGTTTGCTATTGAGATGAGACTTTGCGAGCTGTGCTGGGGGTATGGGAGCCTTGTAGTATGAATGGACCGTGCTTAAGAAATGGAAACATCTTGATGAGACGAGATATCTGCTGTGATGGAATCGTTTGCTCTGTTGTGGCGCCCTCTGTTCTGGAGAGACGCGGCTCCTGACCTCTGGTTTGTAACTGCCGGTTCCTCCTTGTCTCTCAGCTTCGTTCTCCGCGTCGGCTGGTCTCCCTGACTCAGACTCCTGGTCTCCCTGTGGCGCGACCTCGGTCTCCCTGTCACAGTGTTCATTGCGTCTCCACGATCTGGGCGTTGGTGAACCCCACACCCCGCTAATCTCTGGGCACCGTTGACGGTGTCCGCCCCGTCCGGGTACCGTTCGGCTCGTCCCGGCGGGCCCGTCTGTCGGACGTCTGAGCGTGCCCCGCTCCACAGCTGGCCGGCTGGCACGAGACGCTCGAGCCGTACGTGTCTCTGCCCGCGCTGACCGAGGCGACGCCCGCCGGCCGCCGCCTGCGGACCACGAACACGACCGACGCCGGCCAGCTGCGGTGCTGCCTGCGGGACCTGGCCACCCACCTCTACCTGCTGGGCCGTCTGGCGCCCCTCCTGACCGAGCACGGACCCGACCCCGGACCGCTGGTGCACCAGTGAGTGACCCCGGACCGCTGGTGCACCAGTGAGTGGCCCCTGATCGCTGGTGCACCACTGATTGACCCCGGACTGCTGATGCACCAGTGGGTGACCCCGGACCGCAGGTGCACCAGTGATTGACCCTGGACTGCAGGTGCACCAGTGAGCGGCCCCGAACTGCTGGTGCAACATTTAGTGACCCCGGACTGCTGGTGTATCAGTGAGTGACCCCGAACTGCTGGTGCGCCGGGTGAGTGGCCCCGGACCGCTGGTGCACCAGTGAGTGACCCCGGAGCGCTGGTGCATCAGTGAGTGACTGCATACCGCTTGTGCGCCAGTGACTGGCCCCTGACTGTTGGTGCACCAGTGAGTGACTCCATACCGCTGGTGCACGACTTATTAAGTCATTGTCATTTGTTTTGTGTAAGGAAAGGGAACTGATGGATAACCTGAAGATTCTTGGTATTTTCAGGCATGAATCAGCTGTCATTTTCTCGTAATCTTAAGTCAGTGAGCTTTTGCTGGTTGACTGTAAATTTTATCATATTGCTGTTACTTGTGAGGCAGAAAACGTGTGTTTGACTCCAGACACTTTTTGGCTACAAAACAGGATTTTTCTCCATGTGCAATATATGACATGACCTTTTCAGTATACAGTTGACACTCACGTGGCAGTGTGAGTTTTCACCTGTGAAGACACCTTGCATTCGCCTGGCCGCGGGCTCGACTGGTGTGCCGGTGTTGGTTCCGTGGCGCGCCTGCTGACCTGAGACAGGTGTGCTCGGAGCCGGCTGGCTGTGGTGACTGTGTATCGGACGCCCCAGACTGGTCAGCACGGCTGCGTTCGGCTCCGGCCAGCGTCTGCACGAGCTGGAGCTGCCGCCGGGCGCGCTGCGGCCCGCCCTGATCGAGGTGCACGCCCAGAGTCTGGCCACGCTGCGGCCCTGGTGCCACTGGATGACCGCCGTTCAGACTGGCCGGCTCACCACCAGTGTACAGGTGAGGCGGCGGTGTCACTGGACTGGCAGTCTTGGTCCAGACTGGCCGGCTCACCACCAGTGTTCGGGTGAGGTGATGGTGTCACTGGACTGGCAGGGTCTGTGGGTCCAGACTGGCGGGCTCACCACCAGTGTCCAGATGAGGTGACGGTGTCACTGGACTGGCAGGGTCTGTGGGTCCAGACTGGCCGGCTCACCACCAATGTTCAGGTGAGGCGACGGTGTCCACTGGACTGGCAGGGTCTGTGGGTCCAGACTGGCCGGCTCACCACCAGTGTACAGGTGAGGCGGCGGTGTCCGTGGACTGGCACGGTGACATTCGCCGTCGGTAACTGTCACCGACACGATCAGCCGTTACCCGGGATGGTATGACCGGTTGTCGGGCTCAGAGAGCCTTTGCAACCAGCTCTGTTTCGAAAGAACTCTAGTTACAAACACCATCTTAACAAATCCGCTACATTTAGTTGGCGTTTCTAAAAATGTCTAAATCTAAATCTAAATATTTTTCGCTCGTTATCAGATGGATGGTCTTGATATGACCAATATTCACTTCTATGATGACCGGATGTCCATTACTGAAGTTCCGAGATAAGCCATGCGAGTCAGCCATCCAGGTAAGCCATATGAGTTGGTGGTCGGGAAGATATCCCGGCAATGCCTGTGTTATCAGACAGATATATGGTGGTTGTGTCTGGTTGTTCGGCAGGCATGTGGATGACCTGATGGCTGATATGACCCGATGTTCCTTGTGTTAGCAGGTGGATGGCCCAGTGTGCCCGATATTGGTAGGTGGGCGACCTAGTGCTCCCTGTGTCGGCAGTTGGATGACCCGGCTTGTTTCTGCTTCGCAGGTGGATGGCCCATTGTTTTCTTTGTTGGTCGGTGGATGACCCAGTGTTCCCTCCATTAGCAACTGGATGACCCAGCGTTTCCTCTGTTGGCAGGTGGATGACGTAGCGTTCCCTCTGTTAGCTGCTGGATGCCCCAGTGTTTCCCCTGTCGGCCGGTGAATGACGCAGTGTTTTTCCTGCTGGCCGGTGGATGACCCGGAGTGATGGTCGGTGGATGATGCAGTGTTTTCGCTGCCATCAGGTGGATGACCTGGTGGCGGAGATGACGGTGGCCGTCTGCGGCGCCGTGCAGAGCCGCTCGCCGCCCCGTCTGGTGCGGGCCGCCGTCACCACGCTGGTAACCATCACCAGCACGGTGCGCTCGGGCGCGCTGGTCGACTGTCCGCAGATCCAGCAGCTGTACGGCCGCGCCGGCCAGCTGACCCTGGCCAAACAGGTGATCTCGGCCGCTCTCAGCGGTCACGGTTGGGCA
The DNA here is from genome assembly GCA_030062745.1 of Capitulum mitella. NCBI lineage: Eukaryota > Metazoa > Arthropoda > Thecostraca > Pollicipedomorpha > Pollicipedidae > Capitulum > Capitulum mitella. Next base: position 9,128,126 of record CP099851.1, on the reverse strand, counting down.
GGCAGCGACCGCGCGGGTGGGAGGCCGCCTCTGTGAGGGCCGCATGTGACCGGGCTGTTGGCTCTCTCTGAAGCCCGAATCGTCGCTTCCCGATGTACTCGCGGTATTGCCTCTGTGAGGATATTCTCACCCGCTGGCGGGGCAGGGATTAGACAGATGGGCTCTGCTGAACAGGCTGGCATTTCGAGGCTGCCGTGCACAACCATCTGGTTTTGAGCCTGGTGGGAAGCGTCTGCAGACCTGATGCCACTTGGGCTGCGAAATCACAGTCTGAGTAACAAACTTCGCGCAGGATGATCCCTGACTTCAGTGCACGGCATCTTCAAATTGTCAAATTTGAGGTCAGATTGTCGAATCAGTGTAATTAAAGAAATGAAATATTTGCTTCTGCGACGGACTTACAGCCTTTACGCTATTAGTATTGTCCAAAACATTGCATCAGGTCGTCTGCGTAACCCAGTATGCTGTCAGTTCTGACGCTTCTCACAGGGGGGGGGGGCTGCATCCGTTGCGACTCTGTGGGCCCTTTTGTGTGGGTGTCGGTCTCTGTGTTCAGCCGTTCTGATGTTTTGAGCTGTTCCTGCTAGTGACGGTGTGTGTGTTTGGGCCGTGCTGATGTTCTGAGTTGTTCGAGCTGACGGTGTGTGTGTGTGTGTGTTTGGCCGTGCTGATGTGCGCCTGGTGTGACGGTCGATGTGTAGCCAAGAGTGTCTGCCGCTGTACCGGGCGCTGTACTGCACCAGGTGTGACGCTCCGTGTGCGGCCAGGACCGTCTGCTGCTGTACCGGGCTCTGGCCAGCCTGCTGCTGCTGCCCTGGCTGCGGGCCGCCGACCAGCTGTGGGGCGAGCGGCGGCGTCACCTCTCCGTGTTCCTCGACTCGCTGACGGCCGAGTTCCGCCGCCTGCCGCAGACGCCCGGCCTGGCCGACAGCGACCAGCTGCGCGCCAGAGGTCAGTCGCCTGGTTACCGCCGGTCACCAGAGACGGGTCGCCGCGGCTCGGACGGCGTCAGGTGTTCTCACGTGATGCGGCTTGCCTCCTGCTGCGGTTGTATGCGCGTCTGACGGCCGCTGCCCGTCACCAGCCAAGCCGGTGATCGAGCTGACGCTGTCCACGCTGACTGAGATCGTGTCCAGCATCCTGGGCGAGGTGACCAAGACCAAGCAGCTGTGCTACGACTGCCTGCAGGAGACGATCCGCGACTCGCTCTGGGTGTTCACCGTGTTCGCCAGCCAGCCTGGTAAGCGGCTGATGACGCCATTCAGGGCGGGCTGTGTTTTTAAACGCGTCTCACTCCGTCCAGAGCGGGGATAGCACGTGGAGCAGGCGGCAGGGGCTGGGCTTACCCTCGGACGTTGAAATGTTCCGTGGGAGGGAGATTAAGACAGCGTCGGGTGAGAGATCACATAGCGGTCTCAGTTTCAGTCTTAACTAATTGTGTTGAGCATTCTGGAGACGGCAGGTCTGGTCTCGCTCTGACAGGTCTGGCTGGTCTGGTCTCGATCCGGCTGGCCTGGTCTCGGTCTGGCTGGTCTGGTCTCGGTTCACTGGAGCGCTGCTGATGGCCCCTGGTTGCCGCGCCGCAGATATCTGCCAAGAGGTACTCTCCTTCTTCCTGGCGGCGTTCGAGACCTCTGAGAACTCAGATGGGCAGCCAGTTCACCGAGCATTGCGTCCAGATGTTTCTGGACGTCTTCAGCAGGGACGACATGGCCAGGAACATGCTGGATGAGGGTGAGGGACATGCACGCGGGCATCCATACATTGTGTCTATACATGCGACGGCGTTACGGCTATGTTTCACGTAGTAGCCGCCGTCAGTGCGCGTTTTTCCGAGCCTTTTTACGGCTCATGATTTTGATGAGGGTTACTAGACGTCTTTCACCGCGATAATAGTTGTGCGTATTTGTGGGACGGTATGGAGGTTTTCTGCTCGGAATGGTCTGACGGTGGAGAAGGTCGGCGGATGGTCGGACTCTCGGCTGAGCGGCGCTGCGCGCGGCGGCAGGTTCGGCCGGCTGCGCGGCGCTGGAGAAGTTCCTGCGGCTGCTGCGGCTGATCGTCAGCGAGCCGAGCGCCTCCTTCCGCCGCCTGCTGCCGGCCGTGCTGGAGCTGGCCCTGAACCGGCTGCACCCGCTGCTGGCCGAGCGAGCCGTGCCGGAGCTCAAGGTGCCGCTGTTCGAGCTGCTGGCCGCTGCGCTCGAGCACAATTGGCGCCACTTTTTTAGGTGAGCATTACTGGCATCACTTCTTTAGGTGAGCACTGCTGGCGCCGGTTCTCTAGGTGAGCACTACTGGCATCACTTCTTTAAGAGAACGCCACTGGTGCTACCTTTCCAAGTGAGCGCGACTGGACGCCACTTTTTCAGGTGAGCGTGACGGCGCTACTTGTTCATGTGAGCTGTTCAGACAGTTCCGTTGGTGGGATAACTGATATCAGGTTCATATCAGGTTCTTGGGGTGGTCTGCCTAACGGGTTTTCACGTGAGCCGCCAATGGTGCTTGCGCTTTTGAGATCAGCAAAGTACAATTGATGTACGAGTGTATGCGTGTTCGTGCGCGCGGGCCCACAAGTGCGCATTATTGTGTGAGTGCCTGAGCGCGGGTATAGGGTGTCCAGCTGCCAACTGGAATGATGGCCGGAAGTTCTGGTTAACGTCCAAACGATCCGTGTGTCCCGTCGTCAGGAGCTCCGTGTTGAAGACGTTAAGTTCGGACGCTGAGGAGGAGGTGGCCCACGAGGAACAGTTTCTGGCTATCCTGGAGGCCATGGGCCAGTCCTTCCTGCAGCCCGACATCAACGTGTTCAGGCTGAACCTCAGCACCCTGCAGATGCTCAACTCCAAGTGGAAACTCTACCACAAGGTGAAAAAGTTGGGAGTACCACAGGATGTCCGTTGTGCTGTAATTGGCTGTGTCTCTACTCTTTTGAAGGGACATATACTGCAATCATCTGCGTCTTGAAAGCCGAGCTTTCTCATGATTTTGATGTCTGGCCTCTGCGTGCAGTATATCACTGCCTTGGTATTTTATTCAATGACGGTAACCTGGCAAAATGTAAAAGACCTCCTGTGCAGCTTTATAGAGGAAGCAGAATTTCTTTTCCTTTCCTCTCGCTTAAAGAAACTCGATAATGTTATCACGGCTCTGGCCAGTCTCTTGTACTCTTGTTCTGTTTCCCGGTCTCCCGACTCCGCACGTTATCAGTGTCGCAGATGCCCTGCTCCGGACTTCCTGTTCCTGGCCCTGTGCTATGTACGCCGTGCCCCTGATTCGGTGCCCTGTCTGTCGCTGTATTCCCGACCCGTGCTCTGTACGCCGTGCCCCTGATTCGGTGCCCCTGTCGCTGTATTCCTGACCCGTGCCGTGTACGCCGTGCCCCTGATTCGGTGCCCCTGACGCTGTATTCCTGACCGTGCTCTGTACGCCGTGCTGTATTGGTGACGCCGTCCGTTCTGTGCGTGGCAGTCCGTGTTCCGGCGCCTGCTGCTGGGGCGCTTCCTGACGGTGCTGCTGCAGACGTTGCTGCAGCGCTCGCACGACCTCCTCCGTGACGAGATCGCCGCCTGTCTGCACGGTCTGGCCGCCGTCGACTTCGCAGCGTTTTTCGACCGTTTCGTTCCTGCGTTACTGCGCGACACGCCCGGCCTGGACGGCCAGCAGCGGCGCACGCTGGCCGAACAGCTGCCGGGCCGCACCGACCCGCCGACGTTCACCGCCGACCTGCAGCGGTTCGTCAGCGACCTGCGCTACTACCGACTGGTCAACCAGAGCCTGCAGCAGTAGATCTCTTCCAGTGGCTCTTCTGCCGGAGCCCGTAGTAGGAGACCGGCTCTACTGGCCCATCCACTGGAGTCTGCAGCAGTCCCTGTTCTGGCTGTCCAACTGTTCTCCCCAGACATCCGTACCGTGCATTGAAGGGGCTGTGAAGATACAGAGGCGTTCTCGGTGACTGACTGGTACTGAAGATGGTGACTGCAGTGTACCGGGACTCCGGGTGGCCTGGCAGTTTGGGAAGTCAGCTCCTGGTCTGCTGTGTGAACCGTCAGGGGCCTGACTCGGCTCCAGATTTGCCATGTGACACTGTCAGGGGTCTGACTCAGCTGGAGATTTGCCATGTGACACTGTCAGGGGCCTGGCTCGGTTCCTGGTCGGCCGTGTGACACTTTCAGGGGCCTGGCTCGCGTCAGGTCTGCCGTGTGACGCTGTCAGGGGCCTGGCATAGCTCCAGGTCCGCTGTGTGACGCTGTCAGGGGCCTGATATGGCTCCAGGTCCACCATGCGACACTGTCAGGGGCCAGTCGGTGGAGGGTGCCGGGCAGCACGGACCCCATAGGCTGTGCGTGGCAGTGTCACAAACATGGGGGTTCACTGCCAGGGTGGGTCTCGGGCCTTCTGTGTTGTCTGTTTTGTGTGTTTGCGTGTATGGTTCGACAGCTGTTTTGTTGAGGGACCAACCACCTCTGGTTTTAAGCCATGTGAGTCGACCATCAAGATGGTAGGCGTGTTCGTTCGGTGTGTTTGGATCGCTTCAGTTCGTCGGCAGCCTGAGACTCCTTTGCCTTGTCACTCTTTCTGTGTAGTGTTTTTTTTCACCATATCTCCCTGCTTTCGGTATCCCCTACCGCTCCAGGGAAATGTGTGTCAGATCCATTCGGGTCAGCATCCGTCGGGATCCAGGGAAAACCGGTTTTGATTCCATGGAAGACTGATTATGATCCTGGGGCGAGTTGCAATCCCTGAGAAGTCCCGTTGTGGTTGCCTTGATGGCAGTCATGATCCCAAAGAGGACTAGGATGCTAGAGATGACCAGTCCCAGTCGCCTTGAAACCGACTGGCGGCTAGGTTCTCAAATCGATGTTGCTCCGCAGGGCAACTGGTGGCTCAATGGTACAAGATGTGCAGCAGGGGCTCGCCGAGTTTGACTGCCCCAGTGGACGCTAGCGTTAGCCAGGACTGTGTGGCGAAGCGAGGGTTTGCAAACGGACCACTTGAAAAGACCTGTGCCATGTCGCAATGGGCGGATGTCAGTGTGATGTTACGTCACTGGAAGCAACACGTCAGCAGGGTTTGGGGTGCTAAGTCTGAGTCATATGCATGCTGGAGGATATTGTACATTGTGCGACATGAGGATGTAAACGTGTAAAATTTGTACATTGTGTAGATACCATTCCGTTGCTGTGATAAGATACGAGTTGTAAGTTATATGCTTCCAGTGGGCATTTTTTACTGATAATACATTTTGGCTAATTATCAGGACTGCCGTGTGTCCATTGCAGATGTGCTTCGGAAGCGATTACAGCGAAAGTGAGAGCGTAGGGCACATGTCGAGAAAACGCCGACACTGTTTCCGACCAACGTCAGTGGAATCTAGACTGTCTCCACAGACGACTGGCTGACGCCTGACGACACAGGAAACTTCACTCAAGACACGGATGCTTGAGCCCAAAAGACTGTGCGACCTAATTCGCAACAAACAAGAAATAGTTGACTGTCCTCCAGCCCAAAATGCAGACGGAGAAATTTGGCGTAAATCACGTTAATAGCGCGTGCGACTTGCAGTTGCGCGGCCGACTTTTTTCCTGATGCTGGGAGACGGTCGGCGAGGGCTAATACCCCGAACACAGACCAAAAATCACCCGAAAATCACCCAGCCGGGGCCTTTTCCTGCCGGCCATGGAAGGGCCCCCGGTTGGCCTGTGGAGGGTACCCCTGCTGACCTGTGGGACCCTTGCCGGCCTATAGGGTCCCTGCCAGTCGATAGGGGCCCTCTGTCTGCCTGCAGATGGCCCCCTGTCGGCATGCAGGGGCCTCAGCTGACATGTAGGGACCTCCTGCCGGTCTGTAGGGCCCCCTGCCAGCCCGTGGGGTCCCTGCCAGTCTTTGGAGGGCTTCTACAGTCCAGGGGTCCACATGAAGTGGGGCGTCCACCGATGGGCATAGACCCCGGAATATTTTCTGGAAAAGGAATTTTTGCCGCTGGATGAAGGGTCCCTGGAGCTTCCAAAGGGCCCCTGAGACAACAACAGGACCCCAACACGGCAGTTTGCTCCTGAGCCCGGCAGAAGGGCCCCAGGACCCCTGTTAGGACGCCATAGGGGCCCCAGGAATGTCAGGGGCCCCGAATAGGTCTCACAGACTTATATGAAAGCTGAAGGTTCTTGATGCAGTCAGTGGGCCTTCGGGAAGGTTAATAAAACCCTGAGACGGCAAGATGGCCCCAAGATGGGTAGAAAGATTCCTGAAACTCTCCAAGGGTCCCTAGGACAGCAACAGGGGCCCCAACACGACAAAGCGTCCGTGAGACCGCTTTCAGTGCCAGAGAGGCCCCTGAGACGGCAAGAACTTAAGAGGGTGCCTGGCACGGCATAAGGAGACCCTGGCCAGCCAGAGTAGCCCTCCAAACAGGGGCTCATCAGTGGCCTCAACTTCGAGAGGGGCCCCAAATGGGCTACATTGGTGTTTTTGAAAACCTGGCGGGCTCTTGATGCGGTCAGTGAGGCCTGGGAAGGTCAGATGGGCCCTGGAACGGCAAGATGGGTCCCTACACGGCAGATGGCCCCTGAGGCTGCCAAAAAAAGTCGGAGAGCCCGTGGGCAACGCAAAAACGATAAGAGGACCTCACAACCGGTATGGTGGCCTTGGACGGCCAGAGAGCCCAAAGTGTGTTAGGCGGGCTCCTGGCATAGAACTAGGTCCGTATGAGACTGCTAGTGAGGCCCCGACTGCCAGATATACCCTCTATAGCAGAGGACGACCCATGGCACTGCCATGGAGACTGCCGGAGACGTGCAGAAGGCCCATGACACTGTATAGGGCTCTGAAATCGCCAAAAGATCCTTTGTAATTGCCAGAGGGCCCATGAGACGGCGGAAATGTTTCCCAGAGACGACAAGAGGGTCACCTAAGACAACATGGGTCTCCTGAGACTGCTAGAGGGGAGCCTTTGAGACCGCTCACTGGCAGTTTTTAGCAGAAGCCAAGAAGACGACTAAAGGGGCCCCTGAACTACCAAGCCTTGAGATGTTCAGACAGGTCCTGAAACGGCCAAAGGACTTAAAGCATTGCCAGAGGTGCCTCTGTCACGGTGTAGAATATGGATGGCCACGGTGCGGAATATATTAGTTGGCGTCATGCGGCAGAGGGGCGCGGGATAGCGTGCGCGTGAGCGAGAGGCGCTGTCGCCAGGAACAGGTGCTCGCGCCTGCGCGACCGGTTCCCGCGCATGCGTGCGCTGAGATGGACGTCTGTCGATGGCGCTAGCCCAAAAATCGGGGCACTCCGTACCGTGGCTTCTCCCGGGTAGGGCCAAAGAGGGTTCGACCGATTAGGATGTGATCCCCTTGTGTCAGTGCGGGAGATCGTCCGTGTGTGCCGATGTGTTGGAAATTTCTTTCGACATGTTGCACTTTACGTGTTTACGCGTTTATACTAGGATCCACTTTTACGTTACACGATTTATGTAACAAGCATCGTAGAGTTGACTTTAATAAATACCTGTGAGAGTGATAGATCTTTCCCTCCTTCGTGCGGGGTGCCGGGACTGCTCTACGCGTATCCATATCTAAACCGGGTTGCAACTACCGTGTGGCAGGCGGAGCAATAGTTGCACGGTCAGATCCCTTTTGGTGGCCCGAATGATCACCGAGTCCCTGGTAGGGTAAGAAGGGGCCCAGGGTGTACGTTACAACGGCAGAGAGGGACTTATGCAGGGCCCTTTTTGCTGTCTGAGGGGCTTCCAAGAGAGGACAAAAATTCCCCAGGGACGACAGCAAGGAACACGAGACGGCTCAAGTGTCCCTGAAACTACCAGATGGGACCATGACACTGTCCGAAGTGTCCCTGAAATTGCCAAAGGAGCGTCTGGGACGTCCCGAGAGACACGTGAAACTGTAAGAGGAACCTGAGACTATTAGAGGGCCCTGACACGGCAGGCGACCCGAGAACACCAAAACACTGGCAAAAAGCTTCTAGAAACTACGAGAGGGGACAGAGGGGCTCCTGGACCAGATACAGACACAACATTGGAAACAGAGGGAGGGACGCAGCTGTCTAAATCCCGCCGATGTTATAATATTTCGGACACTTTACATATGGGAACAAAACGCGACGTTTTCTCAAAGATGACTAGCTTAATTTATTTGTCGGTTACTTTGTATGGTAAAATAAAACGCAAAATTACGCCATATATTTCCCCTGTACCCGAGCAAATCAACATTTTTTTATATCTGAAGAGCCAAAAAATGGGGGCCCCGGCCGGGAGGGGGTCACGCGCTGCCATTCCCCCCCCCCTCTGGCGAAATCCTGGATCCGCCCCTAACTAGGGAGGGGACCATGTTCCTTCCCACTTCCTTAGAAATTTAACATTCGGTCTGCGGGGAAAAATGTTTCTGCCCCCTGCCCCCTACTTGTCTGGATGTTCCTATGCCCCTGCCTATGGCGGTGCATAGGAAGAACCGACTTCAGAATTCGTTTTGTTATTTGCCACCTCCGCCCCCACTCTGCCTTTATTGCTACATATCACCCGCTGTTCCGGCGAAAAGCGGCGCACACATGAGCCGTGAGTTGGATCAGAAACTAGTTGGTTCATAAACCGTATGCGACAGGAGTGAGGATCCCGGCCCGCAACTTCGGATGTGTCGTCACGACGGTAATGCTTGATGGCATGTTAGGATGGGGCGTTATTGTTTTGACGACGCCATACAATGTATATATGTCCAGTGCTAATGAAGAGACCCCATTTGTTGGGTGCCGGCGATAGCTGTATTGGTCACGTGCATGAATGGATGAAGCCTTAGATGGTAATTTCCATCATGTTAACCATGGCTGCTTTTAGCTTTATATTTAGTTTGTTGTGAAACTTGCAGCTAGTGTAGACCGGAGATCTCATGCCCAGGATTTAGCATATTTTGTGCTTTATAACTACTGCCTCTGTAAATAATATTGTTTGCCTTTTCTTTTACTACCCAACAAAGCCCTAATTTCCCAAATGACAACAAATTGTAGTGACAGTGTACCACACAATGGTACTGTGCTCATCAGCTGACAGAGACCAACAGTATACCACATCAAGTAATGTAGTGCTTTCAAGGATAATCCTTTTCACATTGGCTATTTGTGAAGATGCTACACAATATTAAGGTTGTAAGTGATGCCATTTGCAAATATTGGAGTCTTTAATTGGCAGTTGTATTTAAATTTGTTAACCATGTTATCCATGCACAGTATGCTAATACAAAAGATGTTAATGTAAGCATTGCATTTCTGGCATGCTACTGTATAACATTAAAAATAAACATCAGCTGCCTCAAGAGTAAGCTAGTGTGCATTAAGTTCAGGTATGGTTATGATAGGTTTAGTTATGGATTTGGTAGGTTGAGTTGTGTGTTATTGTTTCTGTCAAATTATTTCATTCCTTTTTATACCATATTTTTATGGTTATCAAGTCTTAGTAAATTTATTTGTTCTTTTATTGTATTGGTATAAATTACCTGTTTTAAAGTTCCTTTATTTCTGTTTATATTACCTTTTTTATTAAAGACATATTTTAGCACATTTCATAGTTTTCTTGTCATGCTATTTATGAGGTGCAACCTCATGGACAGCAAGTTAGCATCAAGATTTAATGTAAACATTTACTGAAGAAATATGAAAATCTGTAAAGAGCATTTGACAGCTGGTGGCTTCAGCAACACTAACAAGACAATTGTTTTGAGGGTAAAATGATGAATTTTTGGAGTTCTTTTGGCTGAAATTGTAAGAAGTTCATCTCAGTATTGCATTCCAGTATCATAAAACCATTATTACAACTCATTTTGTGTGATGTGTATGCTGTGTACTTATGCCATAATTGGCCTGCAGCTATCATAATTCCATTTATTTGTATCACAGGTATGTCTCAGCTTGAGCTTGCAGATTGGGAGGAAGATGGCACTGTTGTGAATAATACTACATATGACACTGTTCTACTGGGAAATGCAGTGGATGTTGACACAGAAAATGTGTAAGTCATTTAATTTCCCTTCATTTCTGTATTCCCTCAAAGATGTCTTTGTTGAAATGTGCATCTGCTTTGCATTACATTGTGTTGTGTAACAGACAGGGGACCAGACTTGTTGGTGGCCATTAACATGTCCTCCATATATTTCTAATCATATGCTTATGTAGTTGTCATCATGGCTTAGTCTGCACACCTCTAGAATGAGGAGCTGTCATGGACCATATGGTTGTTACTAAATTGTTTTGGACTCGTGGAATGTGTCTTGATATGCTTCTAGTCTTCTAATAGCTTTGGAGCATGGTATGGTCATGTCTGGCCTTAAAGCTGTGTGGAATGCAATTGCAAGGAGGGTTTTTGAAAAAAAGGATTACTCTTCCTCAAATAGCATTCAGTTGCAGTTATTTGTTCTCCTTTAACAAGGTAGGCTACAAGGAGTTACAAACAGTAATGAGGTGCAGTACATGTTGTAGAAATAATGTAGAAAGTCAGTGTAGTGATCTATGTGCAGAAAGTCCATGAAGGTAGGCACACAGATTTTTGGCCAAAGTCATCTTCAGATTTTTGGGAAATGCAAAGCAAAGGTTGATTCAAATTACAGCTCGCTCCAGAGAACACTGATTGTTCTCAAAAGATGTCACTGGATCACTGCCGGGGCAGAGCCGGATAGTGGTCTTGTGTGATGCTGTTCTTGCACTAGGGCCTAGTAAGATTGTGTACGTGTATGCGTGCGTGCGCACGTGCGAGTGAGTGCATGTGCATGTGCGTGTGCATGTGTGTTTGTGGAGTTCTGGTATGGAGTCTCTGATGTAGGTGGATTTGGCCATCTTCTAGCTAGCACCATCTTCACCTGTAGTGATGGAGGTTTGTAATACTCCAGAGTCTTGATCATTGTTTTGTAGGCAGCTCCACATGTGACCTCCCAGATAATGATGTGAAATGTGGAACATTTAGGATTTTTGTCAGTAGACTTTGCAAAGATGATCTTGTTTGAAAGGTGACCAAAGGTGTCTGCATCCGCGATTGCACAACACAGATTAACACACAGGTATCTTCCTGGCCCCTAATGCAGCAGCAATAGCAATAACAGTCATACATCATGCTCCTGTTCGCACTATCACCATTTGAAACCCCATTGTGCCTGGTGTCACGCCCGCCACCCACGCGCCGATTGTTAGCCGCCGCCAGGCACTGGGTGTACAGGGACACGGCCCGGACGCCTACCGGCCCCGGAACCGTTCAGTGCGCTCTGCCGACCAGTGTGATCAGATGGGTTCTGTACAAAGACTAGTTAACGCGTAGGTCACGGCTTTGGCTTGGCGCGTTATTGAAAATCTGGCTGCTCCAAAGTCTGTGGGGCACATTGGACCCTGCATGGCAGCGAACACGTTCAGCATCAGCTTTGTTGGCGTTGGACTTAAGGTTGCCGACAGCGCTTTGTTGGCGTTGGACCTAAGGCATGCGCCGTGCGGGGCCCGCGCCGACGAGTGCTTGTCACGTTCCCAGCGTCGCTTTTACCGCTTTCAGTCTGCAACCCTCGTATTTGGAATTCTTTCAGGCGTTTGATTTCCTCTGTGACAAATCGTGAACCTGCGGGTCCGGCGGCCTCTTTCCCAGCCATCAGGCATCCGTTGATGCCGTAGACCGTGTCCTGCTCCATCTCGTCATTTCTTGCCTTCTGAATTCGGATTTTCCCATGTTTCTGGGGAAATTTAATAATACATCCAACCTTCAAAGCTGGGCACCGAAAAAGTCCTTCGAACTTTTGGCCCATCTCCACAATTCCGCTTATGGCAGAAACACGTGCAGTCTAGCACCAGCCATATTCCTTCCTGTCTTCAAAGCATATTTTGCCTTCCACCCAGCACGGCTTCCGCCCCACTCACTCTGTGGTAACGGCCCTTACCTCGGTCACTGACCGCATCTTTGCAGCTGCCGATAGGGCTGAGATCTCTGTTCTCTGTTAAATCGATTTTTCGAACGTGCTTTGATGTTATTTATCACTCTATCCCCCGTACTAAATCGCAAGCTTTCGGCACTGATGCGTCCAAGTTCACCTCGTATATGTGGTCTCACACATTCACGGTCGGTCAGCTTCATTGACAAAAGCAAAAAACACTTGTCCGTTGGCTTTTCAAATCACATTGGCGTTTGTTCCGGGCAGCTGTCTGGGACCTTTACTGTGTTCATTGTTTGATAACGACCTCAGCCTTCTTTTGTCCGCTGATGATGACGTACATTGTGCCAAGGACTCACAGATGTGCGGTATCAGTAAAAAGTCAGTCCTGGAAGAAGCCATTTGGCAGATGGAAAATTCTCTCAGTATGCTCGATTTCTGATTCTGAGCTCACATGCTCAAAGGAACCCGAAAAGTTAAACAGTCTGTCTTCTTTGGTAGTTTTTCAAATTTACATGGTCTCACACCGGACGACATTAAAACCAGTTTACAGGTATTTCTCTCAGAACGTGTTCGGATACCAAAACCCGTAGCCTCACGTCCGGTTGCAATCCCTCGCATTTGCAATCTCGATTGCAATCCCAGTCTACTGTGTTGGTAAAATCCCATCGTCCGCAGAGTTGGAGGACCTCGCAGCTACCCGTCATTCCAGTCATTCTGTTCGTGAACGCAACACCAGACAGGATTATCAGGCTATGGAGCTGTCGTACCTCCACTGGCCAGCAACGGTTGCGTTGATTCCCCGCCACGTATAACGCGCTACCAACTGAGGTCACCACTTGTACGGCAGCGCGTGTAGCCGGGCTTCAAAAACGCACCTCCATCAATCGTATGGTGTCCATGAGTCCAGAATCCTTTTAGGTGTGTCTGTATGTATGGGCGACGCCACCGTGGGGTACTTGAGGTACCAGCACCACACTTCATTTGATTGTGAAATACTGCCTGTGCTCAATACCCTACAATAATCGTAACTCATGAGGTGAAGTATAACCTTGAAGAGGTTTTGTATGTGGAAGCATTTTGGAAGCTTAGTCATTTTAACGAAACTGGTTGGTGCGAGACGATTATGAGCCCGACTTCGATGGAGATGTTACATCCGGTGTGGAGGATAAGAAATTCTATGACGTCATACATCTGAAGTTTAATTTCACCGGCGAAGTTTAACTTCAGATCTATTATGGCAAAATCGTTTTCATGGCGCTTTGTTTTTTAATATGAAAAGCATTTTTTCGTTATGTTGGAGGATTGCCAATTTTGCTGTCATTTCGGCCAGATGAGTAAGGAGTTGTTTACTGTAAAGATTGTAAATCGGAAAATGAAGTGGCCTCTAATCCGGAGAGAAACCCAATTTTGAAGGGGTTCTTTCAAGAGCTCATCGCCGAGGCTGCGTCCCTGGTCTTACCCCACAGTCAAAAATCCGTGGCGCCGCCCCTGTCTGTCTGTGTGTGCGTGCGTGCGTGCGTGCATGGGTGGGTGGGATTCATGTGTGTTCGAACCGGTGTATTTCCTACGTTTTGGTAGTTTTTGCCGCCCGTTTTTATCCCTCTTTATTTGTATTCATTTAACATACGGTAAATGGAGTGAAATGAATGCCACAGAAGTCACGTAATGTCTGCCGAGATCAGTTCAAACAATGTATATCACAGTAGCACAAGAAATCAAATATGGCCAGATCGCGTCAGTTTAAACAAAATACTATATTTTTCTGACAGTTTGTTGCTCATCTGCCAGTCGATTTAAGGTCAGTTGAAAGTCCGACCTAACTCGCAAGACTGCCATTTGACGCACCCAGGGTCGTCGTGGGCTACGACATAAATGTTTGTATGCCAGACACACAATAAATGTATGACAAAAGATCTACGCACCAACACTATTGGCACGTAGCCCATTCATCCGAGAAACAAAAAACATTTTTGACCCAGCATGACCTTGTTACCCAGGTTGACCTTGTTAACCCAGCGTGATCCGGGGTACGTCTTGTCGTGAATTGTATTACACCTTTCGCGTTTCGTGGAAAAAAGTAAAGCTATCACAAGTCATTTACCCAAACACGGTACCTTTTTTTGTTGCCCAACGGTCATGGGGAGGGGACGAAATTGACCCTGTGTTACAGCGGGGCAGTAAAGTGCCCTGGAGAAAAAAGATGAAATGGAAATTTTTACTTTCAATTAATTTACCTTATCGTAGTACCAGGCACATTACCATGGACTAAACATGGAGTTAGCCAGGAATTTTGGAATGCTCCATGTCGGGAATTTTGTAATGACTGAACAGGTTTTTAGGTGTTTCATGGACAGGAGGACCTCAGAACCAAAGTGTCTCAGCTGTGGTCCTGTGAAAGACCTATAGTTAAGATGCCATGTCGTTTTACATGATAAGCAGGTTGTAAAACCTCGGCAACCGTCCATTAAACCGACGGCAAACACACGGAGAGTATGCATCGTCTTTGTTTCCATTTGGTATCCTTACCGGGCCGTCGTGTGTGTCGGGCAGTATATGTTCCCGGCTGGTGCCAGACCTCTGCGAGAGCAGAGACATCACCGCTCTGCGCCAACTGGTGTCGACGATATCAGAGATACCGGAACATTACCTGGCAGACATGATCTTCACGGCCTTGTCTTCAGATAGCTCAGGTGTGTATGCGTCTTTAGGGCAGTAAAAGATGTCAAGGCATCCTGTTGTTTTTGCGTTCTAGCATTGCAGCATTGTGCGCGAAATAGCGTTACAGAATGACCCAGGGTGTTGAAAGCGCGGATAAATACCCGATAACTGACTGGTACAGAGGCGGGTAACGTGCTGGATGGGTGCTGCGCTCTGCTCCCGGTAACTGGCAGCGCTGCTCGGCAGAGGCCGGCGACGCCCTGGACGAAATGCTGCGCCGGCCGTACACGCCGGCCACGATGACGTCAGTGCTGCACCAGCGCCACCTGTTGGACGTTCTCCAGCTGCTGGACCGGGTGGCACAACGCCTGCAGACGGCCGAAGCAGACTTCGCAGAGGTGGGGCTTACTGAGAGTGATCATGTTACCGCGTGTGTCATCCATCAGTTTCTGTAGTGTGTTAATTTAAATCCTGTGGGTGCGACTGTTTGGAGCGCTGCACGGGGCCGAGTGTGCATGGTGGCGACGTCTTCCCTTCTGGGCAGGTGCTGCTCGACTGGCTGACGGTCCTGCTGGACTCGCAAGTATGCCAGCCTGGTGCTCTCTGACGCCGAGGAGGTCAGACAGCTGCTGGAGCGAGTCACGCGGTGGAGGAACCGGCAGGTGGGTCTCCCGCCGGTGAACGTGGTGTTCAGCCATTGGAGGGAGAAGCTGCCTCGTGGGTCTGCTGGCGGTGAAGGTACCAGGGCGGCCCGGCCGTCGTCAGAATTTCACCGACTAGGTCGGGGATAATACGCAAAACAACGTAGGTGCGGGCAGGATAGGATAGGGTTAATAACTTAACGGAGAGCAGTACCTTGCATTTTCAACGGCAAAATACGGATGATGGAGAGGAGGTTGGATAAGGCAAGTGAGGATCCCGTAACATGATCATCGATGCTTGGCTTGGGTAAAGGATGGGCTGTCACGGTGCTTTCGGCCGGCTACTCACCGTGACGCTTGGCTCTGGGTTTCTCCTTGGACATTTCAAGATACCGACAGGCATGATGGCACGTGCCTGCTTTCCAATGAAGGGCCTGCTTTACCAATAGGGCCTTGCTTGTGTGCTGTCTATGGATGGCCGCACCAGCAGGGCCTTCTTTGTGGAGCTGATCGAAGGTGCGAAATTACCCGTGATCCGATCAGTTTAAGGGTGCCATGTGAGTCCAGAAATCACCAGCAGCCGACGGTCATCGAGGCGTCATCAGCGGGTCTGTGTAGTGTGTAAGCGCACTGTTTCCGTGCCCCGACGACAGGAGGAGTCGGCGCGGGACGCCACCCTGCTGCTCCGCGCTCTGGATCGGATCAAGGCTCTCCAGAAGGACCCGCCGTCACCGCCGGCCGCCGACTACTGTGTCGAGACGCTCCAGCTGTGACCGCGCCCGGTGCTGGCCGTGCTGAGAGCGGCAGCCAATGTCACGCCTGGCCTGCAGCCGGCCTGCCACGCCCCCGTGTCGGCACTGACGCCGTGACCGTGGTCGTGTGAGCAGCAGCCGTGCGTTCTCCGGGCCCGAGCGCGTCTGGGAGCAGACCGAGCCAGGGACGTGATGTGCACGAGACACGGGCAGGCCCCTTAGGTAATACCGGAACGAGCGACGCGACCGTCGCCGGAGCGGACCGCCCGGCCGGAGCTGATGTGGTCTGGCCTGGTCTGACGAGACTGCCTGTCCGAGCTGACCCGGACTGGGTCTCGGCAGTCTGTCGCCGCAGGACGGTACGCAGTCCCGGACTGCCAGCGTCGCCTGCCATATGGAGCACGGCGATTCCGGTGAAAGGCTGGCCCGTAATGGTGTGTCGGGCCTTCTGTGGACGGGATCACGTGTTCGGCCTGCCGGGCCCGAGCCGTAGTGAGGCACGATGTGGTCAGGCTGTCCTCTTTCCGCGAAGCTGATTCCATACAATGTGCTATGCTTGAACTCGGTTTTTTCTATGTAGAAATTCGTTTATTGTAAGCAGCGATAGAAGAAAGGCTGCGAGCAAAATCTAAAGCGAAAGATCACGATTTATCACCGGCGATTTCTAAAACGCATGGTCAGGATGGCATCAGAACAACATAAATAAGGGGAAATGTTTGCTGTATAGTTGTCAAAACCCAACATTCTTTTATGAAACGGTTACACGCATTTCAACCAAGCAGAAATAAACACAGCCGATTTGAACGCTCAAACAACGCATAGCATAGGCGGAAACTGCGATTTTAAGCAGATCGTTCGCATCCTTTGCTGTCGTTAGTACTGTAGTTAGTGCGGATTGTTTACAAGCAGCCAAGTCCACCACACTGCGAATCACCGATGCCCGACGATTTCCGGCCCGGTACGCTAATGCGGCGGAGGCCGGTGGCGCCGGGTCGTGGCCTTTGCGCGGCGCCTGGTGGCCTCGGGTCATGACCTCGGAGCGCGGTTAGCTGGTCTCAGGACGGCGGCGGATTAGCTGCCGGGCTGGTCCTGGTTCACGATCTGCACCGCCGACGGGTCGTACGGCTGGCCTTTAAACGGAGACCCCTCAGCGTGCCAGGCTTCCCGCAGCAGCGCCGACACATCCTGCAGGGAAAAACTATGTCAGTGGTCCCACGCAGCAGAGTACAAATTCTGCCGGGGCGGACCATGTCAGTGGCCTCACACATCATGGCACACATCGTGCAGGGGCGGGCCATGTCAGACGTCTGACGCATCAGGGGACAATTCAGTGCACTGTCACAAAAGCATGACAATTTAGCGCATGGTCGCATAAACAAATACATACAGCCCGGAGAATATCGCGCAGCTACAGAGACACGGGCACACACCCCACAACAGTCTGAATCACTTGGAGCATGTTTGCCACGTATACAACAAAAAATTGGCCCGCTACATCGAGACGGGTCAGCCGTCACCAGCGCGACACTCTGGGCGGACCGACGGTGACCGCTCCTACCTCCGGCACGTCAAACCAAGGCATTTCACGTCGGCCGATAAAGACGATGCAAATGCCAGCGATCTGGTCAGTCTCCGAGCCGGGACCCCTGCCTGGGAGTCTGCCGCCCCGGGACCTCTGCCTGGGAGTCGGCCTCCCTGTGTGACGGCGCGGGCTCCCTCTGACCTTGTTGCCGCCGCCGGAGACAGGCGCAGAGCCGCGCCGCTTGGCGTCCTCCCTGATGCGGAGCTCGTCAATCTTCATCTGCTCCTCTTCGCTCAGGTCCTCCCACGGCTTGACGGCCTCGATTTTGCTGGAAGTGGTGGACAACAGTTCGTGACGAGGCCGCTGGCGACAGGCCCATCTCCAGCAGTGTTGCAGCAATGAAAGGGGACAGGCTCATCCTCAACACGGCACTGATGTTTCGTTCGGTTTGACGATTCGAAGAAAGGTGTGGATTATTTACAAAACAAATGGTACAAGTGCATTCCACGTCAAATCGCAAAAGAGTTGACCAGAGCCCTTTCGCTTATGATGATATTTGTTGCGCTAATAGTAACTACAAAAATGACCGGCCATAAATGTTTAGTTCTGGGTGACCTATGAGGCCAAAATTACAGGTCATGAAAGGTCATCAATTTTTTTATGGCCACATCATGATTCAAAGCATAAGTCCCCTACGAGGAAGAAACATTTCTGGGGAAGCTGAAACATTTTCAGTTATTTTCAAATACTTATTTCAGATTTTTCGGACAAACAGCGCTTGAGAAGTATGCTCTGAGGCTTTTTGACAATATTGATTGATTTCGTGCTTTTCGATTGTTCCATTGCTCTGCAATTTGGTGCGCACAATGTCCTGCATGCCTGTAACACATACGCATAATTCTAAATTTCTTGTAACGAAAGATCAAAGATCATGACACCACACCACCAATCGACCTATGCCATCCAGATCTGACATGTCCAATCCTTCACATTTGCAAGGCAGTGAGTGTACTGGACGTCCTTAGGCCTTTTGGCCAAACTGAGGCAATTAAGTCGATCATTGGGACCTTTTGAAGGTCAACCGAGGTCACTAATCTCGAATGACTTTGGATTACCTGTTGGGCTTTCATAGTCTTTGGGCAATAATTCTGAATTTCACCATTCATGTTCATGTGTCAGTTTGCACGCATCGAGGGTTTATTCCATCACAGCAGCCGGTCAAATGAGCAGGCCAAATCAGATCAAAACACGTAACAGGCCACATTGGCATGTAAAGCCAACGACCTCTACCAGACACGGGATGAACATAAATGACTCGACGTGTGCAAAATGGACATTTTTTTTAGCAAAGTTTCACTTGGCCCAAAAATGCTTTTTTTCCGCGCTTACTGTAAATGCCTTGAAGGCACATTGCACCGAATTTTTTTGAGGATCACGGCGGGCAATCATGGTTAAAAATGGAATGTCCCATGTTATCTAGTCAGGTCTGAGGTCCTCCCGAAGTGACGTGGACAGTTGTGACGTGGACAGAAGGGGACAGTCGACAGACGGTGACAGTCTTTTGTGAACGACTTTTGTTACCCATCCATGTGCCTTCATTAGTTTCATGTATATTATTTCATGTGTATTTGTTATGACTTCTCACTTATCTGGCTCTCTTCCTGTCTTTTGAAGCGTGACCTGTCTGCAAATTACAGTACGGCCATCAACAGGATGTCTGGGACAATTTTTTTTCAAAAAAAATTCCTCAAAAGGAGAAGAGCTTCTGTTTGGATTATTGACTTATTGGGGTGGAAACTTCCACTGGATTTCAAGTTGGAATAATCTTAGCCAACAAGATCCATTTTTTGAGGAAAACGGAATATCTGGAATAATCGTAGAATAAGCATCGCAAACCGAATAAGCACTGTCAGCTTTTGTGGTGACGCCATATTTGCGGAGTTCTGGACTATCGGAGACTCACTTCTTCCTTTCCCCTTCGAGCCGTGGAATGCAAAGAGCACCCCTGATACAGAAGATTGTCCCTACCTGTATTTCGCGACAGATATACGCACAGGCGGGTGGGTCATAAACTGACGTCTGGTATTACCCATTCGAGCAATACGTTTGACGGGCAACATTTATCCCCCCCCCCCCCCGTTTCAGTCCTAAGCAGATGGGGACATGTTTGCAGATGTGAAACCTGATGGGACCTCCGGGCCGAATACGTCTCCGTACCGCTCCATACCGGCATCTCATTTGTAAAGTACGCGTTACTCGTAACAATGTTAGTGCGCGATCTTAAGTTCACGTTGCGCTTTGGTGCGCATTTTCTGGGCAGCCGGGGACCTTTGGCATGGGTGTAACCACGAATGAATGGGATGGGGCATGTCTTCTCTAACTTTGGCAAAATGTTTTTCCCTCCAATTTTGGTCGGAAAGTAAACGTTTGTTGCCATTTCCCGCTGAAACGAGATTTTGGGTCAGACTATCCCCCAAATTCCGATACGCCCCCCTCCCATTTTTGGGACGTGACTACACCCAAGAACTTCGGTGCGCATTTCCTGGGACGCTGGTGCGCCTGGTGAGCCTCATCGAGTCCTCTGCCACACTTTGCGGACTGGATGGGAAGTAAATGATCTGTCGCATTGTACGTCAATTCGTTTCCTGAATTTCAGAAACCACATTAAATAAACAGGCTGCAAGGGAAAAGATAGGTTTCAATCTATGTGAGACTAAAGGCAATCGCATTTCCTCTACGTGTGCATTCTGAGAAAACAAGTGGCTGCTGGCGATCACACCACGAATGTGATGAGCAAACGGCGGCGTCGCGGGTGACTGTGCGGGCTCACCTGAGGTCGATGTGCGGCTCCGTCTCCAGTAGGGCCGGCCACCAGCACTCCCTCGCCTTCTCCAGGCTTAGCTGAAGCACAGCAGACGTCAGAACCAGTACCGACACGCCGAGTCGCCACAGGGCGCTACAGCTGCATCTAACGCCCAAGCTCCACACAGGTCACTAGAGCCGCAACTAACGACCGAACTCTACAAAGGTCACCACAGCCGCATCTAACACCTGAACTCCACACAGCCGAACTAATCCTGGTCCTGGCAGCCAAAATAATCCCAGTCAAACAATGCCCTTAACATTGCTGATACTAACATAGCCACGGATCAAACTTTCGGGATCGAGGCATCCTGTCCATCCCAGTCGGGTGGGGATGACCTCACCTGGACACTCTACTCTAGCAGCATGATCCAGATGGAGTCCGGTGGGGATGAGCTCACCTGGACACTCCCCCCTAGCAACAAGATCCAGGTGGAGTCGGACGGGGATGAGCTCACCTGGACACTGTCTCCTGGCAGCAGACTCCAGGTGGACTCAGGCGCCTGTATGGAGCGGTGCAGCCGGCCCTCCAGCAGGGTGTCGCCCCCCATCAGCCGAACCGATACCCGGTCGCTGCACAGTTCCACTGACACCTGGACGACGACGGAACACAGGACGGCCGTTGAGCGACTGCACACAGTTCCAACCACAGCGGTGGGTACGGACGGCCAACACATATTTCGCCCCCTGGACTACCGTATGGCACAGAAGTCACTGACTCCGCCTCCTCCCCCCCCCTCCGTCGACGCCTGAAGCACGGGGAGTAGGCACGGCCACTGACACAACTATATGGCCCATCAACCACTCCACATCACTACATCCGTACCGGGAAACAGCAACACCACTGCATTCACGCCAGTCTCCCACGCACAATTTCGGCGGAGACAGCAACTAAACACATGCACGTAACTAGCAATTGCAGGTAAAGCTGACATCGAAACGGACGCCTATCGGTCAGATGAAATGTTTCCGTTTCTTCGTCAGACAAAATTCCGAAAAAAAAACGGTGGTAAACCAGCGCTGTGCTTGTTATGTCACCAAACGACCACCAGTCCGCTGATTCCTAACCAGGCTTCCGGCCGGGTCTCTGCGGCTCTGAATAAACGGCTTCGACTGCCCGAGTCTCCCTCAGTCGACATTCTCACATGCCGCTTCCGAGTCCGCGCGATCCTGCGGACTCGGAGCACGCGACTTCCAATTCGTCGACTCCCATTAGCTCACGGACTCGACCGCGTGTCGTTTCCGCACCGAAACAGCCGTGCTAACCTCACCAGGGGGCTGGCCGCCGGCCGCTCACCTGGCGAGCTCGGCGCGTGTCCAGCGGCACCGGCACCCGCACCGTCAGGTCCGTGATGCTCTGGGACCACGAGTAGCCGTCCCGCGCCGCGCCGTTATGCACGTCTGACGCACTGCAGGCCGCCGACCTGCCACAAACCGCTCACGTGCCAACGTCTGCCGACCACCGACCTGCCACAAACCGCACACGTGCCAACGTACCAGCAGGACATGTGGCAATGTACGGACGGCCTACATGTCAGTGTACAGACAGCACACGTCCCAATGTACGGACAACATGCGTGTCAGTGTACGGACACTATTAATGTATAGGCAGCAATGTGTCAATGTACGGACACCACATGCGTCAGTGTACCGACAGCATACTTCCCAGTTGAGGGACCACATACGTCTCAGTGTACGGACACCAGCGTCACTGTCATTGTACGGAAACATACGGTTCGATTCACGGATCACGTAAGAATCATCGTACAGACAACACACCTGAGGGATTATGGATCCTGTAAGGGTCGGTGTACGGACCACATAGCCATAGGGCCTGAAGCCGTACCGACTGCATAAACAAAAGTGCATGAATGGGTTAGTAGAAAACCCTCAGCCAATGTTACAATTATGTACAAAAGACACAAAGAGTCCATGTTCAGGAATTTTGCCCCTTGAAACATCAAGTTTGCTGAAGTCAACAAGGACATCATACTTCAGCCATGTAAGCACCTATTTTCCCCTTTTGCAAGTGCACTTCACAACAAAGCACTGGGAGATGGCTACAGACATGCTGGCAGTGTGCTTTGTGTGACTCACCTCTGCTGAGAGTGGACAGGTCCAACTCTGCAGTCCAGTGGTCCCCTCCTGCCCCATGTGACTCACCTCTGCTAAGGATGGGCAGTCCCACCTCTGCAGTCCAGTAGTCCCCTCTCTTGCCCATGTGACCCATCTCTGCTGAGGATGGGCAGAGTGGTCCCATCTCTGCAGCCCAGTGGTCCCCCCCCCTGCTTTGTGTGACTCACCTCTACTGAGGATGGTGGTCCCTCCTCCTGCCCCGTGTGACTCACCTCTGCTGAGGATGGCGGTCCCTCATGCCCCGTGTGACCCACCTCTGCTGAGGATGGCGGTCCCTCCTCCTGCCCCGTGTGACCCACCTCTGCTGAGGTCCACTCGGCCGGTCCCCTGTCCAGCCGGGCCCTCTGCCGCCACCGGCACCTCCGCACGGCTGGGAAGGCGCCGCCTCCTGGCACGAATGGTCACGTGACGGCCCCGGTGACGTCACCACCTCCTGAGCGACGGCGGGCGGCACGGCGGCCGACCTGCCGACACGGCCTGATACCATCAGATGGCCGGGCAGCACCGGGCCAGCCGACCAGGCCGAACGCAGACTCAAGGACAGCGCGCACCACACAATGTCACTTCATTGTGTTGACAGATGTGGATACCATACTTATCCTGATATAATTATTATCCTGGACCATTCTGTCTACGCATGACTCACCTACATTAGTTTGAAGTAGATACAAACTACCTTTTTCACATTTTCCAGGTGCATGCAATACTTTCTCCTCTGTTTTATTTTTGTTGTTCCCTGCCTCAAAATGGCAGAGCTATCATTCAGCTTGCCAATACATCCTCCACTATCAGGAACACAAAATGATAATGAAGTCAAGGTCACTGCACACAAGGAGATGAAACAGAGCATGATGATACTGGCTGACTTGCCATCAGCAAAACAGACAGTAAGAACTCAACAGGTGAGGAATGTAAACAACTGGACCAATTGCACAATGTGGCACACAGCAAGTGAAGAATTAAAAGGCATGAGGACATGATACTGTTACCAAGCAGGCACCAGAGAACCAAAAGAATATGAAATGTACAACAAGATGACAAGAACAAACACAGCCAGCCATGCTAACTGCACAAAAGCAAGCTCTTCATCAGTCACAGCTTCACTAATCCTGCAAAAAGGACTGGCCATCTGATGAAGACAAGCACCATGAGCATACCTCTGGTGCACAGCCTGCCATTTCCGGAATGTGGTCAGCACCAGCTGTTCTGCCACTCCAGCAGGAAAGCCCACTGAAGCTGGACGGTCATGAACGTGGTAAAAGTCTGTGCTGAAAAGTAAGAAGTACAAGCCTTTGTACAAGCCATGTAGAAGCACACCACTAGAAGCACTTGGGAACATTACTTCAACCCCACAAAGAATGTCTGGCTTTTGCAGATATTTGTGTACAAATATATACAAAAGTGGCTGGTTAATACTGGTGGTTTCTTATCATTAACTGTTTCCACACATTTTGTCCCTGAATTTTCTTATTTCATTTCTTACATTACATTGACCATCACCTTAAGTGAGTGCCACATTACATTTCTGTTCTCATTTTTGTTGCTGCTGTTCTTATTTTTTATTGCTACAAAGTAGTTATCCCCAAAAGACAAAAGGGAAAGCAGTTTCTTACCATCTATGAAGAAACCCAAACACAACATCCAAAAATGGTATAATTTTCCCTTCTGCCTGGAGGATCTGAATCAGTGCTTCATCATATTGGTCAGAACCCATGATGGTGAGCCTGAAAACACAGAACAAAATTCAGTACACTTTACACTTGAACATAAAAAGTGAAAAAGTTAAGTGGACTTACACTTCACATGATAAACTTCTGAACTGTGGACAAAATTCACCATCTGAAATGATAATTCTAAACAGGGGGACAGCACACATGGTATGTTGGGCTGTAGGCCTACCAAAATTTCAACATATGTGCTGTAGTGTTAAGTACATGGAAATGGCCTCAGAAAAAGCTAAGGGCATGTTCCTGAACCTATCAGCTGCTACAAAAACCAAAAAAAAATGATTATTGTGGAAATTATGGAAATTCTGTATAAACAAGATGCAAATTTAACTCTTGGCTTTAATCCATTCAAATTGCCTTAATTAGTACATACATTAACTTTTACACAGAATATTTTTGGCAAATAATGAGCCCAAACCAACTTAAATATATTGTTTCTGCAATGCCCAACACTTCCTAGACTCAACTCATCCTGCACCAAATGTCATCTTGGCATTGCTTGGCCCGCATGACCTTTGTGGCATGACATAATGACTGCCAAATCGTAAAAAATGGCTGCCATTTGGAACAAAAATCAATCAAGGCACAATTACTTGAACAGCACATTGCAATGGAGAAACAAAAGGAAGGGAATACAATACTGCACTCAGAATATAATGTAAAACTATCACGAATGGCAGGAATCGAGTGCTATATAACAGAGTAATAATATCTATGTAAAGCAATTAATGGCCAGCTTCTATATTCAGATCTCCATATACCTACCTGCCTGTGGTTTACGCGGTAGATGACAAACACAGCACACCACGTTTATTCGGTAAATAAAAGGGAGGGGAGCAGCCCCCTAAATGAAGGGACTTGCCAGGCACTGGAGCTCAGAAATCTGCCGGAGCCATGCAATCTGTAAGAGCAGGATAGTCATTATTCAGTATTCAGTATGGACAATTTGTAGTGACATCGCGTTCAGTGTTTGTTTGTTTGTGAGTTAGGACACACAACCTCTCGGGCTCAGGTGTCCAAAGTCCTGGGTCAAGTCTTGTGTCTCGTCGGGTGTCAGTCAGTCGTCTCACATCGCGTTCAAAAACGTATTGGTTATTTTCTTTTTGTATCCGTCGCGCCATCATTGTATGATAATCAAATTGTTTCTTTCTATGTTTGCTGTGTGTGTTTGGAACTGTTTCCACAGGAAATTTAGGAACTATTTTTGCTTTACCCTCCGCATGTTTTTCTTTTTTCTGTGCTACATTATTGATCTTTACTTTATCCATTTAAACTTAAATCGTCGCAATCCTTATACTTCCGGTTAGTGCAAAGAAGCTGTTAATTTATGCCCTTTCTCCATTGTTGTTTTTTTGGTTAGATTTTTAAGTGTCTTCTAGGAGTCCAAAGTTTTAGTTTCTTCGCACTGATGTACATCATCTCTCGTCTTCTGTTTTCTTGTGTATTGTCGGCCTAGTCACCTTCGTAAACTGTCATTTATTGGAATATTTTTGTTTTCCTCTGCGCTTTATCTCGTTTTCGACCGTCTGCTTAAGATCTGGGGGGTTTCCAGCCCCAGTCACTAGTCACAGTAAAAAGCGATACAACATTTGTGTATTTTTTTGGGTACCATAACCGTCCTAATTAAGGGCATGCAAGGTAGCGCGCCGGCAACAATGGTACTTTAAGGCCCAGGCACTGAGGCCAGATCTAACCGAGAAGGAACACCGCTCCACTATTTACACCCAACAGAATTACGTGCGGAGATTAACACAAGGACCTTCGAAAAATACCTCGCTCCAACTAACTACATCTTACAGGATTAAGTACACAGGTTACCTAAGTTCGTACAGAGACCGAGTATTTTTTTCATTCTGACCAAGCCAGAATGGAATTCGGCGATGCTCTTACATGGTTCTGAAGAGAGAATAGCCGCTCGTGTCGCTGCGTCGGTCGAGTCACAGAATGAACTCGAACAAGTCCTAAATGACTCCTCGAATGCCCCCCCTACTGGCGGCCGGGAGTTTTGATACTGATCTCGCGTCGCGGTTCCGGAAACGCGCGCTCCTCTTGTCTCGTCCCAGACACCTACTGCGTATGGTGGTAATGAGTCGCTATACACGGCGGTCGGCTGATGTCAATAGCCAGGGCCGAAAGTGCCGACGCCCTCATTTGCGGCGGATGCCTTCATTGTGATCTACGGTTCCCGCCTTGCATGGCGTTTTCGGCCGCATCCGGGGTTTGCGCGGTCGTGGTCGCGGATCATTGGTAGCTGTGTGGTCCCGTCGTGATCGCTCCAGGCCGACGCCCTCATTTGCGGCGACCGCTCCCATTGCAATCGACGTGGGGCCGGAAGTCCATGGCGTCCGGCCGCATCCGTGATCCTCCACCGCTGTGTGGGCGTCGGCTTGGCCGCTCGCGGCTGGGAAATTCCATGAATTGACAACCGTTGTGCTCTCTCGTTCTGCCTGGTAGGCCGCCGGCGTCGAGGCGTCGAATTTGTTCCACACATTTCTGTCGACTTCAGTATATTATAATTCGTACCATGCCACTGCGCTACATCTTCTGCAAGATATCCTAATCCTCAAAAAAGGTTCATTCCCACAAACTGGTGCCCCGACGTGACCTCAAGACCGGTCATATACAGGTACCAATAACAAGAAAGCAGTGATGAAATTGAATTTTATTGTACGGTAGGAATGTAGACACGCGCACGCATTTCATGTCAGACACGCGTTTTTCACACACCACCGACCCGCGCTTTGCACCAGCCGGCAACGCCAGACCTCCCAGCTTCCCGTTCATGGCTGGGTCCACTGGCGAGGTCTCCTCTAAACAGACACAACAAGGCTACCGCTTCTGCACTGCCTGCCACACGGTCGTTACGCGCAACCCCCTTGGCTGATTAGCGCTCACCGTAGAGCAGCCTTCGGCAGATCGCACGAAGGAAGGGAAACTCTGACAGTCAATTCTCAAAGGTTATATTAAGAAGCGAACATTTACGTGGAGTGATGCGGACGAACACATATGATGAATATTGATTCACACTAAAACCTAATGCGCAACACGGGGAAAGTCCCACCCCCTAAATGCCGTTACCCTCTTTAGCCCACTGCCCGCAGGACCTACCCCAAGGAAGCCAAGTTGAGAACTGACCCGATGGGCGGGCTACGCACGCAGACACCACCCTGGCGGCCGCACAGGCCGCGGCTCACACTGCCCCCTAGCGGCGGCGCTTCGATACGGTTGTCCGATGTGTGCGCCCGGAGCCACGCACGGCACCGTGGCCTCATTATTCTTTACAAGAAAACATAATGATGAATGAAGCAAAGGAGATGAAGGTATTCAAAAATGCTCTTTGAAACCACCAGCGTTCATGGAGTCCGCCGTCTGGACGCACAGTTCCACTCATCTGGCATTTCCTCTGATACAATGAAATTTTCTCATACCCTCTCGGCATTCCCGGCTGACGTTGTCACGCTTGTGGATCCGGATCTTTTCCAGTCACATAACTTTGCTGGTCTGCGTTCCTCCGTTTGTGGACATGTTTAACTCATTCCGACTGGGAGGGGGTTGACGGATAACCGTCCCCCTGAGGTTTCTTCATTACTGCGAGAAAACTACCAAACGTTTGTTGGCGTTGCATACGAAGCGCCACGAAGCCCTTGCGTACCTTTTGCTTGACTATTTTATGAAAGTTTGAGTTTTAGTAGTATTGTTCGGCGTTCATGGGTAGTTCGAGTAGCGATTTTTTCCCTTCACTTTAAGTATTTCCTCATTTATATATCTGTAAACTGTTGTGCACCATAACGATGTTACTAGGTCGAGAACTAAAAATCACATCTTAGAGGGCATTTTTTTGCCATGAACAGATCTTTTGAGCTGAACTGAGAAGCTTTAGCTTCAGGTCTTGGGCATAGAACTGGCACCAACTGGTTCGACGTATGCCTACGTGGTCACACGCAGAGCGTAGCATTAAAACGCGCTCTTCGAAAGGGGGGTCTTTTTGTGTCCCCCCCCCGGTTTTTGTTGAAAATCTCGAGAACGGATCTGAGCTGGCTGCTGCTACTTTGTGACATTTATGGCCATTAAATAACTCGTCGATTGACAGCGGAAAAATCGAAAATCTGAAGTCAAGCAAACATAACGGAAATCTCGGTTGTCGCTGACAAATGGGAACTTCGTGAAAGGACTAGCGTTCTTCTTAAGATTACTGCTTCAATACAATCAAGCGACATCATTCGAGCATAAGCGATGGATGTGCGAAGACCAAAGCCAGGGTCAATAAGGGTCGACTGGTCATCAAAAGCCAAGTTCAACCAGCTTGTGACCTGATGCGGATTTGCTTTGCAACATATCGGTTTGTATAAAATAGGCATTCAGAGGCCCTAATAAAAACAAGTGTGTGCACACTAAGACGCTTAGATATACCAAGGTCAGTAAAGGTCAAGGTCATCAAAGGTCAATGTCAAATATTTTGTGACGTGGCCCAGATATGCCTACAACATGCCCATTTGTATGAAATATGCATTCAAAGACCCTAATAAAAACACGTGTGCACACATGGATACGCTTATATATACCAGGGTCAGTGCAGGTCAAAGTCATCAAACGCCAAGGGTAACTATTTTGTGACCTGGTTCAGATTTGTTTTGTAATGTGTCGATTTGCATGAAATATGTATTCAAAGACCATACTAAAAACACATCTGACATATTTATACTCAGATGTATATACATATATACATATACATGTATACACAGATATGAACGCTAGAAGTGGTCAGATGTACCGATGTTGTCTACCTTCACTGAAAATACGCCAAAAGATGCGTGTAGCGCCCTTATTTACGTTCAACCTATCCCGTGTTGCTCGAAATATGATCTAACAAAAGATGAAAAAACGACGGCATAGGTCAATGATTTGACACGACCTCGGCCCGAAATCCTCAGTCAAGATGTCAGATGAATGGAAGTTGTCGTATGGCAAGTTTTAACGCTCAAACAAGCACCCTTTTCCCGTTTCATTCGAAAAGTTGTAATGGCCTGTACGAGTTGGAATGGCCTGTACGAGCAGAAAAATGTCCAAAGTTGACCTTTTCAGCCCTATTTGACCTTGATGATATTGACCTAGGGTCATGAAAATTGCACACAATATACATTCTTTATAATCCTACCCTGTCCATACAATTTCATGTTTTTAGCTGGTTCCGTTTTAGAGGTCGGAGAAGGTTCTTTTAGATCTCTCCTTCCATTGCGCGGTAGCGCGAAACCCCCTTCCACTGAGCGGGTTAAAGGACCGGGCTGGAAAGACCGTGACGTCGAAGCCGCTTGCTGACACCATGGGCGTTTTTCGGGGCTCCGTTCTCGGCCCGCTCTCGTTCTCTAAAACGTGTTCGCCAACGACCTGTCTCTGTTCTCTGGGTCTCGGGGGGGGGGCGACGACATAGTGCAATATGCAGATAATGACATGTAGATCATTATCTGCTACCTGGGGAGAGTGCCCAAGTGAGTTAATAAGTAGGGCGTGGGAGTAAAACTCTTTTTTTCTGCGTCCCACGACAAACCACGGCTAATATCCCTCTTGTTAGAATTAAGGAATTATTCCCCCAATGAGGAAAACCAATCTCATACCTTTATCCTCGCCCACATAGAAGCTTCTGCAAAACGCAGACGCAGGGATGTTGATGTCTGTAAACGACTAGGGGGCCGAGCCGAAGGTCCGACAATCTAAACTCCCCCAAATGTAGGTTTCTCAACAGATTTAGCCCGCATTATTTTGTCCAACGAAAATTTATCGGTTTTTTCTTTGTTGCTGTTTACTACCCCCAAAAAACTGCATTTATCCCGATGTTTACAAATATATCTATATCTATATATATATATATAAAGACAAAAGGTAGAAAGATGGACGGATACATCGCTTTAGACTTTGATCTTTACTTTCTGCCTATCTCTTTGTCTATTGCGACAGTCCGTTTCGTTGTTATTACTCAGTATCCTTTAAAACCGGCAGGAAATATTGGGAGCCCAAATCAACATGGGGAGGAGGTCAAATCAACACTGCGTGGGCCAGAGCCCTCTCAGAAAAATACAAATCAACGTCCCTGCGTGGACGTATAAGGGAGGTTGGTACATGGTACATGGATCCTCCGGCTATTTCCATACCGTGCGTCCTAGAGCGTCGCGGAAAAAACAGCGCGTCGCACGTGACGAGATATCGTGATTGGTATCCATTTTTAACCCTATTCCCGGAGCGCTAGACAGTATGGCCGATTCCCGGCTGGGAAGGGGGGGCGGATTGGCCCCCCCCCTCTGAGATCTCGAGAACTACACATCAATTTCGTCGCAACAAAGGGCAATCGATTTCCCATGATGTGAACTACATTTTAAAAAAAAAACTTTCAAAATTTAAAAAGGGGTGGATACAGGGTGGGCAAGAATATCGAAATGGAGGGTGCTTTGGGCGTCTTACGAGTTTCAATGGAATTGACATGAATTGAGAGATTATGGATGAGACTTTTACCATTGATACGCACATTTGGAAATTTTGAGAAAATTCACAGACGTTCACAGGGTTTTAAAAATAGAAGGATTAGTTTTCCAAAAACTGAATGAAGAAAAAAGGTAAAAGCACATTTTTGGCTTCTGCTAGTCATGTTGTGCTAAACAAGTACTACAAATCGCATTACAATGTTTGCATGATGTTAGCATAGGCGGTGCCAGGGACATGAAAAAGGGGCAACTGTCATGGTCATATGCTCTTCAGAGCAACTTGTGACCTTTGACCTTAAATGACCTCCAGTGACCTTGGAGTCACTTGGAATGATCTCGTGTGAATTTAATACTGCCTGTAAAAGTTTTCAATCATTTGAATTCACTCTATTCCAAAAATTCCAATTTTATAGCTATTGTGATATAGGGCACGCGCACTAACATTTTAAGTCATAGCTCCGTAACCCGATCGGATATCAAGCTGAGACTTGATACACAAGTAGAGGGCACAATTCTACGTTACATTTATATTCAGGGTTTGGATTTCCAAGAAAACAGCGCCGAAATGGTCACTATAAAACCAAATTTTGACTTTTGGCCTTGACCTGGCCTTGTAAAGTGACTTCAGATGAACAAAATTGTACTTGCAAGTTGCCCAACTATTTAGCTATATACCCATATAAAGTTTTGAGTTGTATCGTAAAAATACTATTTTTGGCAATCATTTTCCTTTTATCCTCAACAGGGCCAAAACTGGCCTGAGGTGCCTCTCAAAAACGTCTCTTGGCTCTGTCCCTCAGCAAAACAGAATTTCGAAATTTTGTCCCAGTACGTAGAAGGAATAACTAGGAAAAGTTACGAAGTTCCGTGAAGCAGCGTTAAAAACCCTGGAATTGACAAGCAAAAAACTTGAGGAAGGGGCGGATTCAGCCAGCCAGGGCCGGAAACAGGGTTAAGGCCAGTGCTCGTTAGTTGACCTGATGGACATGTGACTGTGACAGTTTCCCATTTTTTATGTCACTGGCGCCGCCTGTATTTTCCGAACATTGTAATGCAGTTTGCATCTCCTCAGTACAATACGACTTGTGAAAGCTAAAGAAGTGTTTTTAACTTTTTTTGATAATGTAATTTTTTGAAAGTGTAGTCCTCTCTTTCAAGACCACTTTGAACGCTTATGGATTTTCCAAAAATTTCAAACTTATGGACCAGTAGTAAAGCCTATCTTCGGCTGGGATGCCGAAAACTGGTGGGCAGGAGCACGTGATACGTAGCAGTCGACATATGTGGCTGTTTTGCATGTTAATAGCTTTAACCTGTTATGTGCAGGACGCACGAGCTGAGATGTATCCCTTTGCCGTCCAGGCTTTTGGTTTCGTAACCGTTGATGCTAGAGGCACCAAATTTTGTGCTGCGTTGCAAAAACACAAACTTCATCTAGGACAAGCAGGATGTAGGGCATCAGTAACAAGATGCCATCCACTTGATCATGCAACTTGTTGGACCTGGGATCCTCCGTTCGCAGGAAGTTTGTGACATCCACCTTAGTACCTTTATTTAGATAAAGGTACTAAGCGGGTGCACAGGTCTCGTGTGATTGAAAGCTTCGATTTTGCCTTCCGACCAACCGTGTAACGCATTGGTTTGCGCCTACTTCTGAGGAATCCTTAAAACCCAATCCGCGTTCCGGCACATGTCATGACAAGTTTTTCAAGATGGGGGAGCTGAAAGCGTGCTTTACACGCTTTTAGCGAAAGAGATTTCATACATGGCAGCCGCTCGGAAAAGTTCAGATCGAGGTTCTTGTGTGTGTGTATCAGTATGTGTGGGTGTGTGTCGTTCCATGCTTCGGAGCCTCTAGCGCCCGCATGCGTCTGCCGATCGCGATGTAAGTGGCACCGTCGGGTGCGCCGACTCGGCGGACAAATTGTGGTGCCGGTTTCGAAGCAATTCGTGGCGTATGGCACGTGCCACATGGCGTAATCTGGACCTCTGCAGAATTCAGTTACCCACGGATACAGGTCAAACGGCGTATGGTTCAGACTTAAGACCTGGTGTCAACATTGGCCCCACTTGCGGATGCGTGCTTTTGAGACAGGCACCCGTGTGCGATCCGCGTGGCGATCCACAGGCACGTATTTCGACTTCGACTCGGAGACCTCCGAGTGCCGTCAAAAGTGACGTATGCCGGTGAAATTCGGTGCGTAGATAGAACAGCGGCTATCCAACAATACCTCACATGATGAGCATAGTGCAACGGATCATGTGTAGCACACGTGAGCTTCTTTTACACTTCTGTGTTTCTCATGGGACAATGGCCGGGACGCAAACGAAGCAGTTTGGAACGATGATGATTGGGAAAGGCGGACGGGCACCTTCGCGATCAATTTCGATGGATTCAGGTCGAAAACGGGTTGCAGACTGCACATGTATCGTGATGTGCCCAGGATTAACCCTATTCCCGGCAGGGGGTCGAATCCGCCCCGCCTCTGGTTTTTTGCTTGCCAATTCCAGGCCTTTTAACGCAGCTTCACGAAACTTGGTCACTTTTCCTAGCTATCCTTTCTACGTGCCATGACAAAATTTCAAACCTCTATTTTGTTCAGCGGCGGAGTCAGGCAACGTTTTTGGGAGGCACCTCAAGCCATTTTTGGCCATGTTGTGGGTAAAAGGAAAATGTCTGCCAAAAACAGAGTTTTAAAAATAGAACTTAAAACTTTATATGGATGTATAGCTAAATAGTTGGGCAATGTGCAGATATAATTTTGTTTATCTGAGGTCATTTTACAAGGTCAGGTCAAGGTCAAAAGTCAAAATTTGTTTGTTTTTTTTTAAATAATTTCGGCGCCTTTTTTTTCAAATACCAAACCCGGAATATATATGACGTAGAACGGTGCCTTCTACTTGCGTATTAAGTTTCAGCTTGATATCAGGTCGGGTCACGGAGCTATGACCTAAAATGTCAGTGCGCGTACCCTATATCGCAATAGCCATAAAATGAAGTTTTTGAAATAGAGTGAATTCAAATGATTGAAAACGTTTACAGATAATATTAAATGCACTCGAGATCATTCCAAGTGATCCCAAGATCACTGAAGGTCATTTAAGGTCAAAGATCACAAGTTGATCTGAAGAACGTGTGACCATGACAGTTTCCCCTTTTTCATGTCCTTGGCATTGCCTAGGCTAACATCATAGAAACAATGTAATGCGATTTGTACTTCTTTAGCATAACACGACTAGCAGAAGCCAAAAGTGTTTTTGCCTTTTTTGTTCATTCAGTTGTTAGAAAACTAATCCTATTTTTGAAACCCTGTGAACGCCCATGAATTTTCTCAAAATCTCAGATTTGTGTACTCATGGTGAAAGCCCTATTCATGATCTCTCGATTCACGCCAGTTTCATTGAAATCGGTCGATAATCAACGGAGTTATAAGAAGTCCAGAAATACCCCCATTTTGACATTTTTGCCCCCCTGTATCCACACATTTCAAAATTTTGATTTCTTTACAAAAATGTAGTTCACGTCACGGCAAATCGATTGCCGTTTGTTGCGATAAAATCGGACGAGTAGTTCTCGAGATCTCGGGGGGGGGGGCGAATCCGCCCCCCCCCTGCCGGGAATCGACCATACCGTCTAACCCTCCGGGAATAGGGTTAAGCCCTCGTTAGTGAACGTTGGTGAATCGTTAATATTCGCCGGGCCGGCGGACTGAGGATGAGCACCCCGTCCGGTTTTTTATGGTACGTAAAAACGAAAGAGCACAGTGATACGAAGTCTGGCGTGCATTTTTATACATGATTTTCACACCTTGTGTCAGTTTTTAAACTCAGGTTCACATCAGGTTGTTGACCTAGGACAAGTTAAGGAAGACCATGTCCTAAAAAAAAATGAACAAGCACAAAATCTTGTGAAAAGCACCGATTTACAGGATACAATTTACAGGTTGAAATTTAGTGGGTGGGTAGGCCAGCACTAGGGTTATCCAACGGTGCTCCATATGATGGGCGGAAGGGGCATGATGCAACGGGTCACGCGCAGCGCGCGTGCGGTTCTGATGGACCAACGCGAACAGTGCATTTTACTTGAGTGAGCCCATCCCAGACATTCGGAACAACGCTGTGAAAACGTGGTGTATTGGTCCTTGTGTCTGGCTTGGAAACAGGCAACCCGGGGCCGAGCCCCGCGGGCCGGCCCCTCAAAGAGACGCCGGGCCCCCTCGGCCCCGGCGTCTCTTTCATAGCTTGCAGTGTGCCGTTGTTACGCAGGTTTCTTGCGCTACGCAAATACGCCATTGTATGAATGGGAATATGGCTTCTTCTTGTACCGTCTTGCTTGCGAATATCGCGTACTGCTCAGTGGTGGTAATGCTGATACTAAGCGGGTACACAGATCTGTGTGCGATACAAGGCTTTCATTTGGACTCCAAACCAATCGTGTAATGCGTTGTCCTAGTCCAAAATCGAAAGCGATGAAAGCGAGTTTTGCACGCTTTTAGCCACCTGAGATTTCATGCATGGCATTCGCTCGGAAAAATCAGATTGGAGTGTTTGTCTTTGTTTTGTGTGTGTGTGTGCGTGTGTGTCCAAGTTTCGAAACCTCTAGCGTCCGAACGCGTCTGCCGATCGCGACACAAGTGGCACCATCTTATGCACAAACTCGGCGGACAACTTGCGGTGCGGGCTTCGAAACGATTCGTGACGCATGACACGTGCCGCGTAGCGCGTGCCGGAGTTCTGCAAAATTAAATGAATCACGGGTACAGGATAAAACGACCGGATGCTGTTGATTCGAGACTTTGCGACAACATGGGTCTCACTTGGGGGTGCGTGCTTTTGTGATCAGCATTGACGTGCGATCCACGAGGCAATCCTCAGGCACTGGTTTCAATTTGGGGTCGGGTGACCTCCAAGTGCCGCAAACAGTGACCTAGGTGGCTGAAATTTGTTGCGTAGATGGACCCGCACTAGGGGCTATCCAACGATACCCCATAGAATTGGCAAGATGCACTGGGCCACGTGCAGCACGCGCGTGCCTCTTTTACACCCCTGTGTTACTTAAGGGCCAATTGCCGGGACGCAAAAGGCGCAGTTTGGTGCTATGATAGCTGAGGAAAGCGGGTGGACAGCTGGGCGATCACGTTCGACGAATTCAGGTCAAAACGGAGGTGCAGTTTGCACGTGAATTGCAAGGTGCCCAAGATGAACTTCCGTCCGTCATTGCCTCAAAGCTACAACCGCTAGGATGCTAAAAATTTGTGGACAGGAACACATGATACGTAGCAGTCAACATATGTGGCTGTTTCGCATGTCAATAGCTTTAGCCTGGTATGCGCGGAACGCACGAGCCGAGGTGTACCCCGTGGCCACCGATGCCTTTGGTTTAATAACTGTTGATGTTAGAGGCACCAAATTTTGTGGTGGGCTGCAATCACTCCAGAACAAACAAGATTTAGGGCATCAGTGGCAAGATGCCACCCATGTGAGTGTGCAGCTTGTTGGATTTGGGGTCGTCCCTTTGCGGGAAGTTTGCGATACCTACCTTAGTACCTTTATTTACATAAAGGGACTAAGCGAGAGCACAGGTTTGCATGGGATACAGAGCTTCCGGTTTTGATCCCAAACCAAGAGCGTATCGCGATGGCTCGTCTCTAGCTGGGCGCCGAATGACCCTGCAGTCGATGCGCCCCTAAGCCCCAATAACCAACCACCCAACCGACACGTCTCTAGCTTTTAAACACGACCTTTTCCGCGTTTATTTCTCGCTTTGAACAGAAGCAAAAAAGTGTGCATAGGAAGTTTGCAAAAAAATGCATTTTGCTACAGATAACGCAGACGCATGCTATCGTGTGGTTACGTTTAATACCAAAGGCTGAATGGAATCTAATCATTGCTCTAATTTTGTCTAAAGACGTGGTGGCGAGGAGTAAGAGAAGAGATTGGGTTTTTTCCCATATTTATCTCTTCTTCTCGAACAAATCATTCCGGAGCCCCGTATCGTGTGAACTTGAAGGTTTGTACCTCTGCTTACACAGCAGGATGACTGCTAATCAGGAGCGCTCTCTGCCGCTGACGTCACGCCCCTTACCTTGCTTCGGTAGCGCCCGGCCACCGTCCGCTCGGTGCTCGACGCCGGCCGCCGTTAAAACCCTGTGATCTGTTCACGCCATTGCGAATCTCTCATTTTTACCTATGGTTCCGATCATACCTGCTGGGACGGAATGGCACAAACTTTAAAAAGATTCGAACATGAACTCCAAATATGCCAGTACAAATTCTCAGCTCCAGCTCCCACGAGCCAGTCGTTGTTACTTTTCGCTGATTGCTCGGCCACATCTGGCGTCACGCACAAGGCGCCGCCCATCGGGGACCGCACCACGTGAGACGCCGGAGGGACACCCAGTACGGCTGATTGTAACGATGTGTTTGAGATCAGGACAACACCCTATTTTAAAACCTGGTCTTGGCCCAATTCTCGCCACAAGTCTAAGGCAGGTGAATGCCAGAAACACGGCACAAAATCTTTACCTCACCGTATTTCATGTCGAGACTTTCAGAAGCCTGGGGTTGGAAATTACATGCGTGTAGTGACTGGCATTTGCACAAATGCGTATTCAGTATTTCCGAATATATTTGGTTAAGCTGTAATACACCAGTCACCTCACTGAGAAAATAAAAACACAGAATACTGATGTTGCGCGACAAATGAGAAAAATACTTCGTACCATACGTGCCCGCCGCCTACGCAAAAGGCAGGACGGCTTCAGCATACCACACGGATCATGGAATAATTTCCTTCCAAATATCATGTGCAGAAAGGGTTTTATAAGCTTGATGACAATGTAATCATTTACCGTATCCTGCGTTACGCCGTGCACCGGTGGGGTCTTGATATACGATATGTTCTCCTGTGATAATGGGCTGCTCTGGCACGGAGCCAAGGAGGACCGATTCATCCCCGGACGCGGTCAGCTTGGCTCGGTGG
Source organism: Capitulum mitella (assembly GCA_030062745.1). Taxonomy (NCBI): domain Eukaryota; kingdom Metazoa; phylum Arthropoda; class Thecostraca; order Pollicipedomorpha; family Pollicipedidae; genus Capitulum; species Capitulum mitella. The sequence goes on along the minus strand of CP099851.1, from coordinate 9,090,476 downwards.
CGTGCTCCGCGCCGCCAGCGCCGGCCGGCTCCGGGCAGCTCCGGGCAGCTCCAGACGGCTCGGGCACTAGAAGTGGGCAGTGCGGCGGCGGCGGAGCGGGCTGACGCCGCTCGAGGCCGGGTCGTCGTCGTCGCCGCCGGAGAAGATGCCCGCGACGCTGGAGGCGAACTTGCTGAGGCCAAACGCCACAGAACTGGCCGCGGCCGACACCTGCCAGGACGGCCCCGTCAGCTATTGATCTCGAGCCTGCACAGTTTGGAGCTGTCCACCGCGAAATTGGATCGTGCACGGCCCCGTGAGTGATCCGATTTCACCTCTGCCCGAAGACGTGTGAACAGGAATCCCGGCATAATGGCCTCCCTCGTGTACGGATATTTTAACACCAGCGATAATGGTGCAAAACGAGAAAAAATGCGATGGACCATTCGTAGTTCTCAGACCGGATTCCCAGAAACAGACGTAAGAGCTGCACAGATTCTCAGGAAAAAATGCATGACAAAATTCATAATTCTCCATCCTAGAAACATTTCACAAACAGCTCATCGTGTTAACCCTCACTTGGGGGGACATTTTTACACCTTCGCCTGGTGGGGGTCCAACAACAACCCCCTACTCACTTTTGAGCCAAGAGCCATACAGTAACGCGGCAACAACCAGTGTGTTTCTCGTCACGCAAGCAACTCAACATCCGATTTCTTGGTTTCAGGTCGAAACGTGATCTGGGCCGCGGTAATGATCTCAAAGTGGCCATGTCAAAATATGCCGAATTTTTCTAAGCAATACAGTTTCTAAACGCTTGAAAATAAATCGATTCCGAACGCACCAGAATGCACCATTGGCCGTTGTCTTATCTGTAAAAAATGTATGTTTTGGGGTATAGGTCATGTGGGTTTTTAGGATCTAGGTCAATGCGTGACCTCCCAGGTGGTGAAAATGCCGTCATGGAGCTATGATTTGAAATGGGAGGCACAATGGCCCCCATTACACTATTGTTGGGTCACAGGTCAAACGAGCGACAACACGCGTGCCAAACTTGGTACACCAGTTCTCCTCGGGGTAGGAGGGAGTCGCTTATTTGGGGCTGCGGCCATCTTAGCTAGGCCCATGGTCACCGCTGGGGACACTCATACCGTTGTACGGAAATCGTTTCTTGTCGAAAACTACTCGAGCTAGAGCCACCAACTTTGGTGTGTAGGTAGAAGCGTACACGGTCTAACCTAGCATATCATTGTGGTGGCCATTACAGTTTCTCGAAGTCACCGCTAGAGGGTAATCGAAATTACAATTTCCAAATTTCTGACTCATCGTGACCTTGACCTGGAAATTCACTTAACATTACATCAGACAATGTTTGTCAAAATAATGTCGACGTGGTGGATCGTAATAAAACACCCTTGCAAGTGTACGTATCACTTATCCCGTACACAAAACTACAATGACGTTTGACCTAGCTTGACCTCTGATGACATGACCGTTCATAAACGCTACCCTCAAATCAGTCACTGTACCAACATTTGTGAAAGAAACATGCAACACAACATATCAATATCCAATTTCCAACAAATGAAATGCATTATTCGATTTGGTAAAAACACAACTGGCATAGCCTTGACAAAAAGATTACAGGTCACGACCTGTTGCAAGAAAAATTCTGAAAATTCTGCTTAAGGTGCATAAATGTTACAAGTTTAGCTACAGCTAACATCATTACTGTATCTTCTGCCATTAAAAACTTATTCGAGAAAAACAGCATGGGAAGGTTAACGGCGGCGCTTCCGTCTGCAGTGCAACTAAATTTATCTGAAAAGCATAAAGGTCGCTGTCATGCTCAGTGGCATCTTTTAATGGCAAGCAACGTCAACATCTAAAAGGTGATGGATTTTGTTGAGGTTCTGTGTCATATAATAACCGTGTTAGTCGAAACAATGAAGCAGAATCTTGAAGCATATTGTTCCTGCTTTCGTGCTATGCACGAGTTTTCCCGTTTGGAACCCAGATGATCCGAGAAAAACGCTGCACACTACTTACTTCGACAAACAGTTTGAGGAACAACTATGCTGCCTGTCCACAGCATTCTGAATGGGCCTGGTCTTGTGCTTAGTTTGGAACAAGTCGAACAATGAAGTTTTTGCATTGTTTGGGTTAAAGATTGTCATAATTAGTTCTGAATACAACTGGATCCGGTTTCCATCGACTCGTACGGCACGTAGCTGTAGAGTACTTCTGAGGAGCCGATGAAGACTTCTGACAAAAAGGATTGAAACTAATGTTACCTCTGCAAGTCAGCACTACCACATACCTAATAAGCCTTCTTAGGTCAATACAAGGTAAAAAAATCGCTGACTTTAATTCATACTTCCGATCTAAAATGATCCAAGACTAAAATAACATACAAGCCACGGTCACTACCGCCATGGGTGACAGCAAAAAATGAAGGCTGATCATGGCAGAATTCTTACGTTTGTTGCACGATGAAGACCGCCAGCCGTCCCAGGATTTCCCCATAACATGCTCTTGAAAAATAGGTCATGGGTCAACGATCGTTTACGGTACTGACCTCAAATTTTCATGAAACACGCAAAAAAGTTTGAAAGTCAGCTATGCAAAATGACAGAGCAATCGGAGTTTCCTGTTAACAGTCCACTTGCAAAAAAAAACTTCAGAGGACAGAAGAGGGATTACGCAACCCCCGCTCTAGCCAGGGTTGATGTTTAAGTTGCTTTGCTTGGAAGAATGAAAGCCACCGCTGGCGCTGTAGTTCTAACTGCAGATTCCGCCCATTTTTACCGAGCCCACCATTGCTGCAGGCCCCGACAAGCACTGCACGTCGCCATCAGCTCACCGTGCAAACCAGCCGCCACACCAAAACGTTTCATGACACCAAAACCACAGAGACAGCCGTGCAGTCAAACAGCGTGACGACAGAGGCCGCGGCCTGGCGCGAATCACCCGGGCAACGATACGAAACACCACCAGAACTGCTCTTTTTCCACACAGACGAGGCGGCTGGCCGCTACTGGCCAGGACTGTCGGTGTGCGATCAAGCCGTGGCGGATCTACTTCTTAGGAGCTGAAAACTTGGCCGTCGGGCGCCGACGGCAGTGACGCCACACGATGTGACGTCACACGCCGGGTCGGAGTACACGTACTATGGAAGAGGTACCACGTCAGATGATATGATCCGTGTTGCTAGCGACATCTGTAGAATATACGCAGTAACGATGTGGACGTGGATATATGCAGTGTAATGTGGACCCTAGGAGACAGCGACAGGCTGGAGCCAGAGGCAATGGCCGGGTAACGAATGCCCTGGACCGCGTCCATCAACTTGCTCAGAAGTCCCGCACCACAGCCAGGGAGGCTGGCGGTCAGATCGACATGTCGGCGCCAGAAACAAGGATTGCTAATAGTCCAGTGAGGGTCCCGTGCTACATGGATCTGCATGAGAGGATTCAACGTACGCTTTTGCAACGTTCGGTGCAGAAATTTTTTGTTTACTGGTGTTTTCGGGCAAGCGGAGTACTGAGGTCATTTTGCGCCCATTGTTGCAGTGATCTGTGAGGTGAGTCCAGTGCGCGTGTAAACTATCGTTGGCCATAAAATTCTACAAAACAAGTATTTCTGTTTCGGACACCACACAAAGCCACCCCATGGACGATTTCAGTTGTTGTTGACAAAATGCACGTCACTGAAGCTGGCTTAATAAATGGGTGTTAGGTATTACTAAAAAGGGCTTCAAAGGATGAACAAGAGAGTGGGTTAACGCGCGCCCGACTGTGGGTCGACGCCATGGACGCTCGACCGGGGGGTTGACCGCCCCTCTCACTCACAAACGGTTGGTTGCACGATGGAAATAAACACGCATTGGAAAGTTGGTGACGAGTAGAGCTCAGATTTTTAGTTCTAATCTCGTTTTTAGTTTTGGATATGTACACCATTTATGCCCTATATATGTTTTCTCATAGCTGCCAGTATGAGACCGAGGAACAGCCTGAATCTCAAGGACTGTGACTAATAAAGTCTAGATAAGGACACCAACGGACAGGTAAAAGTTAGCAGAAGCCGATACATGTCTAATTTCTCTGATATCTTTAATACGTACACGGAAACGTTGAGTTAAAGACACGGCGATTTTCGCAACGTCGAAAGGGCGCCACTGACAAAGACGGAATGAATTTACGGGAGTTTTAGTGTTCTTTCATTTTCGCGAAATATGTCATCCATTCCAAGTGTTGTTTCTTGATCCCAGTGGTTCTTGGGATGATTTCTCATGCTTAAATTTTGGAAAACGTCAGTAGTTACCAATCTACATAATTGGTGGAACCTTATTCGCGAAAGTCCATTTATTCCCGAAACACGCATTTTCTGAAACTTCTTGAACTTCTTGGTATCAGTCACAACTGTGCGAGCCAATTCTGCCATTTTCGATCCGATCTGAGTCATTCATCGCCGACTTTGATGGCAGTTCATTTTGACTCATAGCAGTCATCCGTGACCTGACCTCAGGTCAGAGGTCACTGAAACTTTGCGCATTAATGGAAACTGGGTGTCTGGATCTCCCCACACTCAAGTTGTTTTTAAAAAAATCCGTCAGTTTTTGAAAAAACGACGAATGTTGAAAACGGGCTTGACCTTAGGTCAATGAACCCGACATTTCCGGAAAATCCGAGATAGCAGAGTTGTTGCACTTCTCAGAATCACTAACCATTGAAAATTTATTGTGATATGTTTTGCAAAAAAGTTACAGGGCGCTAAACTTTTTTGGACATAGGTCCACTTCACTTGACCTGGGTAAGACATGTTGCATGACCTGAGGCCAAAAATTGGCTACAAGGTGTAATAATGAGCATGCAAAAGGCACGCAAAGTTTCATGGCGCTGCGTTCGTTCCTTCTCTCGTAATCTCGGAAAAACCTCAGGAGGGGCAGTCAACCGCCCCCCTGTCGGGGACGGGTTAAGGACCAATAGAAGAATAGTCACTTTGCGTCACATGTGGCTTGATATTGCCGGAGAATGAATCTTTCTTTCGTGATCAGTACCATAAAATATGTGAAACAAGTTGTGTCGGAATATACTTAAAGCTGAAAACCGAGTTCTGCCGTACGACTGATTTTACGTTTCAAATCGGGAGACTTAGTATAATGGATGCATCAGGAAGTTGATAGGAAATATTACTAAGCAGTTGCTCGAACAGCGTCGTCTCATAGTCCCCCTAAAATCCTTCTTTCTCAACCCTGCCGGACGCACGTCACTCGCGGCCTGCACGGACTATCGGACCTGAATTGCCTCAAGACTATCCATTTGTCTGTAGCCGGTCGGCGGACGCCGGAAGGCAATGCTGGCTCAGAAGTACGCAGCCAAAAACTTGCGAGCAGATAACGCGTAACGAAAAAAACAAAAGAACGCAAACCAATCATGCACGTCAACTCAGCTGCGCAAGCCGCGCTACACACGCAGAGCAGTCTCAATGGCGCAAAACTGACCCTGAGTGACCGGACCAAAGCACACAGGCCACTGTGTCAGGTACACCGCACTAACGCTTATGTTTTGGCCCAGTCGGGAGTTGTTCACCTCCGAAATGTTCATTCAAACGGTTACAAACACGATCTCTTTTACACGATGGAGGGACACTGGGGCGGAACTTAGGCCTTGGAGCGGCACGTGACTCACAATGTTTGATTTCACCCCCATTTGATATGAATGGCAGGAAGTCTCTGCCACGGAGCACAAGCAAAACAGCATGTGGTTTGCGAGCTGATATGCGATGCTTTGCAACACTGTGCACAACCAGGTAAAACGTTGAAAATGAATGTGTCATCTACCTAGTTGGGTATGTATTGTCTTATTCACAGAGAGGAACCGCGTGGAATTTCAGCCAGCGTGGGATTTTTGCCACATCACAGGTGCTATGACGCCGGCCCGCTGCTGTACCGGGACAGACATGTTCGCATGCGGTGTCCGGACAAAAATGGCGAGACGTAAAAAGGGTGAATGCCGTTTTGGCGAATGCCGGATGGCGAATGCCTAAGAGCGACATGTGAAAATGACGACACGTTAAAATGGCGACTGGCCAAATGGTTCGCCTTCGCGTTCTGCGCCATTTGGCCGTTCGTCATTTTAGCATGTCGCCATTTCTACATGTCACCATTTAGTGTCTGCCATCTAGCATTCGCCAAAAAGGCATTCGCCATCTTTGCATTTCGCCTTTTTTCCCTGGTACCTCGCATGCACCTGTCACCTAGGTGAACTGGTAACCATGGGGAGACGGCGATGGGATCGTTCATGTACGACACAATGACTATAAATGGAATGGATAGTACAGGATTTGTCCAGGCAACGGAAGTAAGACTTAAGTTAGCGATATCCACTGCATCCTCTCAACCTGACTTACACTGTCATAAAACTGCATTACAGTGTCGCCTGTTCTTATCAATAGTTTTGCGCCTAAATCACTGTGGTAAGTCGTAATTCAGAGTACACCTGGATCGGGGACTGCATAGCAGTCTGGACACAGCAGCAGTGGTGCTCGTAACAGGCGAATCATGCAGCGCTGCGTTTGGGACGTGGAGTGCGAAACCATGCTCACGACGGCTGACGGACGGAAAATAACAATATACAGGGTTTTTTTAACATTCTACGTTCCTTCCTGGACGGGGGGGGGGGAGAGGGCGTCATGGGTGTAGCCACTGTTCAGAAATCGGGGGAGGGGACACAAGCTGACTGCAGTCCAAGAAGAATAGGTAGGTCAGGGGGTAAAAACTACCTTTTTAGGCGTTGCATGCCAAATTTCGGTTGATATCCATTTCCTCAGAGATGGACATCCCCGCAGAGATTACACCGATGGACAGCCGCTCGCCAATGCCCACATATTTCCTGCATATACATGACAAAGTTCCCTGATGGTCACATGGATAACAAGATCACGGATGAAAGCCATAGGCTAGCTACCATCCCTCCACAGCCCATCCCCCGCCGCCGCTTTTGGCACGCTGTTTTTTGTAATGCTATTTCTTAACGAGGCTTGACCTCAAAATAGTGCCCAAAATCCGGGGGGTTTCCGTCACGGAGGCCAGGTTCGGTGATCTCCACCTTGCCCTCCCCCATCAAAAACAAAAAGCTGCACCCCTGGCGAGACACACGGACCGATTTTGCAGCTTACTTGAAGATAAAGACCAATACCTACAGCTCACTGGTGGCGTTTTCAGCATCGAAGGAGCCGAAACTCCACGAATGAACGCCTAGCGTGCACTCAGGACGGTTATGCCTTTCAGACACGCACCTTTCCAGCTCTGAGGTATAAAGACGCCACTGTACCGGCACTGACACTGACATTTATCAAAGCAGACTTTGTTCAGGTAGAAAGCAGCACTTCAGCTGTCAGTAACGGTGAAGGCAGCAATCATTCACCTTGTCGCCCAGTTTACTGGCGTTCAGGTCCAGGGTGGCCTGCTTGGCAGAGATGCAGCTGTCGTGGTCGATACTGACGAACTCGTCTTCGATCTCGTTCGCCACCAGGGCAGCACTGATCTGCACGTCAGGACAATGCAATGGTGACGGTCACGGTCCAACACACGAAGCCGGTCTTTGAGCCACGGGTGTATCGATGCACACATGAAACACGTTCACCAGGTTATGACCTCTTCAACCATTTTGTCATGCGATCGAAGCAACATGAAGAAATTTAAAGAACTGTGCGAAAGGGCCTGGAAATCTGAAATCCTTACCGACGACTTTCATGAAGAATGCTACGCGCCTACAATGGGAAAAACAACCTTGTTACTCTTCGACTACTGCGCAGCCGAACAGTACACAGCATAGGTTGTCTCGCAAACCTGACTGGAGATCCTGGTCGTTTGGAAGGGTCTGGGGGGTTAAGGAGGATCACCTCATTTTTCCTCTGTACTTCCATTTTTATTTTTTACATGAGATCCATCGCACTAAGAGGACAGAAACAGTCCAAGGTGCTGGTGAGACCCCCTCTCCAATAATTTACGAGAATCTCTACCCATGTTTGTATGACTATCGGATTATGTCTTACCAAGGACCGTTTAATGCTGCCGTTTCGAAATCTAGCACTGCCTTGCTCCGAAACGCGAAACCGGTACTCCGTCCCACAGCAGCCGGGCGGCCGGAGCGGCACGTCGTCCGTGCGCTGCGCACCTGTTCCCGCTGATCGGGCAGGAGCGGCGCCGACCGGTTCCTGGTCATCATGTAGACGTCCCGCCGGTGGTAGAGCGGCAGCGCGTCCAGACCGATGTTCTGGCACGTGTAGACGGCCGCGAAGTTCCCGTAGTCGGTCGCCAGCACCGTGTAGATGGCCGACCGCGCGTCTGACGGGACGGCGCCCGAACCGAAACGGTCAGTCCGTCACCGGCACCGGACGGTGTGGCATATGAACTGCACCAAAGCATGGTCTGCATCACATCAGCATCACCCCATCGGACAGGAAAACGACGGAGGCACCAAAGCCCGCCAACAAACGCGTGCTGACTGCCGACCGCCAGTCTATCAGCATGAGGCCCATGAGGTGAATTCACTACGACCGTTAAGTACACAGGCCCGTTGAGCGCTGAAGAGAACATAACAGTGTCAACTATGCACGGACAGATACCCCTAAAACATGGCTGGCGACTCCGGAGGGTTTGGGGTCCGGACTCTCCCCCTAATATTCAAGGATTTTAAAATTTGGCCTGTAGCGATGACTAGTAAGAAACGGTCTGAAATTCCATGTGAACCCCGCCCCCCCCCCACACTAGTTGTCGGAAATCTCCAGGCATGCCTGCAAACTGTCCGATGACGAATGAAAAGAACCTGTCTGTAGTCAGCAGTTGCCTGAAACAAATACAAGAACGTGACGCTTTCCAGACAGGTTTACATGCAACGCTGTCAACTAAAGTGTGGAATAAAAAAATAAGTTGTGCAGAACTTACTACGAAAATAACGCACTAGACTCTCCTATCCCATGCGAGATTGTCACGCCAAACGAGCCTGCAGCCATCTAATGACATTTCATACCGGAATGGCTCGCCGCGGTTCTGTGCGTGTCAGAAATGTTCAGCGATGACTCTGAACGTGCCCATGACCACTGAATACAGCAAGCCTCACTTGTGGTGAATGAGGCTTCCATTTCGGCGGGCACGGTGCCCTTGACTCGCAGGGTGCCGTCCGTCTCGTATACGTGGGAGACACCGATCTTGTTGATGAAATCGATCTGCTTGATCTCAGTCACCTTCATGCAGCCGTCGCCGCAGGAGGTGTAGTTGAAGAAGAAGCACGAGACGTCGGGATCGAAACTCTCGATGACGTACCATTCGCCGAGGAACTGGCGACAGACGAGTACGCTCATCTCAGCAACTCTAACCTACATGTACGGGTACATGTTACGCGGTCGGATCCAGTAGTCTGGGCACCGTGAGACGTCAACACGGGCCGCAACAATATAATGCGTCTGTGCGCTGATAAATGGGGTGAACAACGCAACCATTTCAACGGAACGGTCGTTCAAAAACGCATACAGCAATATGGGACCGAGCTCGAAGAATGTATTAAGTGGGATCGAGACATACATTGCAGTGATCCTGTGATGTGACATACTCCAGTGAACCATAACAATTTTGTCTTCCCTTATTTTCATGACAGAGGGATAACAGCATTTTTTGCACCAGGAGACGTTAGTTTTATGGCCATGGCCATAAAACTAATGGCCATGGACATTTTAAGTGTTCCTCAGCCATAGCCAGTGTTGGAGGAACCCTGGTCCTTTGTGAATCATACATCAGCCGTATCGGATGTATGCTGTATGTAATCAGCTGTAACGGAAAGTATGCAGCTTTGTGAGCGCCGCCTCGAACCACTTCGGCCACTTTAGCGCGTAAGCGGCCCATTAGCCGAATCAAGGCAGATCATCGAGGCCAAAAACACGACGGCATCGAGCTGGTAACGGCATCGAGACATACAGCTGGTACGGCGATGGTCAGCGACGCCCACTACTGCAGAGCGCCGGCGCCTGAACAACCGCGCCAACGAATAAACCGCATAGCTGACAGCGATGACTAATACCGCCAGGCGGCAGCGGTGATTAAACCTTAAACCAGGCGGACCAGCCCGCCGGCGCGGCATCCGGCCGCGTTCCAGCCATCATCCACCAGCTAACACGCAGCAGCGTTCAGGCTGACAGCGCTCAATGGCGCGCACGCGGCACGGCACAGCTCACTGTTCAGGACCGAGCTGACAGCCCGCCTAACGATGGCTGCCTTTGCAAGAAGACTTTTCATCGTCTGACGGTGTGCGGAAATCAGCAGCCTCATTAGTCTCAGTTCCATATGTAGAAGTAAATTTTGGCGGTTTTCGTCGTGCTCAATACAGTGAATTCCCCGATATATGCGCCGTGTTCAAATTCGAAAGTGCCCTAAAGAAGCATTTCCAACAATCGCTTAGCGATGTGTTAAACCGAATGCATACCGTTTTGACATTCAGGACTTATTTTATGTTGCCTTCGTGCCTCCCCCCCCCCTCTTTCGTACTAAAGTCTTCAAGGTTCGGTGTAAGTGATGTGTAGTGAATTCGTACAAAGTAAACTGAAGCATACTGCTGCCGTAACGTTTCAGCTCAACGCAGCGGTAGGCAAGGCGCGGACTGCCGGGTCAGACTGACCGTCCGGCCCGCGACCGCGCCCGCCTCGACCGCGACCGCCGCCGCAGGCGGTGACCTTGGCCGGGCGGTGACCCGTCCCGGCCAAGGTCAGATACCCGTCCCGGCAGGGAGCAGGGCGGAGAACGAACGCACGACACTACAGCATGCCCGTCTCATGAATTCTCCCTCTAGTTTTACCTTCACGGCCTACCATCAGAGTCCCTAGCCGCCTTTCTTATCCACGATATCATTCACTTTTGCCTTTTTGATTTCTTCAGTTCTTTGGCATTTCTGAAAGTAACTAGAATCTGAGCCCTTAGTTTGTTTTGTATGTAATGTTACTCTGTATCGTTTTCTCCTTCACTCTTCAGGTACTGTAATGACAACGTCACTACATTTGAGATGTAGCTGTGAAGATTTCCTCTCTGGTTCACAAAGGCGGCGTCCATTCGAATTCAGAACAAACAAAAAAATGACATACAGGCGAATTTGCTGCACTTTGCAATCCGTCGCTTGGGTTGAGGAACACTACCGTTAAGTAATCCACTTTTGAAGAGGTGTCAATGCTTCAATGGGAAGGAGACTGCTGACGCCCTTGGAACCTGGCGTCGTAACCCACCTTGTTTGGATCGAAGTTGGCCATCGGCTGTGACGGAACCGGGCAGGATGACCGGTGGCTGGCGTGGCCGCTGGCAATCGAGAGCAGCGCCGCCACAATGGAAACAACCAGCAGAGTGGCCATCTTGTCCCCCAAATATATACGGCCGGCTGACGATCCGCGATGCCCCGTTGCAGGCTGGAACAGTACCAGGCGTCAGGTACAGGAGCACGCAGTTCAGATGGTCAAGACCAGGGTCCGATCTATTTTGGTTCATAATGTGTGCTGTTTCGTTTGCGGTACTGAAATGATTATTATGAGATGGGCTTTTGTGAAACAGTTCGAATATATCGAATATACATCGAATATGCATCATATATGCATGGAATATACATCACAGCAATGGCACATTTACCTGTATCAAAATATCTCCCCCACAAAAAAACGTTTTAGCGGTTCCGTGGCGGGGCAGCGTGCTGAGATCTTGGTATCACCGATGCCAATACGACCCTCTCTGCGAGGGAAATCGGTCATGTGATAGAGCCTTTTGAACCTGGTACAAAATGATCCCCCAGGTGTTCATGCGAGGCCGATGGACCGGACCTGTACCGGTCATCAGTGCGGGTTTCCAGCTTGGTTTTGCTGGGTTGATGACACGCATTACGTGGCGTGGATGAGGAGCAGTTTCCATGTTTCAGTTTCCTTCAATCCCAATATGATAATCTCCCTATCGGCTGTCGTTTTCGTTGACTGTAATATTAATCTCACTGTCGGCTGACATTTTCTTGAGAATCACTTTCGCGCGGCGGATGTCAACTGCAATCTATTGGCAGCGATTCGGCCGTCCTTCAGACCTGCTAATCTGCTCGACCAGGTTTGTCAGAACCGGGGATCAAGCGAATGCCTGTAGGATGAACTGGCTTTTAACTGGAACAAACCTTGTCATGGCATTAGTAGTCACAAGGAGAGCAAAAATGGCGGAAGAAAGTTTAACGGAGGAAAGAAAATCGCAGCGGTGTAATCTCCCCGGGGGCGGCAGGGGCATGTTCTCCGCATCTTTTCAGACATGGTGATTTGTGCCCCCTAATTTTTAAGACATCTAAGTGTTGCCCATTGGCCGCACAGTTTCTTGGACTATGAAATCTAACAGTAGGGATTTCAACCGTACTTTGTCATGCAACCCCGAAAAAGGTGATTTTGACCCCCGCTCGTAGGGGTCTTAGTTAAAGACCTTAGTTAGGGCGAGTTAAAAGAATCTGGCACCGAATCAGTCGCAGCAGAGAGACTTCTTTATGGGCACATCTATGGAAGAGCTACATGAGATGGATCCCAGTGAACGGGTATGCACAGACGAGCCCACAGCAAGTTATCTCCACGTAGGGGTGTTCAGGAATGCTCGATAAGACACACCGCAAAGATGCCTTCATCAAGCGAACCTCTATATCTCTACAAGGATTTCCTTGAAGAAACTTGCTATGGACGGAGGACCACCAAACGCCATACAAAAGACCTCGTCCGAATCAGAACCAGACCATGTGCTAAAAGGCGGTCAAGTCTCCAGTGGCCATATGTTGGGATCTCGATGGACTGCAGGTTGTCCTCGTTTTGCGTTCAATTCTAAGTTGACCAGGGGAAGTGTTCCGTCAGTTCGGCACCGCTTCGCTCTGGTGACACGACCTTCCCGAGACGACGCAACGACACCCACTCACCCAGGTCAGCGTAGGATCGAACAGAAAACGGGGTAACCTGCATTCCATTGGGATCGAGGCACGTATTTGGTCTCCACCCCTGTAACCTGCCCTACCCCAAAAAGCTGATTTCTCTCCTGAGTTCGGCCGTTTTGTTTCGATACTTTTGAAATGGCATCTAGAAGTAGAAACACAAGGCAATATTTCTACAATAAAATTAATACAATCCCGTTTAAATGAGGGGTGCCAAAGGACACGTTAGTCCCGAACTTCATAACGACAGGACCCAGACGGATCCACCCCAGATCCGCTAATGAACGCCTGCCATGTCAGGATAGACTCAAGTGATTGTAATGACTCTGGAGTGACTTCTTGCGAGGAGCCTCCTGACGGTGTCTCCATTATCGGGCCTCTGATTGGGAATGACTGCCCGCGGTCCCTTCCGTCCTTCCTGCAAAACCTTCACGGAAGGCCCTCCCAGGAAGGACTGTCCCCGAAATGGAGCGTGACGGGCACCTTCAGCCTACACTGGCGTGACCACGGCAAGCCTAAAAATGCCTCGGTAGCACATGGCAGTGCATCGTAAATGATCATTTTTCTTGCGCATACCGCCACCGCATCACGGAACTGCCCGTTTATTCTTTATTTCGAGTCAACTGCGGTGCAGGTATAAAAGCAAACCAGGCCAAAACATGCAAACGTATGCACACGCCCAATCAGTCCTTTCGCAGCCTTGCTGCGGCTTTCGGCTGGGTTAGAATGGGCGGTGGAAAGCACCAACACTCGACTGTCCCGCGATGCACCACAGCGACTTTACGGTTGGATGCTCCGCAGGACGGAAGTTACCAGAGCACGGGCGGAGCTGTCCCGAAATTCATGGCCAGGGGTATACAAAGGCCATTTTATTGTTTCCGTGAAAAGCCATACGTGAAATGTCGATATTTGGTTCAGATGGTGATGCACGCCTCTCCTTTTACAATACGCAGGTACACCCGTAGAGCCCATGGACTGCCTCCGCAAGAGCCATGGGCCACCAGCAATTGCCTCAGTCTTTCAGTGCAGTGGTTTTATGCGGCATTCAGATTAAGCCAGAAGGCAACTGCTGGCCGCATACATACCTGTACAGCGGACGACCACAGATGCACTACTGTTCTCGCCCTCTGTGTCACCGGGTTCCAAAAGCCAACGCAGCGCGCTTCGCTCAACCATGTCAACAGGGGCGGGGGAGTCCGATCCGGCGCGACGGCCTCAGACTCTGGCTTTGGAGCCCGGCCGCCAGCCGCCGCCGCCGAATCGTAGGCAAGGACTCCGGCTGCGGACCGGGCCGCTTCTGAGAACGGGCGGCGGCGCCCGGCGGCGCGAAGAGAGCCAACACACCGGTCGACCGCCGAACCACACCGTGAGTCACCGCGTCCCGGTCTGGTGGGTCGAGAGGCCACCGGGCTGGTGCGGAGAGAGGTCACCGGGCCACCGGCACGTCACCGCCAGAGCCGAACCTTGAGAGGACGAGCCCGGCGGAAGTTCGCACAGAAAAACTCAAGGATTCCTTATGGTCTGATGCCTACGACTGGAAGTGCTCGCAGCAAACTGGAGCTGCGGAAAAATGAATTGTCGTTTAGCTCCGATGCACTGTGCGCCAGGCCATTAGTAACAGGATGTTGCGTTATTCGTTAGGTTACATGGCGTCAAACCGTGATTATTGTCCAGATAGATGCATGCATGAGGGTCTTGAATTATGTAGTGCGTTGGCACTTGACAGCTATTCAAGTAGCTCATAAAAAAAAAAACAGATGAGAAGCACTGGCGGATCTACGGAGGAGCCATTCCAACCCAGACCTCCTCCGAACATCAAACAGGGAGGGCCATGTGTTTGGCTTTCCCTCCCCCAAACGCCCAATCTCAAGCAGTGTTTTTCATTGACATCAAAATGACTATTTACACAATGACATATACTTTATCTTGTTAATTCTTGTTGAGTCCATGGCCGGATGTTCTGGGGGATGGGAAGGGTTAGACCCGAAAATGTCAGACATTATCCCTAAAGCAAAGACCGGAATGAAGCTGTCTAAAGCCATGTTCAGACTAGAGCTGAGAACTCGGACATGTATGATTAGAACTTTCATCCGAATATTCGGATTCGGCGAATGTTCGAATCTTCATTTCAGGATTCCAATATCCAGCGAAGGCCCAGTTCGCCGTTCTTTTCCTCCGAATATTGGTCGAATAGTCGAATGTTAACCGAGCATATGAATATCTTCATGTATTTTTCCACAGAACCTTAAGAAATATGCGAGCCAAATCACGCTTCACCCAGTGAAATGCTAATTGGGGCATTGTTAAGCGTTGTTTCGCCTTCTGCACATCACGGGATATGATGCACATGAGAATGGATAAGAGCAGTGCCGAGGGTGACATGAGATGTGTTCAGCCCGTTCCACAATGTGAACTGATCTGCCCATCATAGTTTGTAGGGCGATGAGTAGCATCAAAAATCATTTCACATTTATTCCGTGTCTGGCAACGACGGGCAAATACCGCTTTTATTTTTGTGTATTGAGACTTATTTGTGCATGCAGTGAGCTTTGCACATATGCTGATATTCCATGCTAAAAGTACCTTGTATTCATAAGGATATCACGGGCATATTCTAGTTCGAAATAGAAACGAGAAACTGTAGCTCCACAAGCCCCTCACAGGGCTATCCTGGCAACTAAAGCTCTGAATTTCGCTACGAAAATACGGTCATTTTTCAGTGTATTATTTTTGTATTTTTCAGCACATCGTATTTAGCACGACCTTTTCCACGTTCCATTTTCGTGTTTGAACCGGAGCAAGAAGTGTGCGTGGACTGTTAACAAAACCTGTGTTTTGCTGCCGATACTGAAAGTGCGTGTTACCCAGTGGCCACGAGCGATATCGAAATCAGAGCTGAACCTAATCCTTGTACTAAAATTGTCTTTGGACATGGTGGCGTGGAGCAATACATAAATTGGATAACTTCCCATATTTCTCCATTCCTCTTCAACTAATCATTCCGGAGCATCGTTTCGGGTGGGTTTGACGGTTTGCTCATCTGGTTGCACAACAGTATGACTGCCAATCAGCGCGCTCTCTGCTGCTGACGTCATGCGCAGCCCCTCTCTTGGCAGCGCTCGGCTGCCGACCGCCCGATGTTCGGCGCCGGCCGCAGCTTCCCGCAGTCCCGTAACCTGTTCACGCAATTGTGAATCTGCCTGGCTGATTTCTAAATATTACTCCGATCGCACCTGTTGGGGCGATACGGCAAAAACTTCAAAAGATTCAAACATCCGATCCCAACATTCGAATGTCCCCATCGGGATATTTGAATAAAAAAATCTGCCCAAAATCTCAGTTCTAATTCAGATCCTACTCCATAAATTTCACACATCTCCAGCAATGCTCCTGACCACACTTCTGCATAGCGTTTTTTGCCTTACCTTTGAAGACAGGCAAGAAAAATAATCAAAGAAATATGTCAGGATTTTT
This sequence comes from Capitulum mitella, assembly GCA_030062745.1. Lineage (NCBI taxonomy): Eukaryota > Metazoa > Arthropoda > Thecostraca > Pollicipedomorpha > Pollicipedidae > Capitulum > Capitulum mitella. The sequence goes on along the minus strand of CP099851.1, from coordinate 9,074,052 downwards.
TTCAAGAAGAATAATCGAATTCGGCGGGATTTTTTTAGAAAGCGTGGTTTTCACACCGTGCCATAAGCCAGACCGCTCGCACGAAATCAAAAAGGAGGATTTCTGGGCTTGAAGCCCCAAAGTCCCAAACAATGACTTTAAGCTTAAGCAAGATATTGCATCGTGATTGTTGCTGATCAGTAATCAGGGATCATCAGGATCTAGATTACAACAGTTTTTACGATTGCAGGTGGAATGAAATTAGGGATGTAACTTTACATGCCTTTGATGTGGAACTTTCCATTCCAAAGGAAATTATTGGCACCAGTGCAGCCAAAGGGGGCCTGGTCACAGCAAAATTATTTTGCTGGCCCAAAAATTCTTCGGCTCTAAACTAGCTTGAGATAACATTCTGAAGAGTTCCTACAGATATCTCCATCTATAGGGCTGTCCCAATGTCCAATCATTTAAGACCGAGTTCGACGTACTCAGACAGTCCGGGATGCCCAAGGTGTTCTCACTTTCAGCAGTGGGAGTGTTATGCTAAATGACATTCTTTGTCAGTAATGTGACTCGATACTTCCCGTGAAAGAGTCAGAGTACGCGACAAACAATGCAGATCCCCACCCGGTGTTTCTTGGAATCGCTATACGATACCGCGAACATTGGTCTATAACTCCTCACGCCACCGGTTTTCTCCCCTCGGTTGATTACGTTACCGTTTCTCATTTGTTGACGTTACGTCATTTTTGCACCTCTTGGCCCTGATCATCTCCGTTTGTAGAAATTATAAATAGCGCACCGCTTGTCGTCGTGAATGCTGCTGTGAATTTTGAACGCATGGTGGAAGGGTCTCCGTATAGTGTGGATCCCGGTGTAGGTGTTTGGTGAATAACTGTGAAATGAATAGAATTTTGACTTAAAAGACAATGACTCTCTCAATGACTGACTCCCGAGAAAGACAGGCACCAGCGAGGTCTCACAAGTTGAACTATCACGCAGACAGTTGGAAGTCTGCTAGAAATTAGTGCCGTGACCCGGAGTCGCAAATATCCAGTTGCAAGTCGTCTATCTTCAACTTTCTTCCTGGATCATCCGAATGGTGAGCCAACCCAATCCCCACTTATCCCTGAACGCTTGAGCCAATATCTTAGTCTGCGACATCTCGCTATTTTTAGTTTTGTGTGTTTTGTACTTAAACACTTTTTACAAACATGGCTACACTTACACACACTGAGGGGTAGCTTATTGTCCAAATAATGCAGGAAATCGTACACGGAATTATGGCTCAATGGCTCACGCAACATGTTACGACTTTCAATGGTGAGAGTTAATAAAAATTTCACGATGGGGCGAGAGATATCGACGGCATCTTTTGCACGACGCACAATGAACTCACGCGACTTTTGGTAACCCGCACTCTAAGTGGACCTGCAGGAAAATTTGCTCGTAGGCTTATTAACGAAGACCGACAAATAAGCTGGAGGAATCCCCAAAGGAGACTTCGCGAGAGGTACAGCGAGTTGCAGGATCCATCTTGCGCTCAAACGAAGTTGCGTCAAATTAAACTATGCTCTGGGGGACTTGCGCAATTTTTTGTTCTGAAAGGCTTCAAGCCGTAGCATCCAAAGTTTCTGAGCATGTTGCTGCTCTGGAGGCTCAACGTTTTTTCGTGGAATTGTTCCATAAAGGAGTGTTCGACGATCGGTAAGCTCGCGGTCTTATTCGCAAACGATTTGACACGCTTCAGGACGCCGTCAGTTTTGCCTGTGCTGAACAACAAACGGACCGTACTTTCGAGATGTATAGAGGACCTACATCCTATTAATAGGTCCTACGGAAAGACCGTAGGACGTTTAGTGTACGTCGTTTAGTGTAGTTATTTAATAATCCACAACAATATTCCCGAAAGGTGCTTCGATTTAAGTGGTTCACTTCTACACCAGTCGTTAGCTTGTATGAGCAATACATCTTTCAAATCAGTAAATATCGTCTATCTGTTTGTCTATCTAACCAATGGAGATAGATATAGTTCGTAAAGCACCCGGTCTCGACAAAATTGAAAAATTCGAGGAGTCGCTCAAAGAGCTTGGCTCAAAATTGTTTCACCCGCCCCCGACTGGGGGAGGAGTTGACCGCCCCCCCCTCCCCCTGTGGTTTTCCTGAGATTGCGAGAAAACGAACAAACACAGAGCCACAAAACTTTGTGTACCTTTTGCTTCATCATTTTTACACCTTGTGTTTTGACCTCAGGTCAGGTCAGGTAATTGACCTAGGTCAGGTCAAACAGACCTATGTCCAAGAAAGTTTAGCGCCCTGTAACTTTCCGCAAAACAAGATATCACACTAATGCTTTCAGGAATTATTGATCGTGATAGATGCAACAAATCTGCCATCTCAGATTTTTCGCAATTTTCCGAGTCATTGACATAAGGTCAAGCCCATTTTGAAGACATGTTGTCGTTTTTTCGGAAATTGACGGAATATTTCATAACATTTTTAGTATGGAGTGAAGCAGACATCCAGTTACCGTCATTGGGGAAAGTATCAATGACTCCCAACCATTGACCTGAGGTCAGATCACGAATAACTGTAATGGGCCAAAATACATCACCGTCAAAATCGGCGATGAATTACTCAGAATGGGAAGGAATTGGTAGAACTGGCTTGCACAGACGTAAGTATGGCCAGGAACCTTAGAAAGTTTAAAAAAATTGCATATTTTGGAAATAAACAGGCTCTCGCGAATAAAGCTCCGCCGATTTTCTAGATTGGTAACTAATGAATTTTTCCAAAATTTAAGCATGAAAAACCATCACAAGAACCACTGAGATAAATCAAATTTACATGGATAGGCTTTTCTCGCAAAATAAAGGAACACTAAAATTAGTTCCCGTCAGTTTCTTAGTGCGAACTGCTGCGCCGCACACCAACAGCCAGTGCGAAAATTGCTATGCCTTTAACTCAACGTTTCGGCGTGTATATTGAACAGACTCGAGAAATTAGATGTGTATCGGCATTTGCGGACCTTTCCTTGTGCCCTGGTACCTTTAACTATGCGTTATTAGTCGCGGCCCTTGAGATTTAGGCCGGTTTTCGGTCTCATGCAGTTGGCTATGAGAAGACATATATAGGACGTAAATTGCTTGCATATTATCTAAAACTAAAAATGAGACTAGTTTCGAGCTCTACTCGTCACAAGCTTTCCAACGGTGTGCTTATTTTTATCGTGCGACCAACCGTTCGTGAGTTAGAGGGGGGCAGCCAACTGTCCCCTGCCCCCCAGTCGCGCATGATCATAACTGACCGACAGTCGTGCGCGGGTTAAAGTCTCAAAGCAGGTAACTGCTTCAAAACAAATTTCGCATTCCCAGAAACTACAGGTAAGTCAAGGTCATCCTCGAAATCGAGGATTCATATCTCGAAATGGACCAACGCAAAGGTGAACGCCAAATCTCGGACCGTCAGATCAGTCCCAGTGGCCTCAACGGCCGGGAAATCGCAACATTTCACACCGGAATTTCCAATATTCCGAACCACCGCATACTCGGCCTAAATTGCCGAACTCTGAACGGCGTAAATATTCCGAACCACCTCAGACTCCCGAAACTGCCAAATCTGCAGCACGATATGCAGTATTCACCGCATATCAATGGACTAATGATGGCCGTCCCATCTGCGCATTTGCTTCACAAATAGGGCATACTCAACGCAACTGTCGTGCTAAAAACAACACTACGGGCCCCAACTTCCAAAATTCCAATCAGGGAAATTAAATCACCTGTCTGTTCCTGGAGCCGAGCAGATGAATAAACAATGTCACAATGGTTCCACGAGAAAAACTGCGCGTGTCTGCATCAAACCAGACACTCGGATTTGTTGGATATACATTGAAAACCGAAAAACTTACTCTCTTGTGGACACACCAGCTGACGTTTCCCTTATTTCCCGTCAGACCTTTGACAAAATCTCACACAAAAACGTGTATCAATTCTCGACCAAAGACTGCATTCCTGTTCAGTCCGTTTCTGGACAACAACTCCAAAACTCTGCAACCACCATCCCTCCAACAGAAATATCGAGATTCTGTAAAACCTTTAAATGTCAAGTGTGGAAGGTCTAAAAAAAAACACTGCATTTTGGGTAAAGACTTCCTCGGCTGTTTTGTTGCAAAACTGGGTTTCGGTAGGAAAACACTCAACATCCAGAAAAATATCACTCCCTCCGATCTCATTATCTAACCTGTGAATCAGAAACATCTCTAAATCGGACCTGTCACAAAACAACTATTCCTGTGCAGTCTTACGTTAAATTCCCCGCCTTCATTAATCAAATGCAGCTGATAGAGCAGGATTGCGTCATTCAACCGTGTAAAACACTCTCTAGATGTGTAAGAAAAATGAATGCAAGAGGGCTGTTTGGACGAGGAATGTCCGCCGTATAAAATTAATGTAATTCACACATGTTCACATAATTAATGTAGTTCAGACATGTTCTGCGCCAAAGAAAGATAACGAAACGGATAGTAAGTCTGACCAGTTTAAACACCAACTCTCTCCACAAAACGGTGTCGTGAACAGTGTCGTAACACAGCTGCTCGAACGACAACAGAAAATATTCCTGGTATTGCAGTTGAGTCGTCACGACCCAAAGCAGCCTATGCGCAGTTTTGCCGCTCAAACGCCCTCGCCTGTTTCGCTGCCGGCAAGACAGGCGCAAGGTGATTGAAGGTGCTGAATGAAGTTTTATAACGTTTCATGGCCTTTCATGACGTGATCTTGGTATTCACGCCAATCAGAGCTTGCTTGGGTAAGGAGGCATGTTGCGCGACAGATTATAAGGCGAAATACAAGATTTCGGTTATCCGTAGTCGGATCGAAATAGATAGCTTGACGTACCGGGACATGTTGGGGGACCATGGCTGTGACGAAATTTGACGTAAGCAAAACGTAAGCAAACACGTGGCGACCTTTGTCGGCTGTTGCAAGAAACAGTCGCACTGTCGCTGCGGCAAACAAAACAACTCGTGGAAACTGACGTTAACAAAACTCCGTCTTCGTAAGATCCTAAGCACCACTTCACATTTCATGGCCAGGCGAAAACTGCCATACGATTTAATGAACCGTATAACAACCCCAAAGAGCTTGCGAAAAAAACTGTTCACGTCCTGGAACAAAGTGCTACTATCCTCAGTTAGACAACCATAGAAATTAACATTTACCGGGAAGCGATCATTAAACTGGCCATTTCAGAAATGGTCTCCAACACAAATTCGAGTCCCTTTCGAAACGTGTGCTTAACGGTCTGGTCACCTTCATGAATCTGGGAAATGACATGAACGTCGTTTTCCAAAATCCTCTATTGTCTCTACAAAATTTCCGTGCAAACTTGGCAAATCTAGAGCTGCATATTAGTCTTGCTGGAAACGGAATTCCGCCTCGATCATTGTACTCTCCTAAAAAATCCATGCAAACTCTCGTCGTATTAAAGATATTGCCCCCAAATCGGCCGCGTTTCCTTTCAAACCAAATGAAATCGACAAAGACTACTTCATTTCACATGTTGGCGCTTCAAAAGCCCCTGATGGCTTTACCATTTACGTGAAAATGCCTCTCATACACGTGTAAAACTTTTTTCATGTTTATCATATCTTCAGTCTACCTGTCCCAAAAACTATCGATGATTAAACCTTCTCGGCCAGTTATTTCACGGGGACGACAAAATTCACTGCTCTGTCGAAGGACGCCTCCATATTCATTCACATGGGAGAGAACGACATTCAAGTCTAATTAAGAAATAGGCTTCCTTTTCGCCCTTTTCAGAAACCAATTATGAACGTGTTAGAATCTGAACAATGTTTCCCAGCCCTTTTCACGAAACTCGAAAACACCTCGGAAAATTATGTGAAAAGCCCATTCATGTAAACCAGACTAGAAAGCCAACTGACCTTGGTAGTGATCACTGGATACTAGGGTGGCCCCTTTTTCAACTTTTTCCAAAAATGCATGAGGGGCGTGGTCTAGTCTGACACATTTTGATATGCCGGGCCAAAATATGACCCTTAAAACTCAATTTTCGAAGAAAGTACCCGCTCTGTCCCCAAGAAGTTTTTGACATAACGTAAAATTCACGGTTCTGGGATCTCTGACGTCGTATAATGTTTGTGAAGCAGGTAAATGGTATCAAATGTTAAAAATCAACTTTTTTTCTTCATTTCCACGCCAACTGCGCCGCGCCATCATATTTGGTAGTCCTAGTAGTCTTTAGAAGTTGTTAGGTACGGACTTCCAAAGACTAGATGGCGTTAGCGTCGCGCGCGGTGGTCAAGCGAACCAGTGTTTTACAAACTGGGAGATGGAAAAACAGGTGAACCTGGTTTCGCCTGTCATTGAAATTACAAGATACGAGTCTCGCCAAAGCTGTATTGGCTAGCGATGATACTAAATGATCACATGAATGGCAGCTATGGTTTCTTTTCACACAGTTAGAGGGTTTATTTCAAACAGCATACGCCAAAAAAACGCGAAATAGCGACACACCACGTAGATAGTGCGGTTACCAGCGTGTTGTTTCGGTCCCGTCGCACGAGTAACTGCAATCTGCACTTCTGGCGCCCACGAAACGCCCGTTTATTTCAAGCGATGGCATCTTGACGGGTTGCACCGGCCGCGATGGCGGCCGCTTCAGTGACCGTCGGCTCCGTTGAGTGGGTGTGGCACGGTACACCAGCCGTTGGTGGCGAGTGCTGGTCCAGCTACTCCTGCTGACCGCCGATCAGCCGTTTCAAGGAGGACAGCTTCACATCACCTGCCTGGGCGGTGCGCTGCACGTCGGCCAGCTCCCGGTAGTTTTACATATTGCTGCGGTTGATTTCAGGGGCCTTGAAGCACCGGGCTTGGCTCCAGGCTGGGCGCTGTCTTGCTGGCCTTATCAGGTCAACGGCCTCGGCTCTGATCTGCTGGGCGTTATCGCTCAGCATCTCCACCACGATCCTCTCCGGGCGGGCCAAGTGAGTCTCGCGGCGCTGTCTTGGATGACAGTGAATGCAGGGACACTAAGACGCACATGCCGAGCAACATACCGAGCCGGCGTGACGAGCTCAGGGGCGTCCGGCGTCGATGCGAGCTGACCGTACACTGTACATCTCAGATTTCAGTGACAGCGACCTCGTGCATCTCAGCGACCTGAGATGTACATTGCACATCTCAGATCCTGACCCGACCCCAAAGCTCGTCACGCTGGCTCAGTATGTGACACGAGTGTATGTGCCTACATTGGTTATGTCAAGCACATGTGGGACGTGGTGCACGCTCCACGACACCTGGAGGAGCAGTTGCGGCGGCAGCGCATGTATCTGAGTGGCCTCGCACGCCCCCATGAATTTTCAGAAAGCGTTGAAAAAGAGGTCACCTTACTGGATAGTAATAAGCCCTCAGCATATCACCTTTAGAGTAAAATATAAAAGCGACTCATATTCCATGAAAAGCATTAAAAGACAATTCACCTTGCCCGTGGAAGTCATAAGCCTGAGCCCAGGCTGTGCAGCCTTCTGTCCGTACTTCAGCTTGCCAGTGTTCGACAAATCCGAGACAGTGCTTCGAGACATATTTATAGACCATATCGATGCCCAGTTAGCATCCGTCGATATCTGGCGCCACGTACTAGCCGACACAATACCTCGCTAGGACAACTGATGAAAACGCCGCCTTCACTGGGACAACAGGATCGCCTTGAGCGAGCTCCATGATCACATCCGCACTCTACGTACCTCACACAGTGCGTCCACATGCAGACGCTGACCACAATTCCTGCTATCGTAGCCGCCATTGTCTTTTTGGCAGCGACAGCGTTGGTCGGTTGCAAAGTCCAGTCCAAGTGTATGAAACCAGTATCTCCTTTTTCCTTTCCTGATCCGACTGCCTCGCCTGGCTCTGGCGTTCCCACAACATCATCAACGGGCCTGGTCACCGAAGACCTGTCAAGACTGCTGACCGTGCTCCGGTCTCACGGTCCGGGCACCGCACCGTGAACTGCCTTGCAGAACGATGTCACCTAACATTTTGCTTCAACAATGTTTCATCGCATAATCCGGCCTTGCGTCCCAGGATCTGAACGGATGCAAAACAGGCATCCGTCAGTTGACCAGCCATCTAGCGCTGGTCAAAAAAGGTGAAACGTCGACATCCTATCGCCGACAGAGCGTTGCTGACGCGAGTCGTCAGTCAGACCCTGCGCTCCGACTCCGTCGCATCTGTCGACCGTTCCTGTCCAGTCAGTTACTGAAGCCCTGCCATTCAGTCAGCAACAGCCGCTGATGCACTGTCATCGTGACCGCATCTGTCAGTCATTGACTGAACCGTCACCGGCCGGCTCGAGCGCTGCCACATTCACTGCACTGGCCCGGCTCGGCCCGCTTTCTGTCGGCTGCCTGCCAATCCTCGCACTACCGGCTGTATGGACACCGGCCGCCGGCCCGGACGTTCCCCGTAACGTCACAACAGTGACTCTGTCGATCTGGCCGCGGGCCAGAATGCGACGAAGCGACCGCCGCATTCACGGTCGCCTGATCAGTGTACAGTCGAAGCAGTCATTAACTCACCGGATTCAAAGATGATGATTGCCTGTTACAAACTCGAGTGATTTGAGTGACATAGAATGTTGGTTCTCTATTTTACTTTTCTGTTTTTTAGTACCTGTCCGACGTAGAAGTGCTGGGAGATGACTGATCATTACTATTACGTTTCTTGTGTCCAATAGTGAGTGCATAATGTAAACTCATCATCAAAATGTAACGTTTTATTTTGTATGACACAGGGCAGAGAATAGCTGCATTGTATGTGGAATGCCCCCAGAAATAAAATGAACTGCACTGAACTGAACTGAACTGATTTCCATGCATCCACGGCTGAAAGCGTATGTGATTTGCGTTGTTCTACCATACGATACATCACATGTATTTCCATGTTTTTTCTAAGCGCTTGCGTAAATCAATTGTTTTAAAACGTATTGGACGGAAACGATTGTACACCCTGGCCGACCTAACGAAAATTTCAAACATTAATTCAAAGTATCGTCGAAAAGACTTCGCGCCGTGATGTAACAAAACCATTTTCCTAACCCGAAAATTCGTCGGTTCTTAAATAGTTTTAAGTAAAGTTTTAAAGAGTTCTTATAAATATCTCCATCTGTAGAACAGTCCCATTGTTCAGACGTTCAAGGCCGATTTCGACGTACTCAGGCAAAGCCGTCTGCGATGCCCAAGGTCTTCTCACTTTCAACGATGGGAGTGTTATGCTTAGTGGCATTCTTTATCAGTAATGTGGCTCGATACTTTCCGCACAAAAGTCACTGTAAGCGACAAACAATGCAGATTATCATCCAGTGTTTCTTGGAATCGCTACACAATACCACCAACTCCGATATGTCTAGAACTCCTCACGCCACTGGTTTACGCCCATCGATGATTACGCTACCATTTCTCATTGGTTGACATCACGTCATTTTTGTGCCCCCTGGCAAAGATCACTTCCGTTTTAGCGATTATAAATAGCGCACCGCTTGTCGTCGTGAATGCTCCTGTGAATTTTGAACGCATGGTGGAAGGGTCTCCGTGTAGTGTGGATGCCGGTGCAGGTGTTTGGTGAATAACAGGTGAACAGAGGCTGGACCTAGAAGATTTTCTCCTTGTTTGATTCGCGAGAAAGACTGACGAGTGAGGTCGTCACTAGATGAACTATCACGCAGGCAGTTAGAAATCTGCTACAATAGGTCATAATGCTCTCTCTCTCTCTCTCTCTCTCTCTCTCTCTCTCTCTCTCTGCGATAATGGAGCCCTTACTGATCTGTAAGGAGAACAAATGCTTCTCTTTCAGTGATCCGTGCTGAGATATGGAGGCCTCCGCGGACCTAAACAGCTTGAATCCGCTTTAGCGGCCTTTATGTCCGATAACATTTAATGTTATGTAACATTCCGTATCAAAGTAAAACTGATGTCAAATGCCTTTGCGAACGACTTGTTTTGATTCGATTTCTCAACTCCAAAGGAAGCGTTTTTCCCTTACGTGCGTTTGTGCACACACACACACGCACATCTATATATATATATATATATATATATATATATATATATATATATATATATATATATATATATATATATATATATATATATATAAATCATATCATAATCATACAATCATATATATATATATATATGATCCCTATCGCTTATCCCTTATAAATATATATATATATATATATATATATATATATATATATATATATGATCCCTATCGCTTATCCTTTATATATATATATATATATCAGGGACTCGTCTAACACAGTAGCTGGGGGACCAAACCCCCTAGTCACAGCTTCTGCTCCCCTAGTCAAGGCAAAAAACTGGGCACAGTGGGAAGGAACATAACTGGTTGGTAATAGCCAACAAGGTCCATATCGTAGCCGCTCTGTCCAGCTCAGGTAACGGGACATACAGACAGATAAAAGAAAAATTGGGTCGCTCACCCTTTTACCAAATGCTAATGAGCTGCTACGTTATTTGGAAACAATACGATAACACCTTGTGAGCAACAAATGGTACAAAATTAGGGCTGGGCGCAACGACCGCAGGGCCTATTTTAAGGAAAAATGACTGCGGGGGCAATTCCGCGAACGAGACGCGTTGGCTGAGACCACCCCCCCGGCATTTGTGTTCTCCTTACTGAATTTTGTCCACTTCATATATATATATTCCTACGGAAAGGACATATATATATATATATATATATATATATATATATATATATATACATATATAACGGCGAATTACGATGAACACTTCCACAGCGCTCTGTCATTAACTGATATGTCTTTTGGAGGAAATCATGTGTGCAAAATATGACCTTGGTCCAGCACTCTTAAGCACTTTCACACGAAGACTGTATGTCGTTTGTGCTGGATTTTATTTTATTTCGATGAAATTCGCGCCGGCTTTTGTTCATTCCGAGCCCATTAAATTCAAAGAACACCATTTCATTTATCCCCAGCAAGAACTCATTCTCCATGGACTTGTGATCCCTGGGACATTCGCTCAGGGAGAGATGTGTCTGAAATGCCCCCAAACGTGTTTTGTGCTTCAGTTTTTTAAATCATGCGCACGATATGCATAAAATGCACATCATAGTACTCCTTTTGACACACTGGATCGAAAGACACTTCGCATTCTGTCTCAGGTCATAGGTCACTGGCCCTGTCGGCAGCAGTGTGGCTTAGGTGGGAATGATACTTCAGTCCTCTTAGTGGTCTCGGAGTTCTGGCGACGATGCTATTCGACGACTTGCAGCAGGTACTGCTTTTTCCCTTCATCCTTCGTCAGTGCCTTGTTGTATACTTGGATAAGAGCCACAGCTCGTTCGGCGAAGTCGCTAACTACCGCGATCCCGCACAGGACTTCCTTAGCGTTCGTGAAACCAGGTGCTGTCTCCCAATCAGCGGTATTGGCGGCAAGGAAGTCCATGTTGCTGCCGTAGGCTTTCAGGTTGCCCACCGACTTTGCGGTAATGAAGTCGACGATGATCTGCCTGGGACGAGAACCTCCTTTTCTGCGAGATCCACTTGCGCTCGCTGGGAGGACTCTCCGATCCCTGTTCCTGGAGTGCCGCGATCATCCTCGTCTTCATCTCACACGGCACGCCCTCGTCGAAGAACGACACACCAGTCAGTTCTTCGCTGGGGCACCGTAATAGGTGATTGTTATAATAAATCATATGTCGACTATAATGTCATAGAAAATAGGTGATCGGCAAACTCCTTGGAGATCTCCTTCGAAATTTCAGCATTCACATCAGGCTTTGCAGAACGGCCAGGTCGTGCACGGAAACGCTGACCGCCGATGAAGAGCAGAACCATGCACTGACGTACAAAACAACCATGAAAGAGACGAAGCGCTTGAGTGCTCCCAATCCACTGAGAGTCACGCAGAACTGATGGCAAAGCAAGAAGATCTTGATCCCGCAGATTATGCGCCCCATCCATCTGGCGCGATGGAACCATCTATCTGGCACGTTGGAGAGCACCTGGCTGGGGAATTTGATTCCCCGTGGAGGCTCTTGAGCAAAGGGGATAATCGAGACCTCAAAGAACCAACGATAATCATCGCTAGGCTGGATTTCGGCGAGCTTCTCACGGCAGAAGGCAACGAAACGATCATTGGAAGAGAAAAACGTCGCGGCCACTGCTGGCTCCAGGTCTTCATACACCATAGGTTCAAACTTGTTCCAATCAATGAGCCTCCATCTCTTCTTGAAGCTCTTGAACAAGGAGATCCCGGTCCCGAAGACGGACCGAAGCGTGTGGAGAAAGCCGCCTCTGCCACCAGTTCGACAATATGATGACGACAAGCAAAGTGAATAGGCCGTCACTGAAGCTTCTGCTGAAGAAGCGTGTTTGCTCCCACAACTTGTCCAGTATTGCTGGAGGTGTTGTCGAAGCTCATGCCGACGACGTTGTCCGAAACCTCCCAGTCTTCCAGACAAAGCGCGACAACGTCGGCTGGCGTTGCTCCGGTTCTACTTGCAACTTCCAAACACCGAAGAGCTTGGCGGCACTTCTTGGACCGGTTACAATGACAGAGTCGATCCACCTTTTCGTTTCCATCGTCAATAACAGTTTGCCGTCCCAGTGGACCACCAGGTTGGGTGACACGAAGAAAGAATGCTAGATTTCGTCCGTAATGGCTTTCCTCTGCGATCTACGTGCGCGCCTGCCCGAGCTTCTGTGATCGCCAGTTCAGAGGAGTCGTGGCCGAGGACCGAAGCCGTCGCCGATAGGAAGTGAACTCCAGAGCGATCATTGAGCTTGGTCCGATCGAGGGCTGCTGCCTGACCAGGAGTGGCGATGTTCTTGGCTCTCCTGCAGGGCCGCTTCGAAGGCATGGCCAAGGGCTGCGAGTCATCCTGATCTGTCAGTTGTGTGTTGTCGGTAGGCGAGTATCCCAGCTGGGCAGTTGCCTCATGCTCGGTCTGCTGTGTAATTTTACGGCGGGCCCTTTAAAGCTTCGGCCTACTGTTGTCGTTGAAGAGCTCGCTCCTCCTTCTCAGAAGGGAACTTATCGAATACCACCATGACGCCTCGGCGACCTGGCTCCCTTTGGGCCTAGAGAATGTCTTTATCCTCTTGGTTTTGATGATCTTAATGGTGCCGACAAAGGCAAGGTCAAAAAGATTGTTAAGGTTGTCCCTAAATCCATTCTTCTTGTCAATTGCCGGCGTGAACCTCCAGAACTTGCCTTTGGTACTAGTCAAGCTTCCTGTTGAGCTTCATCACGTTCCGCTCCGGTGCAGTGAGAATACGGGGTTTGTTCCACACCTTCATCATTTCGCGGACGATCTGTGTTTTCACCTACCTCTGGGTAAGCCTATCCACACGGTGGGACTGAAAATATTGCTGCAGCACTTCTCCCCGCGAAGGCAGTTCTGAGCACCGGTCAACCAAAATTCGGCTTTTTCTCGTGGTGCAGCCATAGTGGCACAGACTTCCGTTATAAAAGGTACTTTCTGCATTGACGCAGGTGGTCCTTTAATATCCTGACGTCTAAGAACGCGCGGGAAATTGCCAGACCGGCACCGTGGGTTACCGTGGCATGGCAAGGCGTGGTACTTGAAATATATAAGCCACAGTCTGCAAACGATGGCCAGAATATTGGCGAGATGTTGCGGCAGTTTCGATTCTTCCCTAAATGAGACAGTAGGTTGCCTCTCCGGGATAGTTTCTGTTGATCTAATCTATCCCCAAAATACATTTTCTCACCGAATTTTGGCCATATGTTTTTAAACACTGCGCAGAAGTGTAAAAGCTGTTTCAACACAGGCAGAATAAACTTCTCCATTTCCAGGTTATCGGCCCCAAAATAAAAAAGTCACCTCAGATTGAAATATTCGCCTTAGTCCCGCCTCAGTGAGATATCATCAACATTCGTCATTATCTGCAGTCTGGGCCATGCCACGTTTGTTAAGCAGATGAAGCATGCTCATGGGATGCTCAAACCCATGCACTAGGAGCAGCAAGATTGACGGTTTTAATATATGACTGATTAATTTTCTGTTTTCCTCGCGTAAAACTCGGGTTTAACCGCCTAGTTCAATGAAGTTCTACCAATCAGGTACTGGGATTTTAGCAGGGTTTTCGGATCAGGATGATTGGTGATGACTACAACACTGCTGGACTGTTACCGCATTCATATAAACCTTATCTCACCACAGCGAAACCGCCCTGCGCACCAGCTCACCCTTCAGTTTCCTTGCGCTTGAACACATCAAAGATGGTTATCATCAGTGCTTACCATGCAATGAAACGCCTTGGCCGCCCACCAGACAATCGCGGCATCGAGTGCCGGCGTACTAATTACGAAACACGCTCGCCAGCGGTCACTAGGTGTGCCTGCAATACGTATTATAAAGTGATGCTTCTAAGTGTACTCCCACATTACTCAGTGATTCAACACATCCTTCGTTGATAAGATGCTGCTTTGCGAGCGCAGCGGTTTATGGAATACCTTCCTGGGTACGCTAGTACACCTGGCTGTTTTTTTCTTTGCATGGGCAAAGGATCTTGACTGGGGGGGGGCAAAGTGTCCGACTGGGGGGGCATTTGCCCCCCCACTTAACATGTTAAAATAGGCCCTGAACGACCGGGAAAGATGAGCGTTGAATTCTCTGCAGGGATAAAAACTGGGGAAGATTTTGCGTTTGCCGACAGAGGCGCCCCAGTCGCGCGATTTCAGCCGTACTACAGGTTTCGCGCGATTGGTTACGTCCGTGCCATGTCGGCGAAATTTTGAACCTCTCCTGCTTAGTCTGAGCAGGAACCGCTCGTTGGCATGCCTGCTGAAGTCATGCTATTTTTTGAGGCGATATCTTGACCAACATACGTAATTTCCTTAGAAAGAGCATAAATATATAGTAGCCTCTGCCTTAAAAATAGAGTTGATGGGTGCCTATAAATAAAGCTAAAGATGGAGCTAAAAATACGCCTATATAAGTCATCTCGCTCCCGCCACTCCCCCCCGGCCAAATTTCCTTTGTCGAATCCCTGATATACATGCATATATATATGTATATATATATCCTCGCTATATATGTATATATATATATACATGTATATATATGTACATATAGTGAAGAGGACCCCCTGACGTAGGGTCCCCCGGGCCGAAGAACTAGCCCCTCGCAGGAAAATTCTGAGCGCACCGCTGCGCCACTGGCCGAGGAAACCGCCGGCATGAGCCGCTGCCGGCCTGCCGCTCACCGACAGGTCCGTAGGCGGACTCACAGGCCAGCAGCGGCCCTTCTGTGGTTCAGAGGGGAGAACCTTCTGCAAGTCAGCACGAGCCTCTTGGTAGGGCCTCTCTACAGACCCGCAGGGGCCATCTGCACCGTGGCGCAGGACCCCTTTAAAGGCCAGCAGAGGACCCTTCACATGCCGACAGGAGGCCTATCTACAGGCCTGTACGCAAAGCCTATTACAAGATGGCAGGGGCAAAACGTAGCCGTAGAAGAAGGTAAGGGATTGGTCTCCCCTTCCTTGAGCTTAAATGGAGGCTCCGAAGGGGACTTATTTTATCTTTAAAGGCCCTGTTGGCCCCTTTGAGGGCCCAGACAATTCTCAAATATGGCTCCTGAGGCCATAGCGTGCCCTTCAAGTTGCTATAGGCCGCCCATAGGAGACACTGATGCTGTAGAAGGCCCCCTCAAAACTGTAGGAGGCTCTCCCCGTGGCCGATTTCTGGCTACGTTTCTGGACAGAGGCCCTTTGCAAGCCGGCAAGAGCTCTCTTTGAAGGCCAAAATGTGCCTCCTTCACATGACAGCGGTTCTCCTTTTAAATAGCTGGTAAAGCAGTCTTAGTATGCACCTTGCCCGACGAGCCCCAAAGCAGAAAAAATCAGGAAATCCTCTCGCGCCACTCGTGAAAGGATTTCAGGAGTAGCGCGGATTAGTAGTAATAGTATATACTACATAATATTAGTTTTATTACATATAATACATATACGAAATATTAGCGAAACTATGTTTCGCCGGCACCAGTGGCGGCGAAACATAGTTTCAGATGCAGAGGGGGAGGAGGGGCAAGCAATTTTTCAGGGGTCCCCAAACAGTGTGGGTCTTTTCCGGCGGCCATGGGGCCCATTCACCAATAATAACAGTATGCGGGAAAGGCTTGAAAATGAAAATATTCTGAATAACATATGTCTGTGTGTGCATGCATACGCGAACGCCTAAGTACTAAGTACTGGTATCTGGACTACGCAGATATGCGTAAAGGCATACATACAGGGCACAATGACTGAGAAGGTATGCTCGTTTCCAGATGATGTGTGCCTCACAATTTGCGATCCCGTCATCTCTTGAATGAAATCCCGGATATGCTAGTGCAGGGGAGCCAGTGTATCTCGGGGCCTTTAGGAAATCAGGAGCGCCGGTGTGGCAGATAAAGGTCCATTGGAGCTCCTAGCTATGGAATGGTCCCTGGAAAGCGGCTTAGCCAGGATTCTACCCGGGGGGGGGGGCAAATCGGATCAAGGGGCCCTCGTAACCAGTGGGGGCCCTCGCCAAGGGTGGATGCAGGATTTCGCCAAGGTGGGAGGGGGGGGGGGTGGAAGCGAATGGTTAGTGCGGTGCCCCCATTTTTTGTCCTTCATATATGAGAATTGATGTAATTTTGCTTTATGACGGTGTAAAACAGCTGAAAAATTCAAACGCGCCACCTTATTTGAGAAAACTCGGCGTTTTGTTACCGAACAAAGTGGCCGAAATGTGACAAAAACGACGAGATTTTAGACGGTTCCATCCCTACCTCCATTTGACATGTGTCTGTATGTGGTCCAGGAGCCTGACTTTTCCCTCCCCCATCCCGTAGCTTCTGAGGATTTTTTTGTCAGCTTAGTTTAGGTTCTCTCTTGCAGTTACAGGGACACTTTTGGTGGTCTCAGCCCGTCTGCCGTGCCAGGACCCTCTGGTGGTCTCAGGCTCCTTTTACAGTTCCACGTGTCCCGCGGGACGTCTGAGCCGCTCCTTTGGCAGTTTCAGGGGCACCTCGGACAGTCTCAGGGACCCATCTGGCGGTTTCAGGGACGCTTAAGTCATCTCGGGTTCCCTCCTGCTGTCTCTGAGACGTTTTTGTCGTTTAAGGAGTCCCTCAGGCACTAAAAAAGGCCCTGTATAAGTCTCTCACTGTGGTGACAGAGGCGCCTATGGCAATCCTCTAAGTCCTTTGGCCGTTTTAGGAGCAGTCTGGACGTCTCACGGTCTATTAGCTTCAGGGGCCCCTCTGTCGTCTCAGGGGCTCCTATTGCTAGATACTTTTAATTAGCAGTCTCAAAGGACCCTCTCTAGCAGTCTCAGTGGAACCCCTGTGGTCCTGGGTACCCCTCTTTTCGTCTCTGGGAAACATTTTTGCCATCTCAGGGGTCCTCTGGCAGTTACAAAAGACCTTTTGGCAATTTCAGGGCCCCTGTGCAGTGTCATAGGCCCTGTGAACGTCTCCGGTGGTCACCATGGCTGTATCAGGAGTCTTGCTCTGTTACATGAGGTATATCTGGCAGTCTTTTAGGACTCCTCTAGCCGTAACAAGAGGCTTTTGTTGGCGCTTCAGCGGCCTCATTGGCAGTCTCAGGGGGGCCTTTCCCCTGTCAGGAGCCCGCTTATTATACTCGGGAACCCTCTGGCCGTCCAGCGCCCCCATAAGGTCCAAATACCATCTTGGAGGTCCTTTTATCGTCTTTGCCTCTCAGGGGTCCTGCAACCTTTTTGGTGGTCTCAGGGGTTATCTGCGGTGCACGGGCCCATCTTGCCATCTCAGAAACCACCTGACCTTCCCGGGGACCCCTGACAGCATGAATCCCTCAAGGTTTGAAAAAGGCAAATGAAGCCCATTTGTGGCTCCTCTCGAGGTTGAGTTCACCGATGAATCTCCGTTTAGGGGGCCCCTCTGGCTGGCCAGGTTCTCCTTATGCCGTGCTAGGCACCCTTTTAAGTTCATTCCGTCCAGGTACCTCTCTGGCAATTTTAGCGGTCTCATGGCCCGTTTGCCGTGTTGAGGCCCATTGTGGTTCCAGGGGCCCTTGAAGAGTTTCAAGGTCCCTTCTTTCCATCTTTGGGGGTCATCTTACAGTGATGTCAGGGTCTCATTAACCCTCTCTTAGGCCTTCTGACTACATCAAAAACCTTCAGCTTTTCACTCACAGGGGCCCTCTAGGGATTCAGTCCTCATATTGGCCGTTTCAGGGGCCCTTTGAGCCATCTGGCGATCTCAGGGACACTCTGCCGTGCTGGGGCCCTGTGGTGGTCTCAGGGACCCTTTGGGAACTTCAGTGGCCCTCTGTGCGTCTCAGGGGTCATCTAACCCTCCAGGAGGCCTCCCTGGCTGCATCAAGAGCCCGCCATGTTCTTTCAGAGACCCCGTGAAGCCCATACAAGGCCCTTTCGGGGCTCCTTTTACAGCTCCTTTCTGACAGGGGTCCCTTCTCAGGCGTCAGGGGGAGTGGGCGATCGCCCCATTTGCTCACCATTTGGATCCACGCCTGGCCCTCGTAATCAGTGGGACCCCATATGGTTAAAATTAAATTACTGTCGGTTTGCAAAGGGGCCCTGCTGAAGTGTAAAGGGACATGCTTGCCTGCAAAGGCGTTCCTGCCAACCTGGCGGATGCCTCTTACAGGTCGGCAGGGACATCTTTACAGGAAAGCAGGGTCCACTGAATGATCGTTTAGGGGCCCCTGTTGGCCGGGGGGATGTCACTGCCTGTCAGTAGAGGGCACACTACCCGCCTGTAAAGGGCCTCTGTCGACCTCTCGATGCAGGGGCAGGGACCTTCTTCATAGCATTCAAAGCGAAAGGAGGTCCCTTCAGAGGCTGACGGGGCCCTTTATGGGCCGACAGGGGCGCTCCCCAGACAAGCAGTGAATTTCCCTGCAAGCTAGCAGGGGTCCCTAAACGCTCCATCAGACCACGGGCCTCTCTTCATAGCACACAAAACCTTCCTGTATATTCGGAGTACGTTTTCTTCTGGGTGGTAACCGTTCTTTAATGTTTAAAATGTTCTTATTTTGCTTTAATTGTCTGTTTCTGATGGTGTAAGACGCCCTGCGGGCGCCTCACGCTATCCAAAGAAGTGGGGCCTTCGGCCCCAGGAGGGCTCCGCTTGGCCACCAGGGGACCCCGCTTGGCCAAAGCCGTGGTCCCTTTGGCCCCGTTTGGCTACGCCATTGCCCCTGGATACACCACGGGCCCCTGTGGTGTCCTCGGTGCCGGTCCATTCATCCTTCAGGTCAGCAAAGGTCCCTTCCCCAGCAGCGCGAAGGGACCCCAGGTTTAAGCCAAACGGGGTCTCCTCTGTGCTAGAGGACAGGCTCCAACCCCTAAGCTGCCTCCCCTCTGGGTTCGCCTTTGAGTAAGGTATTTACCCCTAGGCTGGGAACCTCTGCCCTTGGCATGAAAATCAGACATACTTGATATAAAAAGGAAACGTAAAGGAAGCCTTCACGCGGTAGAGGCATCCCAGTACTCGTGGTTTGGTATTCTTGTTTCAAAAATGGGGAGCTAGAGACAGAGATATTTTCTCCGCACCCGGGATGTGTTCGTCGATCGACGAACCCCACGGATGTACTGGCGCCGCGTGCTATTTCGTCTCTAACTTCACACCACTCCGCTGGTCGGAACTGAGGCCAATCGTTGGTTCGAATAAAAATTGTCTGAGTATTTAGGGACAACGTTAAGGGCATTTTCGTGTTCTCTGAGATATCGCTATGAGGAGTGCTGTAAGCATTTTCCGCTTGCAAAAATATATTTCCTGTGTGCACAGGTACGGGCTATTTGCTTTAGCAGATCTTTGAATGTATTCATCTGTGTATGCATCACATGTAACTATTTTGAAAGCACTGTGTCATTGAATGTTGATGCATCAAGACAGAATTGTGATTGCAGCATGTCATGCACCTGCCAAGTAAAATTTTAAGTCAAAAAAAGAATATTGTGGTAAAATAGACTTGCCTGTTTAGACAAACATGGGTAAAATGTCTGGATAGGATTTGGGGGACGCATTCCCCACAGTTTCCATTGAATTGCAGTTTGTTCCCCAGAACTTGTAAGGTATCAAATAGTTATTTCCCATCACTGCTGCAATTTTTGGTACTTTTGAATCCTTCAGAAGCTTAGTTTGGGATACAATGCCTGAAAAGGGTGATTTTCACTCCTACCCTGCCTGTTCTTGGTGGATTCCAGTCAGCTTGCCCCCCCACAGTTTCTGAACCCAAGTGCCAAGATGGTACCAGTCTGATGTGTCAGAAAGCTGAGAAAGAGATTATCTTGTATCATCTTGCTCCCAGACCCCATGGATTACAATTGAAATAGGAATTGTGTATCTTGACCCTTGCCTTGTCCTGGCTCCCCTACTCCCTCTCCCAGCCCATGCACTGCATAAGTTGCCTTGTGACTTAGGTCTTCTTGAACAGAATGGTGCCAAGTGGTAAAAAGCTGGTATAGCTCTTGCGTACTCTGAGAAATGTTACCTCTGTTGTTGGTTCTATGACTGGGTTGTCAGAACAGACCAGTATGCATTTGAAGGGTTTGAGCATGCTTGACCCAATTTTTATTTTGGCTCAGTACAACATCTATATTTCAGTGTTTTGTTCACAACATGTACCATATGATATATAGAACTTCAAGATAATGTCTCATTTTTGTTTTTTTGTGATAGTCCAAGCCATTTTTAAAACAGTGTGTTGGCTATAAGAACAATAGAGATTTGTGAGACCAAATGGAATGTGATTGTGTCAAGGAAGTAGTATTCTTATGCATCATATGTACATCATACATTTCATATGATGCATTATGACAGATAGATGCTTTTGCAGTTATTCTGTGGACCCAAGGTCTGAGATCATTCTGTAGGTAAAAGATTGTGGCTGGTATCCTGTGGCTTCTGGTATCTCATCCTCTCAGACTTCTGATCCAGCAAAACATTGAATGCAATAAACTACATTAATATTACTTTTAGCTGACCCAAACCTCCTCAGCCTACCACATTTTCATCAGTAATTTACCAAAACTATGAAGTATTTCAA
Source organism: Capitulum mitella (assembly GCA_030062745.1). NCBI lineage: Eukaryota > Metazoa > Arthropoda > Thecostraca > Pollicipedomorpha > Pollicipedidae > Capitulum > Capitulum mitella. The sequence continues at coordinate 9,052,956 of CP099851.1, read as the reverse complement.
CTGGGTTTGTTCAGGTCCAGGATAACTTAATCCAGAGGCTAAAGCTAATCAGGCAAATAAGCTATGGCCTCCTCTTTAGCATTGAAAATCTAATATCCTCTTTATGCACCAAAAATGAACTTTCATCCAAAGTTCCAGAACTTGCAAATAGAGCTACTGAACTCTATGGAGCTTTTAGTTTTTAGGGAGCATAGTTTTGTCCTGGCCTGTCCTTGGCAGAATCCTGGCTATGCCCCTGACTTAATCTAATCCAATGTGATATGGCCCAGTCCAGCATACTCCACCCCACCCCAGGCCATCCCATCCCATCCTATCCAAAACAGGCTTTGCTTTCCAAGAGACCATTTTGTTGTTGGTGTGATTGGGTTGATGGAAGATATTTTTTCACATCTAGTCTGGCCTGACTGGGAATTCTCAACAGGTACACGGCCAGTAGTCGACCATGGTCCAACACTAGATGTCTGAGTGCTGAGGCTGCTCCACTCACAACTCCTTCTGCTGATGGAGAGGAGAAGGTTTGTCTGCCTGTCTCATGTCAGCAGATTTTCTGAATTCCTTTGCATTGAGTATACTCCACATGTGATGTGTTGTACAGTCAAGGAAATACTGCATTTTTGTCTTGTTTGATTGCATTCATACAGCTTACACATGTCCGTACATGCTCTGTGAAGCATCTTTTTTGGATCATATAGTTTGGAGGGCTCCCATCTGAAACCAACTAAGTCACATTGTGCAGGATGTTGCATGCATACTTGCATGAACTTGCATCCTGCTGACATGCACTGCTGAATGTTATTAGGTAAAGCATAGTTGAGGATAGATTTTCAAGCATTGCTGCACTCCAGCCAGACCTTAGCTGTTAGGGCTAGAGGCCAGAGAACAGTGTTCCATGATTGGTGCCTTGCAAAACTACCAAAATGTGCAGGTGCCCCCTGAAGAGCTGGAATGGTTAGTGCAACAAACAGCTTTTGGGAGGTTGCTGGGCTGATGTCTTCATTAGGTGTATCCAGAGAATGTGGGCCAGCTGGTATGGCAGATGAGCTTGCTGAAGATGGCTAGCTGATGCATTGGGCCCCCCCATTAAGTGTACCCAGAGCATGTGGGCCAGCTAATACAGCAGATGAGCCTGCTGCAGATGACTGAGCTGGCTTGTTTGACCAACTGCCAGGTATATTCAGAGAAAGTGGAGAAGTTGGTGGGGCAGATCTCACAGATGACGCTGTTGGAAGTGGCCGAGCTGAACGAGTGCTTGAAGAAGCGGCTGAACATCGTCGACACACCGATGATGATGGCCGGCCCGGCGGCGGCGCCGGCACCGGTGGAGGTCAGTACCACTCTGTGCAGTCTCTTTTGGTAGAGGTCATTAGCACTGTTCACGGCATGAGTTGGCGGAGGTCAGTACCAATCTGTGCACGGTCTCAGTTGGAGGAGGTCAACACCAGTCTGTGCACGGTCTCTGTTCGTGGAGGCCAGTACCAGTCTGTGCACAGCATTAGTTGGAGGAGGTCAACACCAGTCTCTGTACGGTTTCTGTTGGTGGAGGTCAGTACCAATCTGTGCACGGTCTCTGTTGGCGGAGGTCATTACCAGTCTGTGCACGGTCCCTGTTGGCGTTCACCGGATCGCAGCATGTCCATCACGCACAGGCTCCGAAGGTGGCACTAGCTCTGGACACTGCCGGATCCGATGCTGGCACTAACTCTCGACACGGCGGGATCCGATGCTGGCACTAACTCTCGACACTGCCGGATCCGACGCTGGCACTAACAGAACGCGGTCGTGACACACTGGAGGTTCTGGTGGTGACACATGGAGGCTGTGGTGGTAGCTCAGCAGTTGTCTGAGTGCCGCTGTGAATGGACAGGATCCAGCTTTCCGTCTTTTGTTTGGGTATTCTCCACCCCCCCCCCCCCATCTTCACTTGGTGAGAAAGTATTCTCTACTGAAGATCAGTCGCTCAGAGAGTGGCTTCTCGACTACGTCATGGTGTTGCCGTTTTCCACCAATTGCCAGAAACAGTACCAGGAACATCGACCAAATGGCGACCGCAGCAGACCATCCTCAGGCTGGAACGGAGCTGTCCTCATTCGGCGAAACGATCCCCACCGCCGACCTGAGCTGTCCTGATTTGACGGAACGATCCCCGGCGCCGACCTGGGCTGTCCTCATTCGACGGAACGATCCCCACCGCCGACCTGGGCTGTCCTCATTCGGCGAAACGATCCCCACCGCCGACCTGAGCTGTCCTCATTTAGCGAAACGATCACCACTGCCGACTTGAGCTGTCTTCATTCGGCGGAACGATCCCCACTCATTTGACGGAACGATCCCCACCGCCGACCTGGGCTGTCCTCATTCGGCGGAGCGGTCCCCACTGCCGACCTGAGCTGTACTCATTTGACGGAACGATCCCCACCGCCGACCTGGGCTGTCCTCATTTGACGGGGACGGGAGTGGGATGGCAGGGCGGTGTCGTGGTCGGGGCCCGGGGAGATCTTGAGCGGCGGCAGCGGCCGACAGCAAGTGTGAGTAACGCGGTTCGGCCCGGCAGGAGGACGAGCAGGAACAGCAGACGGCGCAGAAGGTGCAGACCAGCTTCACCGTCAAGCTGAACTCCTTCGACGCCGCCAAGAAGGTGGCGCTCATCAAGGAGCTGAAGGCCTGCGTGGAGGGCATGAACCTAGTGCAGGTGAGAGGGCGCTGCCGTCGCTGTCTTCGGAGCTCAGTTGTCTGGCCGGCCACAATTGTCCCTTCATGAGTGCGCGGTTTAACTGCAGTTGAGTTCTCACGAGTATGCGTCCCACAAGCTTGCTCTCTGTCGTGCATGAAATAAACGCAATTAATTCTGAGCGCTCTCTCCATCTTCCACGTTTTTGCCATGTGAATTTTCAAAGACCAAAGATGTGCTATCCAGAGATATGTTTCCTGCTAGAAAGTGATGCCCTGTGTTTAACGCGAGATCTGTATGTTGGTTAGCAGATGATACGTATGCATAAATGCGTAAGTTGATGATAGAAGCACGAGAAGATTAATGCACGCATACATTATTCCCATTATGAGGTGCGCCCGTCTAGATACATTGACGTGACGTGTGGTAGGTTACAGATTTAGTGATGTCGAGTCTGTCGTACATATTTATGATGTGATATGATATGGCATATCACAGATATGACGTGGCGTGTGTTTCGTTAGAGACACGGATAGGTGATGTGTCGTACGGTAGAGATGCAGATACGTGGGTCTGTTACAGATACAGTGGCGTGGCGTGTGGTCGTTACAGACACATATATGTGGCGTTTGGTCCGTTGCAGATACAATACGTGACGCATGGTCCGTTACAGACACATACGTGACGTATGGTCAGTTTCAGACCATATATGACGTGTGGTCCGTTACAGATACAGATACGTGGCGTGTGGCCCATGATAGATACAGGTACAGATAAAGATATATTTCGCATTTAATCCACACTGTTGGCTTTTCATTACTACACGTCAGTGTAGATAAATCGAAATAGATACACTGTCACCAAGGAAAGGGTGAGTGTGCGCATATTGTACGAGCACACGTGCAGCCGCGCAGGCCAAGTGCTGCCGCCAGTGCCCTGTTCCAGCCAGGGTTATAGTGCTGCCGAGACCCGGGGGACGGAACCCGGTGTCTACGGGCTCCACTAATGGCTGATTCGACGTTCCATTTGCACTGTAGCTGATAAAATGTCTGGACTACATCGTAGCAGTCTGCGGCGTCCTGCTGCCGTTTGTATCGTGGTAGCGTCTGACAGGTGGCGAGCCTTGTGGCGTGACTGTCACGGGCGTGCCATTTGCCCGATCGTGGCGACGAGATCCTCTGGCTGTCCATTAGTTATCACTTTTTGAATCGAGAACAGTCTGTGGTAGCGCTCCAGTTCACCTGCGTCCAGCCAATGAATCTCATGCAGTACATCGGATATATGGCCACCCTTCTTCTTTCCAGTCACGACACAAACGCAAGAGTGTATGATCCGCACATGATGTAACTGAACGTCACCACACGTATCGTACACAGAAATACAATATCTCACGATGGACAGATCACGGAACCAACCCTGGACGATGTGTTTCAGCAGCGTCTCTGGCGTCACGCGTCTGGCTCAGTGCTGGACGCCGACGCTCTTGGTCATGTTGTCGATGTGCGACTGGTGGTTGAGTTGTCTCAGTTGCGATGCGTGATTCGTTACAAACACAGATACGTGGCGTGTGGTCCGTTACAGATCCAGATGCGTGACGTGTGGTCCTTACAGATGCAGTGATGTGACACGTGGTCCGTTACAGATACAGTAGCGTGGAATGTGGTCCGTTACAGATACATATCGTGACGTTTGTTCCATTTCAGGCGAAGAAGTTCGTGGAGTCTGCGCCGGCCGTGGTCAGGGCCGACATCTCTAAGGACGAGGCCGACAAACTGAAGGAGACCCTGGAGCAGGCTGGCGCGGTGTGTGTGATAGAGTAGCGCGAGGCCTGCACCCTCGCACGGACCGGCTGACCTGGCCGTGTTAGCAGGACAGGGGCCGCTCACACGGCTGGAAGTGGCGTTGGTGTCACCTGTGCGATGTCTTTTGAGGTGTGCCTGGACTTCAGGCCGCGATCGGCTGGGCTTCTGAATGCTGCTGAATTGTTCTCGATGTTTTTTATTTCGGCCTGCTGGAATCCACTGACTATCGTGGCTGGCATCTGTGTGTGTGTGTGGCCCGGTAACCGGTGTGGTGCAGTGCTGACTGGGATTCAACAAATGCAATCCATTGTGGAGCCAGGTGACCCCAGCCTGGCGGGGAGTGACGGTGGCCTGGTGAGCCTGTCTGATCCGTCACGGTGGGCCGGCCACCAGTGCACCCCGCCACTGTTCTGCCGTCTCGTGTACGCGCCGATTACAGCGGAATATACGCCGGGTGAAGAACACGTCTGTGCGGTCGGATGCATCGCAGGGCGGAAACTGAACAGTGACAGTGATATGTTCTGATCTCAGTGCGATAGCTGACGCGTGGGATATCGACGCTGCTGACTGCCTCAGTGGAGAATGGCATTGAGTAAACCGACACTGAGTATCCATATGCCAAAAAAAGACGCCAAGATTGTGATCCTTTCTGTTACGACATCGCAGATTACCAGATACTGTGTGGTTCTGTCCGAGATTTCAAAAACTTATAAGGAACGTGATACATCTCTGCTAGGATCTTTTATTTTTGAAATGTTCCCATGCTATTCCTGGGCACCTATAAGTGTCCCTGGTTCGGCACGCATCTTTTCTTTGTCATCAGCGCAGAACAAAGTGCACGGGTAACACAGACTGGCAATGGTTCCACCACGGAGACATAAAGGAAGGGGACTTAGAGTTTTTCATTCACGATTAGAATGACCGGTACGACTCTGGTTACGTTACCCCGGACGCACCTTGACTATTGTTTAACCCTATTCCCGGAGGACTAGACGGTATTGTCGATTCCCGGCAGGGGACGGATTGGCCCCTCTGAGATCTCAAAAATTATACATTCAAATGCTTTTGTGTTCTTTTATGTTTTCATGAAAATAAGTTTTCAAAATTTTGAAAGGGGTGGATACAGGGGAGCAAAAGCCGAAATGATGATATGTTCCCAATGACACCATTCGTTGCGTGCCGGTCCTGGCTCGGCCTCTTCCGTGCGATGCATTTCTCCAATCGATTCTTTGTCGGATTTTGCCAAAAATACATGCAAACTCCTTGGGGGACTGAAGCGCGTGTAGCGCGCAGCCCAGTCTTCCGGAACCGGAAAATCTAACATAATGCACGGTGGCACCAAACCTCTGAGACGACCAAGTTTCAGTCACATGCGACCGTTGGTCTCGCCACACCAGCCCGTCAAAATCGAACTCCGACGGGGTCAGACAAAACAAAGTCGGCGAAATAACCAGTCTTTGTTTTTATGTTGTCCAGTTCGACTGGTCGTTCCTCCCCCTCCATTGATTTGCTCTTAAAACAGGCCCTGACAGATTGTGTCAGATTTTCATGAAGTAAGCTTTTTGGTTCCAGGTTCACTCGACTAGCTCTAGTACTAGAGAGAATATATCTGTTTAGTATTTTTTTTTATACAATGCCATGGGTGGAGAATGCGGTGGAGCATGTGCGGCCTCCGCCACACCAACTTCAAACGTTGGTGTGGCATGCCAAACCATCTTTTAGCAATGAGTGCTTCCAGCATCGGGTGTAGCAATCCACATCCCAAATTTTACTTTCTTCGCAAAATTATGAAATATAAAATTTAGAACAGCTCACGCAGCAGAAACCTACATATTGTGGAAAAATGCCATCAAACAGCATTCCAGTACAGTGCCTTCCAGGATGTTTCTATTCCAAAAACCCAATGAGGTCTCGAAATAGGTATCCTCCTCTCTAGCTAACTTTGACTAGGGGTAGGTACACGTCCCACATCTCAGCTAAAAACAATGGTGTAAATGTACAATGGAGCCGAAAGCGGTCTACCTTAGCTCCCGGCCAAAGTTCAGTTAAAATCTTGCCCACATAGTAAATACCGTGTTCTCTTTCAGCAGATAAAAATTCGGATCGATTTTACTTCTTACAAAACATTTGCAGCATAAGAACTGGCCTATAGCAAACAGCATATGCATAGCAACCTCAACGGGCGTTGCTTCCATCAACGACGAAACTGCCGAAAATGAGAGCATTTTCAGTATCTGGCGTTAACCCTACTCCGTGCTCCTGCTTACTACGCACGATTCCGTGCTGGGGGGAGGGGTAGGTTCTGCCTCCTGCGAACTCGAAGACCATCCCTATTCCGATTTCCTAGTGGAAACGGCCTTCGACAGCCTGCTGCAAGATGTGCGTTTCTAAAAAAAGAAATGTCGAAAATTTATAAAACGGGGAAAGGAAGGTCAAAATGAAGGTATAATCAGGGGTTTACTTCCATGAGCTTGCTGACTCCCATTTATGGCCGATTTTGTTTTTCTACATGCCATTCTATCGACAGTTAATAGATCTATCACATATGTCAAGAAGAAGTCGATTTTGAAAGCTTATAAAAGTATCCGGGACACAAAAGGGGTACACGTTTCCGGGAAATGTTAACTTATTCTAGAACATATTTTGTGTCTGGCGATCTTATCTGTGTTCGGAAAACATTTCCGTATGTGTCACATGCCAAATCATATACGTATAACAAATGCTCATAGGCGGATCCAAATAGCAGGCAAAAAGGAGTGATTAACTTCATGGTGATTGCTGCGTTTTGTTCGTAAATGGAATCATCATTAAACGAATAAATAAATTTATAATAAAGAAAAAACATAAAAAATAAATTCCTTTTTCAAATTATACTGGGGCCGCCTCTGATATGTATTTCTACTAAAACATAATGTTTTCTATGGTAGCATACGTGGAGCTTACAAACCGCACATATAAATACATAAAACCACGTATAAATACATATAAATCACACATATGAAGTATAAACATATATAAATATAAGTAAATAAAAAAATGACACATGCAAATCACACTTAAAAATACAGTAACACATATCCAGATGTCTGCTAGGCCCACTGAACATGTAAGTGGGCGACATAAGCACCCGAAAACTGATGTCTGGACACGCCCTTGGCAGAAGATATAGGTGAATCATATGCGTGAATTAGGATAAAAATGTATATACCAAATAGTAGCTTTGTTTTATTCATACAGTATGTTATAAGCTCTTAGGAATAGGAAAATATAAATATTCCTTTTACATGCCCCTGAACCCGCCATTGCCATCGACCAATTGCACAGGTTACCAATATTTTCTTCATTTTAACTGTCCGTGACATTATAAAGAAAATCAAAATCGTACATCACCACGTCGAGGTGCACAGTCTCCAGAAAGCACGATACTTTTCAAACATGCCTCCCAAAAACGTGGCCTGGAACCGCCTGCGGGTGGGCTAAATTTCTGAAATTTTGTCGCAACAAGTCAAAAACATATTAGGGCAAAATCAACAAGGTTCCTGAAGCAACTTCCAAAAACTTGGGAATAGTGAGCAAAGAACGGGAGGGGGAGGGACAGAATCTGTCCCCCAGTACGGAATAAGGTTAAAGACCGGTGGTCCCCACACCTGCACGCTGCACAATATGTGAAGGGTATACAGTGTATGCCGTCGGTCACTTCGCTGCACTCTTCATTGCTAATTTACACAGTGCTGCGGTGCAGACCTGTAACTGGTGGAAAAACGAGTCTTTTCTTACTCATTTTCATCAAAAGGGAAGATGAAATGATTTAAACCCAGTTGGAAAATAATGAAAGAGGGGTGGGGGGCGAAAACAAAGAATATGGGACTGACCTGGCTGACTTTTGCCACAGCAAGCTTCAAAACAATCCTTCGCCCATGCACATTCCAGTCTGATTCAGCATGATTTCACTCTGTTTTTCCTCTCCTGACCTCCGTCCACCTCCACACGCATTTGACTGCTGGCTGGCGGAGCGGTCCTGGGTCTGTCCGAGCGGCCGTCAGTCCGTTTTGCATTCGTCAGCCCCGAGTCCATCAAAATCTTTGTTCACCTTTTTCTTTGGACTAATGCCGGACATTTTCCAGAGCTTTTTAGGGACCTGATTGTTTCTTCATGTTCGCATTTGCAGCGGTGGCTCGTGGTGTGAGACACCTGAGGCACACGGAAGTCTAGCACCAAACTGTCTTGTGTATAGCTATCTATCTTACGTATATACATTGTCGGATCCATTAAACCCTAAATGATATCCGACGCTTTTCAGATCGATGTATTCAGACCGAACGGATTGTCGCAAGACGCATCATTTCTGGTGTTTTGTCTGTTATCTGCAAAGAAAGCTGTCGCATACTGGGTATCCACCTGAACCCGCGTAACGAAAATAATCAGAATACGCTCATGTTCAGCGCCCCAGGCGGAAACTGCTCTCCTGTTTCAAGGGCTGATAAATGATCCTCAAGGCTGGGGGCATGATGTCATTGTTGAATCACTTGTGCACAGTTCCGAAACATACATCAAACATTTTAAACCAATAAGAAAAGCAAATGTATAATATTTCAATCAACAGTTACCCTACAAACACATTCCTTTTGTGGCATGTCCTTCCATCAGGATAACCAGCCCGGGGCCGGACCAACTGGTCTGGTCAAAAGAATCTGATCAGTTCGGGACCAAACCATCCAGGGGCCTGCCAGGACGCTGGGGTTATCCATTGCAGCGGGGCACTGGCGGCGGATCGTATTTATGGATGAAGGGAGGCAAGCAATTTCTCATGGGCCTCTCAAAGGGCGTGAGCCTCTCAAGAGGTGTGAGTCCCTTATGACGGCAATGAGGCCCCATCCCGATCAAAATTAATGGTATGCAAGAAAGGCTTACAAAAAAAAAATAATACGGGTCCGACGGGGCCCTTGAGTTTCAAAGGGCCCCCGTTATATATCAACAGCCATGGTCAATCGCCATGTCCAAGGATCCTCCAGGTATATGTGCACCCATCCAGAGATAGCCATAAACGTATTTCTGGAGAAGACCAGGAACCTATTGGTCACAACTTTTATGCCTACATTAATTCGATGCGTTTACGCTAAATCGTTTATTTTTTCCATTTTTGTGCCACTACGCAAGCCAGGGAGCCTTCAGGATTTTGTCCGGGTGTACAAAATCACATATTTGCGCAGGGTTTTCAAATTGGGTGCCCTTATCCCATCCCCCTTTATCAATCGTTCTTGCAGTAGGACCTTTTTCCTGTTCCGGTTGTTGTATGTACACTTCGCTTATCCTTTCCCAGATACCTTCCTGTCCACAATATGGGTGTTCGTTCGAAAAACGGCAAAGAGTCCTGGTCTGCGTGCCCTCAGAGAGGCGGCTCAAGAAGTGCCACAGGGTGTGTCCACACGTGCAGCGAGTGGACGGAATGAATAGAATGACATTGACACCTTTTGTAGCCAAAAGACATCATGGTGTATGTTATCAAGTCGCCTCTGCTACACGTAGAACTTTTGATGCAGCCACAGAGAAGTGGCTGGTTGCCAGTTGGCGTTTGAATTTGCGGCACGAAATGACGTCGGCGTCCCGGACAGCTGGACAAGAACGGAAAAGCTGAAGAGGGATGACACAGGGTTCAAAAAGAGGCGCCATCTCAGCAGGCGAACACCATAAGTTACGTGACTTGCTAGAACCTGGAAACTGAAGGGTCCGGGGTCCCTACTGGATCCCCTCAAAGCAAACGAGGGCTGGTAGGCGAGAAAAAATATATATTGCTATCAAAGAAGAGTTTCTTTCTCTTCATGGCCACCTCACACTTAATGCTCAACTTGCCCCTCTACGTGGCTCAATTTACCCCAGTTGCGTTGCCAGTTGAGCCAGATGTAATGTAATTTTTCGCACCATTTTTCCAAAACAAGAATGAGTGTTATGCAAACAGCTGCAGCGCTTGACATGCGCAAATGATCAGGTTGTTAGTAAAAATGTCGAAAACATCGTTATAGTGGTCATTACAGTGCATAATGCCGCCAATGCAAAAAGTGGCTCGCCTTATCCCATTCTCTCCTACTCCAATGCAATCGTGCACTCAGCTCTATGAACGATGTTATTATACACACAGTACGCATGACTTTCAGTGCACATTTCCCGATATTTTTGATGAGGCACACCCTCAAATGCCTCTAATGACGAGCCGCTACTGGGCATTTGATAGAGTTCCCTCAAGGTTCCCACAGTGGCACTTGGCAGCCATCCAGCGCCGTGCCGGCTCCTCAACATAGGCCAATCGGTCGGCACAGCCGGCCGGCCCGGCCCCTGGTGACGTGTTTACGTCTTTCTTGGGACGCCCTCCTGCCGGGACACCCCTACCACCGCCCGCTGTGACCGTAATGCAGGCATGACGCGACAAAAGCCCGACGACAGCACTCATAGCCTGACCTAGAAAGCGTCACTGACATGAGGGCTTTTCCAGGACAGATCACCAAGATAGGCCTGGACTGTTGACCGTGACCCCGCCGATTTGGGTCGCATTTGATACCCCAGCTTATCATTATCCCACATCACATGCGTGATATTTTTAGGCTTGTAAATCACACTGGTCGCGAGATATCGGTCACGGAATTTTCGAAGCCATCTGGAAAGCTGGACCAGGAAAATTTTCATCTATGCACTGACTCGCGCAGACTGCTAGAACAGTGTGCCATCCGTGCGCCATGAGGCAGGAGGAGTCTGAATATACGTATACGTATGATGTAACGACGGCCTCTTGATGTATGTTTCTATTTGGGTCTCACGTAGTTTCACTCACTGTTTTGATGTACGGAATGGCGAGGTACGTCCGTCTTTTTCCGTCCGGTGTTTCTCTTATGTCGATGGTAAATGGGACCGTTTTTATTTACATTTAAGCACAAACCTGAGTCTTTACTAAAGAAGCCCATTTCCTTTAATGCTCGTTCTGCCGAATGCAAGTCTTGTGCAAAAAAGGTAATGTTGTGCGCATCCAGACTTACTTTGATTCCTTCTCCACTCACTTTTATGCCATGGACTGTATCGCCTTCTCTTAGGCTTATGGCTAGAACTTCTACAGCTAAGTCAAAGAGAATCCCACTTAATGATGAGCCTTGAAATTTGCCTCGAGTACACCTAAACCAGTCTGAGGTATATACGCTCGAGTCACTGTGCAAAATTTGCATCCATTTGATGATGCTCGCCCGGCATTGTAAGCTTTAAGCACAGCGAATGAGAATTCGTGTTCCAATAAATCAAAGACAGTTTTGTAATCAAAGGCGATCAACACCTTTTCAGTTTTGTCAGTGTCGCAATGCAGCCAACAACCCCTTCAATTGCTCAGTCACATCACTGGTGAGCCTTAAATTTTCATCCACATATCTTCCCTTCAAATAGCCAGTTTAAAAAGCCAGAGCCATGTAGTTGGGAACCACAAAAGGCATTACACAGCTAGTCGGTGGCACTAAATCCTGCAATGAAGTAAAAATCTTGGGAATATGGTTCAACGCCAAGGATCCTCGTGCTGCAGACAACACTGAACCGACTGGCGGGAAAATAGCAGGAGTAATCAATATTTGTAGCCAGCAATGTTTGACGCTGAAAGGCCGCATTACGATATCCAAGGCACCCTCAGTATCTCAGCTGGTGTAAGCGTGTTCGAAAATACTTAAAGTCAGTTTGTTGAAAAATTCAGAGTAAGATTATGAGGTTTCTCTGGAGGGGTCGTCCGCCAAAAGTTGCGAAGCAGATTCTCGTGCAAAGTACAGGGCGTGGTAGTCTGAAGGCAGTTGATGTAGAACTCCTGTGCAGCTCCCTACAGACTGGCTGGATGCTGGCCAACCAGCACGAGTAAAAAAAAAACATCCAATGTACCAAATTAGTAACGTACGTGTATGTCTGGATCTTTAGGTAGACGCAAAGCACTGACGGCTGCACCGATGACGGTGATATTTGCGCTCACGACAGGTTCAACTTTTTGACGATCCAACGCATAAATTCATGCCGGTCCAACACCATTACAGCACGCGCGAAAAGGGGACATGTTTTCGGACTTTTAATGGGGAACCAATGGCATTTCGTCAGGCATTGAAAAACATATACCAATAGCTCGCGCTGAGCAACAGATTTAGGACGTTCGGCTGCGGAGGACTGCTAATGCCGCAAATAGCTCAGGCATTAAATTGTACATTTCGCCAATCTCATGAGACGTGGCACTAAACATGGACAAGGAGCAGGTGTAAACATAAACAAATATTAATTTCATTCATTGCGACGCAGTATATGTACTAAGCTTTGGAATAACATAAAACAACGGTCCATTGCAGCTTATTTGTCTTGTCGCAATTCTGCTGTTTTTTTTTTTTTTTTTTTTTACCAATCCTGTCGACATGATACCATGTAAAAACTGTGTGCGGTGCGACAGTCGGTAAAGCCTTCAGTAGGTGACCAGATCACTGGACAGGTTGACGACTGTCACTTTACATAGATTGAGAGGCCATTATGTGAAGGCACGGTCACGGACATGGCGTAGCCCGCGGAGCTGTGTAAGAGAATGTGAACCATGGCTTATTCCAGTCCATTCCTTACTGTGCTCCTCAATTGATTCTATGTTCATATAACGATGTAGTAGGATGTACGATGCCGCAATCCAGGAAGACTTTAAAACGTAAAACAGGGATGCGTATGCGCGAAGAAAGCAACGACAATCACATAACGAAGTACGTCCGTCCAAGACTTACGCGCAGCAACCAAACACCGAGACCGAGCGGCGCAGACTTGCACTGCAGCAGCAGACTAAGGCCAATACAGTCAACGCCTCTCTGCCAAGGCAAAACGAATAGCGGCGGCCAGGAACCCTGAGGACGACGTGAAAAAAAATCACAGCGGCGAGCTGCCGATGCGGAACAGGCTGCGGAGGTCTAGGCAGCTGAGGACGACGCGGAAAGGACGCAGCGGTGAGCTGCCGATACCGAACGGCCGACGGCATCGGCTCTTCGCGTTGGGAAGCAAGCAGGGACCGCCTGTTTATACCACTAAATCAGCAGCACACGTGTGCGCGCGCTCGCTCGCGCGCGTGTGTGTGTGTGTGTGTGACAGGCAAAATAAGGCAGAGACACCAGGTGAGATAGGAAAGGAGACGCAGGACACAGGGTATGGAAATGCCTTGAAAAATGACACTTTTTAGTGCCCAGAAAGGGCAATTGCATATCGTCATCCTTAAAAAGTCATGCTTTACTACATTTGGCTACAATCACCCGTATTTGTAGCTAGTTGCACAGCACAGACAGCTGCACCGACGACGGTGAAATTTGCATACACAATAGGACCAACCATTCTGACGATTCACTTCATAAATTCATGCCGGTCCAACGTCGGTGTTCGTCATAGCAGGCGCAAGAAGGGGCATGTATTCGGAATTACCTATGAGAAACCCATCGCACACTGCAGGCCTTGAGAAAACATGTATGTTTCTCAACATATATTTTTGTACATACATACATATATATATATATATATATATATATATATATATATATATATATATATATATATATATATTGCTGTATATATACCTTTCCGTCCTTCGCATTTTCTTTATTACATTCTCCATTTATGCATACACAAACCTGGACGTTTTGGCATTTTGGTATGATGCCATCTTCAGGAGAACAAAATTATTACACATATTACATAGTCAATCAGAAAGCAGCACAAGACAACGTGAGTGCGAGCAGAAAAAAGACGAGTCGGACATCCACACAAATATTGGTAACCACCCACATTCAGGCAAGTAGCCAGAACTTTCCTCGGGGAGGGGGGACAGGTGTCAAATTTTGTCATATGCCATTGGCATATGACGAAATTTACTGCTAGAAACAGCATTTTTGCGTAATTTACCTCATGTTTAACGCAGAGAAAAACATTTGATGCTCGTTTTTGCAACGTATATATGATCACTGTTACGTATTCCCGCGAAATCGCTATAGACCTAGTGCAAATCCTTTGGCTTAGGGGGGGCATCCCCATGCCCTCCCCTCGGCTACGTCCCTGCTCACATTTAGGAATGTTATTATATATGTATACATGTATATATATATATATATATATATATATATATATATTGTTGGAAATGTGTGAAGGCCTGTGTTTGTTTGGTTTATTTGGTTGTCTGCTAAACTGGGTGCAGTTGGATGGCCTTTGGAGAGAAGCCGTGGGATCGGGTCGACCCCGCACGGACTTTTTTGGTGTTGAATTGCCTCTGGAGCTATTTGGAGTGCTCGGGCGGCCTGCGTACTGCCTCCTGATTGGTCGTGGCCACGTGACCCAAGGTGAGGTCGGGGACGAGACGGCAACGGGCGGAGTGAAGCCGGTCACCAGACGACCGACTGGTGCCTTACGAAACACACGACTTGAGGCAAGACCGGTCGGCTTCCGACTACGACGCTTATGGTGAATCCTGACTGAGGCGTCAAAAAGAAGCGAGAAAACAAACAAAACAAACCGGTCAGGATGTGTGGAGGCAAGACCCAACATCGCCTTGTTCTATGGCATTGCTGTGCCGCCCCAGTCAGGCTGGGCTCGCTGCGGTACGATATTTAGCCTCGTGTGCTCGGTGCATTCATTTCCCTATTCTTTTTGGGCCTAATGTGCGCTGTGTGCCGATGTCAGGGCCTTCGCAGCCGTGGCCTAGTGTGTGCTGTGTGCAGACTGCCCCATTCCGTCAGACTTTGTGTGCGCGGTATAACTCCAAATATAGCGTGTCACTGACAATTCCGGCTGCTGGCGGGGAGGGGGTGTACGCTGCAAAAAAGGCGCCTAACAGTATATATATATATATATATATATACACATGTATCTCGTTAAGCCACTCATTTTATAATATATATATATATATATATATATATATATATATATATATATATGGGCTTAAACATATAGGCCTTATATTTTGTCCGAGTTATTGATATATGTAGCAATAGCTTGAACAACAATGGATTTCAGATCCTTAATTTCAGAAAAGTGGGTCATGTAGGTCAAATACCCGTCTGAAGCCACTTAATCCAAGCAATTTGCTGGTAGACTTTACGACGAAACGGAGTGCGTCTGATGCAAAAGCGCCAAAGAGAATGAAATTGGAAACGCAGATCATCATCCCGCCCAGCCGACGTATTTAACTGGGCTTGACCAGCAGGCTCTTTCCTGGACTCTGTGTATATGAAACGGGGCGGTTTCCGCAGACAAAAAAAGTTGTTTCCCCAAAGCATCCACATTTAAAGCATGTTTGCGAGGCCCAGGCTTAAATGACGAAATGCCTGGTTGTGAAATGGACTTAAGCTGGACCAGGGAGCGATGAGTTGCGGTTTGCAGTTTTGACTTATAAATCTCTCATACAAATTGTACTTGATATGCAGTGTAATACTCAACAGCGAGAGACGACGCCATCGGCGCCAACAGAAGTGCTTGTGATTGTCATTTACAGTACTCCAGGTTACGGAGCATTTCTTCAACATATATATGAGGCAATCGGCTGCATCTTCGGAAAGGTAACGAAAGGCAGCGACGCACCTGAAATACGTCGTCATGACATATCTCGTGCTGACGCGACCAGAGCGTGGGGCGTAAATAAGCTCAGTCATTACATGTGCCAGTTATTTTGTTGGGCAAGTATTTACAAACCAGACATCACGTGTGAAATAGAGCCCCGGATGACTAAACTGCATGCAGGACAAATACAGCATTCACGTCGCATGAACACCATACTCATTTGATATCTTTGATCTCAATCAAAAAATGACGTGGATTTTTCTCTCGGCATGCAACAAAAAGCGGACCGCCTGAAACTACATGCACTTCTATACCAGGAAAAGCCTGGGCATCGTTTTCCCACTAATCGCGGTTTTTCTGAACACCTAATTTCGATAAGTCCAGTCATTACTGCCGCGCGCCTAATGGTGAACGTATTAGGCATGTAGCCAGTATTGTTAGATAAAACCCCAGAGTGACGTAAACCTGTTTCTTCAAAGAGTGAGTGCTATGGTGCTATGGTGCTACTGAGTGCTATGGTCAGGCAGATAAAACATGAATGTATCATCATCTGACTGCGAAAATGGTAAAACTCTCCGTATTTTTCCTCCTTTGCGGTAAAAAGGATATTTCATTTTCGCCAGAGCATGTCCTCCATTTGCCGCCGTATCAAACCGATTAATTTCGAATCTCGCCGCCGTGTTGCTGTTGGCAGATGTCTGGCAACAAACCGCATCGCTCTCCGATGAGCCCTGGCTGGACAAAAGGAAGCCCTCAGAAGTTTGCAAAACGACCGCTGTGCTGGCTGCCGTCCCTCTGACTATCGTCAGAGCCATCTGCAGAAATATCTTCGAAATCGAAAGAATGCAGCACCATGGCCACTCATTCGAACTGCTATGGAACTGGTGGACAGCACCGTCGGCTGACAACGGAAAATCTGCATATTTTTTTAGGTCACCAGGGACGAGATAAGGCACATAGCGCACGCCCTCTGCTACTGACAGAGGGATCCACCCCACGAAGATGAGGGTCCCGCCAGGATTAAAAATAGAGTCCGAGGTGAGCGGCGTCTCAGTTCAGTAGAGGGCAGGATCCTTTACGGTATTCCCATCGCTTACTGTGGCTGTGCGTTTGCACATCCGGCACCACTGCCTCCTCGTTCATCTGCAGAATATCTGGCGAGACATGCTGTCCTGCATGAGGCGCGCAGTGACGCTGCTGGCGGCCTGCTGCATAGCGATGCTGACTCTGCAGTCCATCGTGGGGATTCCACACTCGCGGACCGCAGACCTGCCGCAGGACGCAGCGGTCGGCGAGGCGGCCGGCAGCAGGACATCCGCCCGACAGCTAATGCAAGACCGCCAGTTACGCATCCCAGAAGGCTTTGCTGTTGCCCTAGAGCCGAAGTTGTTTTTCAACCTCTTCAACTCGGCGTCGCAGGGGAAGATGCGCGTGCAGACTCGTCTTGAGTTCTGGTACCAGCCACCTCAGCGAGCCATCGGTCGGCGCGCCAGAGATCTCATGGAGCGAGTCACCGTGTACTCCACCCTGCAGCAGGCCTTCTCGCGGTTCGGGATGGACGGTCGCTCCTGTTTACAGCGGGCTATCTGTGAGGTAAGTCCTGTCTGACGAGGACTGTACCAAGTGAGTTTTGTCTCCTGACGAGTGGGTGTGAGATGACCTCTGTCTACAGAGAACCGTGCGGGTGTGGCGGCGTGACCTCCCGACCCCACCAGCACCACCTGCAGCTACCCGGCTCTCCTCCTGTTGCCGTGTTTTGCCTGGTTAACTGTGGCTGCTATAGTCGCACAGTATTGATGCCCTGTTCCCCAGCCTAAACGCGGTCCACTGATGCCATTGTTTTTCGGTTCCAGACGGCCCGCGCGCCGCGGCACCGTGACGGTCTGCTCGGCGACATAGTGACCCTGGTGCTGTCGCCGTCTCACGGGCTGGCTGGGCCGGCGCCACCCCAGCTGGCCGATCTCATGGAGGCCGAGTGGGATGGTCAGAGGTCCGACAAGCCCACCTGCAGCGTTATCTACCACCGCTGTCCCGTGTCGCTCTTCAACTTTGTCGACCGCGCGTCAAACTACAAGGGCGCGCTGATGGACTTGATATCGGGCGCTGACACCCCGTAGAGTGAACTCCACTCCGTAGCGGGACGTCTCGGAGACCGAGGCGGCCAACGCGCGTCAGGACTCATTATGGTCCTTGCCTCTGTGATATTTAGCGGTGATGTCCGTGTGCCTGTGGTCCAGAATTCATGTTCCTGTCTCGGTAATCGACAAATAACCTGGCAGAAGCTTCACGACTCGGTGGTCAGTAGTTGCGAAGTTATTAATTAGCCTTGAGAAAGCTTCATTGATGAGATGTTGCGACCGATATTTCAGTGCTTTTATTGTATGTATTTATTTGTGTGTTTATGGCTAGAATTGTGTATTGTATACATTCATTAATAACTCTTGATTATATCAGGAGACACTGTATTGTTACATAAATCAGTTGCAAATTAAAGGTGAATTGTACTCAACGTTTAGGCCAGGGGCTATCGTCCGGCGTAATTCAGAGTCTCAGATCACGAAGTCAGAATTCAAATGCACATGGAAAAAAGGCGCGTGAGAAATAGACAAACTACCTCGACACTGGAGACGCTCAAAAATAACGAATATAATATCACACAGCAATTATATGTCGACGCAGTCAATTCGTTGTCGCTTATCTTCAGGTTCGTTTATGTGATTCCGACTTTTCGGCCATCATGGTACTCGACCAGTGTCCAAGGACGAGAGAAATCGTCCGAAATATATGGCCTAATTCATCGATATCGACCTTCGGTGTTATCCGAAAAGTCGAAATCACACATCACACAGCAAGGCACTGCGCCAGCAGTAAAAAGGGCCCAGCTTAAGTCAAGTCCTGAAGAATGAGGGATCTCCCTAAAACGAAAGCCCATGAGAGACAAATAGAACCGGAGATATATTTATGGTCCATGAATAATGCAGCAAACGAATAAGCCAACTATGATAGGACCCTCCTCCAAAAAAGCCATACCAATAACAACAATCAAATCCTAAGAGGGTAAGACAAACCAGATATGTATCTGTGGTTCTCCAAACTAACGAACTACCCAACTCCAGGCGATACAACTGAACCTACTCATATTGTACCAAGATGTGTGTGTGTGTGTGTTTAGCTACAGCCGGAGATTTCTGTGCAGAGATTCCAGAACTTTCGCGTTGGCTTCATCTCTCGCTGTTGCCAGACTTTCAACTGCGAAGTTGGTGTTAGTGTCACTGTGCTCCAAGCCAGGCCTGTCGATAAAGTGCTCACCTAGGGGTGTGTTTGCTTTCCGAAGTCCCACATTCGCCAGGTGCTCGTATCTATCCCTGATGCTACGCTTTGTTTCTCCGACATAAAAAAAAAACAGGACGGCGTTTGCATGAAACCCTATATATTACATTTTTCCGCGTACACCTACTTTTTAAACCACTGACGCAAGTGTGGCACGTTCTTCGACCAGGAGGGCACGGGGGTTCTCCGGAGCGGAAGGTGCCAAAAATGATCATTTCATTGTGAGTCCGCTACTCCACGCCTGTTCAAACGGGACGGACGTAGGACCGAGTTCACCAGCCGATATAGTTTGTTGTATCTTGTAGTAACGCATTCACTTTGTTTAACCCGCGCACGACCGTCGGTCCGTCCCGAACACCGTCGACTGGGGGGGGGGGCAGTTGACTGCCCCCCCTCTAACTCGCGAACGGTTGGTCGCACGATAAAAATAAGCATACCGTTCGAAAGCCTGTGACGAGTAGAGCTCGAAACTGGTCTCATTTTTAGTTTTAGATAATATTTAAGCCAATTTACGCCCTATATATGTTTTCTCATAGCCGACTGCATGAGACCGAGAAATGGCCTGAATCTCAAGGACTGTGACTAATAACGCATAGGTAAAGGCACCAGCGCACAAGTAAATGTCCCCGGATGCCGATACACGTCTATTTCCCCCAGATTTGTTCAATATATACGCCGAAACGTTGAGTTAAAGACACCGTAATTCTCCCGTCAGCGGTCAAGTGTGCGCCGCGGCCGTATGCGGTACCAAATTGACGGGAACTAATTTTAGCGTTCCTTTATTTTCGCGAAAAAAGACGATCTATGTAAATTTTATTGATCTTTGTGGTTCTTGTGATGGTTTCTCGTGCTTAAATTTTGGAAAAATTCATTAGTTGCCAATGTACAAAGTTGGCGGAGCTTTATTCGCGAGAGCCTGTTTATTTCCAAAATATGCTACTTTTTCAAACTTTTTGAAGTTCCTGGTATTAATTACGTCTGCGCACGCTAGTTCTGCCATTTTCTACCCATTCTGAGTAATTCATCGTCGATTTTGACGGTGGTACATTTTGGCCCACTACAGTTATTCGTGACCTGACCTCAGGCCAATGGCTGGAAGTCACTGATACTTTGCCCAATGACGGTAACCAGATGTCTGCTTCATTCCACAGTAAAAATGTTATGGAATGTTCCGTCAATTTCCGGAAAAAACGGCGATATGTCTTAAAAATGGGCTTGACCTTAGGTCAATGACCCTTCAAATTCCGAAAAATCTGAGATAGCAGATTTGTTGCATCTATCACGATCACTAATCCCTGAAAGTATTATTGAGATATCTTGTTTTGCGAAAAAGTTAGAGGGCGCTAAACTTTTTTTGACATAGGTCTGTTTGACCTGACCTAGGTTAGGCACCTGACGTGACCTGAGGTCAAAATTTTGATACAAGATGTAAAATTGATGGAGCAAAAGGTACACAAAGTTTCGTGAGTCTGTGTTTGTTGATTCTCTCGCAATCCCAGAAAAACCTCAGGGGGGGCAGTCAACTGCCCCCCCCAGTCGGGGACGGGTTAAGAATGTCAGCTCTGTCAAGAAATACAAAACTGCTGAGTTATCAGCTCTACGAATTATTAGGCTGAAGTTGTTTTTTTTTAGTATTTTGGCGGAATCGCAGTCTCGGGTTGCTTAAGAACAGCCGGCAGACTCACTTCCGTAGTAATGTGAAGAACGAGTATATCAAATCTGGATGACAGAGGTCATCTGGTGGTAGGGTGTCATGACATCTAACCTTCCGTGTCAAGTAATTTTGTAACGGAAGTTTTGTAGCAGGCACGCAGAGCATTGTGCAAAAGAAATTACAAAACAATCTCGATAAACGAAAGCCACGAAATTAAACAAGTTTTCAAATAACCACGGGGCATATTCCTCAAGCACCGTTTCGCAACACTAAACTCAAGATGACTGAAAAAGTCCCGATTTGGCCCAAAATGTTTTTCTCCGCGCTCGTTGCAGGTTATTCCGCGGAGATCGCGGTGCATGGTTAAAACCGAAAATGTTCCATGTGACCTAGTCACGTT